>CM040186.1:97343780-97431280 GCA_022606455.1 Callitettix versicolor | reverse complement strand
CGCTATGCACTATGCTCACCTGCAACACAGAAGTATGCTAGCATTACACGACTGCACAACTAAAATACAATACCAGTATAGTGTACAATAATACAATATACAATAATAGTAGTTCAAAGAACAACAGACCTTCATTATTAGGAGCGCTCCGCGGCAGCTCTCGTAACTTTTCCTGCCAATTTAACCCGTAACCGTAGTATTTAGGAAAAATGTTTTCAGACCAATTTTATTGAAATTTATGCTCTTTCTCAATAAAGTGGTTTTTATGAATAATTATGAAAGGTTTTGCCGTTCAGCCAGTAATACAGGAAATAACCAGCAACTGCACGCTCTTAACGTTAAATCAGAGCCCGCCATCTTGAAACTGAAGCGAATGGAAAAAAACAAACACATACGTCTTTCTTGTATGTAATCACAAGCGGCCATCTTGTAACGGAAATAAGTAGGAAAAAATGTTATACATAAATCATTTGGATACCTACGTACCAAACTGTTAAACAATCGGTCAATGCGTTTTGCTAAAATTGCATACACTCGTCATTGTAAATCAGAGGCCGCCATCTTGAAACAGAAGTAAATGGAGAAAAATCTTACACATACGTCATTTGGGCTTTATACAAGGTACCTTTGTATCAAATTTCAAAACAATCAATCAATGCGTTTGGCCAAAACTATGTATACTCTTTATTGTAAATCAGAGGCCGCCTTCTTGAAACGGAAGTGAATGGGAAAAAAAATCTTCATACATCGTTTGGTACACACAACGTACCTCTGACAAAATTTCAAAACAATCGGTCGATATGTTTGGTCAAAAACAAAACAAATGACGAACGGTCGAGTTGTAACAGAGATAGCTTCGCTCGTACATAAAAACGTAAACTACTAAACAGCTGATCTCATACCACAGCTGTTACTACAAGTGAGGTTATGTTTATTGTGATGAAGTAAATATTTGTTATATAAATAAAATTACAAATAATATTTATTGTAACGTAATAATTAAAATGTGTAATAGAACTGATTGTTTATTACCAGCTGGGAATTTGAGGTTTGGCAGCCCATGTGGCACCGACCTCTAGTAATTAACTGAAAGGATTACTACAGTATTGCTCAAAAATATTTAACTGCATCTATAGGCCTATACAAAGAAACCTACTGGCAACACTTCTCACTCGGAATTGCTAAGTTGAAAAACTTGGGGAACAAATCGAAAAAATCAAACAGCTGCGGCTTTTAACAGTTATAGAAACGAATATTTAGATCAATTACAGTCAAACAGCACAAATTATTGACTTGAATATCTTCAGCAAGTACGTAACTCGGAGAAAAGTTGTAGAGTATTCCCAAATGTATTTTTCTTTATCTTACATCCTTTCTAAAATTTTGATTTCACCATCATAATCAGCATTAAAAGCAGCATACATTAGCATCTCAAAATTTCAAACTACATTGAAAATACGAAAATGAACCATGCCCGCGGTAAACGAAATTCAAAAATTTGAAAAATTTTGAACCTGTTGGAACGAAATTCGCTGGTTAAGAACTTATCCAAAACTATCATAATCTGTTTTTGTACCAAATTTGAATCTAATCGGACCAAAATTTGTTAGCGAACGTGAGCGTACTACACACACACACACACGTGCGCGCACATACAACATTTTTGACGACCCATTAAAAAATGATCTAGAGGTTAGGCTCGACGCTCATTTTAAGGTTCCGGGTATGAGTCTTACCATGATGGCCGCTCCAATAGTTAATTTTTTCAATGGAAATTAAAATAAACATACCTTACCGAAGGTAAGTGTATATAAACACAAGCCATTCGAATGAGCGAAAGTTAAAGCTTTAAAATGAGATGTCGGTGATAAATTTAAGACAAAATTTGTACTTTCCTCCTGGAAAGTAGTTTTCTGAAGTTTAACATTAGTCAAGTAAATTTGAACTTTATCGAAAATTTCATTTATAATGAGAAGTTTTTGATATAAGTTGGAGACAGTAACAGAGAAACTTATTTTCCTAGGTTAATTTCATTCGGACCCGGAACTTCGACACACACTGTATTTGAAGATAAATAGCTTAAGCGTTACGCGTGTGTGAGTTAAAAGGTCAGTAGAGATTACCAACCGAAAGCTTAACAAATCGTATTACATGAGTAATCAAGCTGTAAAAGTGTACTTAATCGCAAAACTACAGTACCTGGTCGGTTTAGATCCCAGCGATAGGAAACTAAATTCCACGTGTTATACGAGTACAATAACGTCATGACATTTTGCCAGTCAGATTAACGGGTCGTAACGCGTAGAAAATTCAACACAGCTGAAGCAAACTGACCAGCTATCCTACCAACTGAGCTCCGAGAGTTACTTTAAAATAAAATGCGTGTGGATTATCATCTTTAGACACATCTACTTCTAAAACATTTTGCCGGTGATTCCCTCCTCAGTGTTGTCAGCAAGTCAACACAGTTTCCACCTCAAAAACTTAAACTCTTCGATGGGGCTTCCATTAGGTAACTCCCGCAGCCTACTGGCGAACAGTTCCACACTTCCTATATTCTCACAAAGTTTCCATTTCCTACATTACTTCAATTTCCTGAGCAGGTTAAAACAGTTTCCACCCGAAAATTTTCAAACACTTCGGTGTATCCCCCGCAACCTACCGGTGAAGACGTCCACACAACCTAAATTCTCTCTCGCAAAGTCTCCACTTCCTCCATTACTTCAACTTTCCTAAGCAGATCAAAACAGTTTCCACCCAAAAACTCTCTTCGGTAGGGCTTCCACTAGGTAACTCCGGCAGCCTATCGGTGAACATGTCCACACTTCCTAAACCCTCTCTCACGAAGTCTCCACTTCCTACATTACTTCAACTTTTCTGAATAGGTTAAAACAGTTTCCACCCCAAAACGCTCAAACTTTTCGATGGGGCTTCCCGATGGTAACTTTCGCATGGACTTTCGATGGTAACTCCCGCAGCCTACCGGCGAAGATGTCCACACTATTTAAATTCTCTCTCGCAAAGTCTCCACTTCCTCCATTACTTCAACTTTCCTAAGCAGATCAAAACAGTTTCCACCCAAAAACTCTCTTCGGTAGGGCTTTCACTAAGTAACTCCGGTAGCCTATCGGTGAACATGTCCACAATTCCCAAATCCTCTCTCACAAAGTCTCCACTTCCTACATTACTTCAATTTTCCTGAACAGGTTAAAACAGTTTCCATCCCAAAACGCTCAAATTCTTCGTTTGAGGTAACTCCCGCAGCCTACTGGCGAAGATGTCCACACTACCTAAATTCTCTCTCGCAAAGTCTCCACTTCCTCCATTACTTCATCTTTCCTAAGCAGATCAAAACAGGTTCCCCCCCCAAAACTCACTTCGGTAGGGCTTCCACTAAGTAACTCCGGAGCCTAACGATGAACATGTCCACAATTCCCAAATCCTCTCTCACAAAGTCTCCACTTCCTACATTACTTAAACTTTTTCGATCTTGACCATTCGAACACATGTCTTTCAGCTCCCTATCTCTACAAATTTACCTCAAGGCCTTCCTTTAATTCACTTCCTTATACCTTATCTTATCACTTACAAGATAGTTAAGGCTAATACTTTGTTGGAAACCCCGCGATTATACCGCGGCGAGGTCACGCCTCTATTCTGACCACACAGGAAATGATGCGGTAATGGGAGATGATCACGATGCAGTTGGGAGCTGTTGTGTTGATGAGGATACCCAGTAAAGCTATTACTATTCTTACATTTTGTTAATGGGTTTTCTATTGTTGGTGCCTGCATTTATTGCCTATTGCCTACTTCTAGATGTGACCGATAGATACAGTCTACTTGCTTTATCGAGACTGTATCGGTCTTTTTGCATTAATACAGCTAAAAGTGTTACACGGTAACCTGCGCGCCAATCACGACAAGCAGAACGTTTACAGGTAGCTATTTAAAATAATTTGTTGCCAACTTTCTTACTTCTAATTATATCGCCCGAAAACCTCGAGTTAAAAGTGCTCATTTCTGAAAACAGGTTCGTCAGATTTTCCCTCATATATTGGCTAAGAAAGCTTTACGACACAGGATACAAAATTTTACATAAAAAAGCTTTTAAAGTTCATAAGTAAATAAAAAGAAACACCCTCCCCGACTCCAGTCAAGGTTTTATTTTTTCCAGTTAACCCGTAAATTTCTTTTATTTAAAATATTTATACTTAACCCGTAGTCAGGGATACTGATTGGTATCGATACTTTTTTACTGATTGGTATCGATATTTTCCTTTCGATACTGGTAATATCGGTATCTATATTAATGTTTTGATAATGCCAGCACTTTTATATTATGTGGTGATATCTGTCTCCAGTGTGTCACATTTGTATCTCTTTCATAAACAAAGAGAAGGATATTTAACAAGCAGAAATAAACAACTGACTATTTATGCAGCAAAGCGTTGCCTGTAAGTTTTTCTTATCGGCTACTGTGTTATCCTTATCAGTAACCATTTCACGTTGATATCTCAGTCAGGAGTACATTTTTGTTTTTTAATATGCAGTATTTTGTTGTATTTGTACATAATAATAATATTATTATTTAGTCTGTATTTAGTTTTTTTTTCAATAATAAAGTGTAATAATTTTCACCAATTACTAATTTAAGCTACACTAGGCTATAATTATGCATTATTATTTTTTTAATATATTTTATTGTTTGTACATTACTGCATGAAAAACGTGTGAGTTTTATTTTTCCTCATTAGTAATGTGGAATTTTGAAGAATTAGATTCACAACGGCTTAAAACTTCTAATCACTTTCGGATGTTTAAATAATAATGATTATTTTTACAGTTTGTAGTATAAACAAGGTGTGTTCAGAAAGTAACGAGAATTTTGATTTTTTGAACAAAATATTTATTTATTCTTCTACATTGATGTTGTCGCCTTCAAAGTAGTCTCCATTGGAGATTATACACTTGTGCCAGCGCTTCTTCCAATCTTCGAAACACTTCTCAAACCCGATCATTGAGATAGCCTTTAGATCTTTCAGCGATGCGCTTTTAATATCATCTACGGCTGTAAAACGACGGCCCTTTAAGGTTCTCTTTATTTTTGTAAATAGGAAAAAGTCACACGGAGCCATGTCTGGCGAATATGGAGGCTGGGTCATCGTTACAGCACTGTTTTGGCCAAAAATTCACGAACAAGCAATGAAGTGTGAGCTGGTGCATTACCGTGGTGCAAAAGTCTTGAATTGTTTTTCCACAGATCCATGGCGTTTTTTTCGGATTGCTTCACGCAAACAGCGTTAAACTTGTAGGTAGTACTCCTTATTGACCGTTTCACCTGGTGGCAGGAATTCATGATGAATGCCATTAATATCGAAGAACACAGTGAGAACCTTCACGTTCTACCGCACTTGTCGAGCCTTTTTCGGTCTTGGCGAGCCAGAATGCCTCCACTGGGCTGATTGATCCTCAGGTTCAACATTCAACAATTTTGGAACGAATTTTGCTGCCACGCGTTTCATACATTCTGATCCAGGAAGCAATGTCATGACGTGATCCAATCGATATGCCAACATCATCAGTGACCTCTCTAATTGTGATTCGGCGATTGTTCACAACCATTTCTTTCACTTTTTCCTCGTTTTCATCGGTTATTGATGTGCTGGGGCGTCCAGGGCGTTCGTCGTCTTAAACGTCTTCACGGCCTTATTGGAAACGCTTATACCACTCGTAAACTCTTGCTTTACTCATAGCAGACTCACCATAGGTCTTTGTTAACATTTCACACACTTGGTTACACTTTATTCCATTTTTTACGCAAACTTTTATACAAATTCTTTGATTCATTTCTTTTAACAAACGAAAATTGCCAAGCTCATAAAACACGTCTAACCTTAGTGGCTGTCACAAAGTCAACAATGAAAACAGCTGAAAGTTTTATCATACTTCAAGGGCATGTATACCAACATAATAAAAAAAATGTTTGACAATCGGACTCTCCAAACCCGCGAAATTTAAAAATTCTCGTTACTTTCTGAACACACCTCGTATTGCTTTTTTTAAGGTACCAGAAGTTTTATTTGTAAATTTTCGAAGTATTAAATAAAGTGTGTATTTAGTTTTTTGTCATTGGTAAAATGTAGTTTTCACGAAGCTTAAAACTTCTAAACCTTTACACTTAAACAATTTTTTCTTATTAAAACACCACAGTTATCAACCGATAATAATGGTAACCGGTTGTGGTGTTCGATGTAAACTATAATACCACGTTTAATTATTATTTTATTAAGAGAAAATTATTCAATATCACGAGTATCGATACTTTTGGTCCGATACTGTATCGATACTAAATATCGTATCGAATACGATATCAGAACATCCTTAGCTATAGCATGAATCGTTCCATATATAAAATGGCTAAAGGCTGATCCTGGTAGACAGGCCATTTTGATGAATGTTGCCCAGAAGCTGTCACGTTTGTGATAACGTTTCAACGTGTTGACGCGCCAATGTTTACCTTAACATTTCACATCACCTCCCAATTATAGTTTGACGTGTAATATTTCGGACGTGCTCTCGGATGCGATTCTGACGCCTCGTGTTAGGTTCACGTCAAACCGATGCAGGGTTTATAAATTTAACAATTACATTTAAAATCAAAATTAATAAAAATTTGCACGAGAAAAGCGAGTAATATGACCGGGTAAGTGCTTTTTCCACGATTTAAACAACACATGCTGCAAAAACATTACAAATTTTCTCGCTTTCCCAAAAAAACGGGTCACAAGCTACCGAAAACCTCGGAAAATCGGTGTTTTTCTCAAAATCGGTTTATCGCAAATCAATGCTACCACATTTGAAATAAAAGAAAATTACTGGAACGTGTGGCAGGTCATGGTTTATTTTTCTGTTTTTTCCATTTTCTCCAGAACCGTTACTTTATTTTTAATTTCAAATTTGAACACAAAATGATGCTAAGACTGTTCATACGTGAACAAAGCTTGAACAAAATCTGATGATAGAATGTTGGCACTTCCTCACCGTTAATTCAGGAAGCGGATTTTTGCAGTAATATAGTGCGTTTTCTGACTAAATCTGAGAAAAAATTTAATCGAAACGGTGAAGACGATTTTGAGAAAACCCGATATTTAAAAACTGGCTAAAAATTAACTTCAATCTTTTGTTCAGTTTAAAAAATGGGCGCACATTTCTAGTTTTGGATTTCGAAGTTTAACAGAAGTACAGTTTTTAGATAATTTTCCAAGTTACAGTTCCAGATATTATGGGAACAAATGAACATGTCTGGTATCGACTCAAATAGTGGGCCCAGTTTCAGAAAGTTACAAGTTACATACAAACAATTTCACAAGTACAAGTGTTTCACAAACATTTTTATCGCTTGTGAAAGAACTTACAAATTGTCTAAATAAAGTTACAAGTTCACGATAATAATTATTTCTTTTCTTGTACTCCTCAAGTTATGATGTATAATTACATAAAAATATCGATTGAAGAAAAACAATTAGGCCTAATGTTTTTGGAGTAAAATACGTAATTTTTAAGAAATAAGTTGTTAACAGATGACAAAATTGAACATATTTAAAGTTTTGGAGTTTAGGTAATGTGCAAGCCAATAAAGAGAAGATTATACGATACGAATATTTATACAAGGGATACATTTTGGTAATATTTAATATGTATTAAAAATATTTCTATAATAATAACTTCTGTTCAGAATTTACTTTACAATGGAAATTACATTGTCAGGTAGGCTATGTAGCATATTTCTGTACTATTACACACATAATACAGGCAAATTAAGACTAGGTTTGCATTAATTATATCTTTACCTATAGGCCTACACTGGAATATATCAACTGTAAAGCCCCTTGCTGTGTATAGTATATACATAGCCCCTGTCTGTGTATAGCCCCTTGCTCTTACTGCAGTATTATTATTATACTGTATTAACCGATTGGTCTGATTTTAAATCATTAAATAATTCATCTTTTTGATAAAGAAGATCCACATGTTATATAATTTATAATAAAATAGCACAATTTTCTCTATTCTGGCTGTAGTAAATTAACAATTAACATCTTAAAATTATACTAAAATAAAAATAAAACGATAGCACAATAAAGTTACCCTAGTCTGGTAGTGTATTAAATGTTGTTATTTTCACTAGTACAAACTTGTAAATTGTGAAAATATTATCACAAGTGTGAAACTGTAAAATGTTGTTAGTGAATTAGTTAAAATTCACTGGTTACTACAAGTCTTGTGTGGAACATTATTTTTCACAAGTTCGTTAAATTCAATCATTGAATTTAACTTGTTCGTAACTTTCACGAAACAGGGTCCTGGTGTGTATCCAATGTAATATACGCCAAGTAAAAACAAATAACCGTAGTCATACGACAAAACACTGACTCATTGTTGCAGTCCCTGCTTTGACGTCATTTTTAAACAATAACGACCTTGAAACGATGAGATGACGTTGGGGAAAGGTTTTGTACTGTGCAAAGTGTACTATTACTGGAACACAAAAACGAGGACTATTACAACAAGTAACGTAACTACCGTTAAACTATAAACTGGAAAAATGAAATTTTCACCATTGTTTGTTATGGCTTACGTCTAGACCAAAAAAAAATTTCTGTTACCGAACCAAAAAATATAATCACTACATTTCTCTCGATTCCTCGTTTTTGTTATTTAGTAATGTTCTTCAGTAATAACTCTTTTTAATTTTAACATTTTCATCGTTAATTTCAGTTTTTCTTGTTATTTTTTAATCGACGTAGTCTTTCTCGTCCAATTTTTCTTCATTTAAAACATATTTTTTTAAATAATTTTATTGTCCATTTTATTTAGAAATTAAATTTTTAACATAACCTCAATTGAAATAACATTGAAACAACAGCTGTTGTACGAAAGCAACTGTTTAGAAGTAGTCACAATTATATTTTTATACATACAACAGCACGCACGCGCAAAATCCAACATCACAACCATCCCTAAAACATGATATATGTTAAAAATTTTTAAAGATAAACTAAAAATAAAACTGATGAACCAAAAGTAAAGTAATTGATTATAAAAGTATTAGAATGATAACCCTTATGAAAGATATGAGTCGTTCTTTGCTGGTGGCATCTGGCGACAAAGTGTTAAACTAAAGTTTAATAGATAATAGTAGGCCTACTGTCTATTTTCTCAAATTTCTTCACCCCTGTCCTTGCAGCATGCAGCGTTGTAGCGTTCAATTACTTGGAAGCCGCCTCGGCAGATAGCTTTCACCCCGAGGACCCGGGTTCGATTGCCAAGCTTAGCATTTTCATACGCTATAAATCATCGAGCGTCGCATTTGTATCAAGTGGATGTTCTGTACTTTACTTTAGTCCGTTTATATTCAATGATAGAATATTCAATGGCAGAATGTTAAAAGTGTTATTTTGATTTCAGAAAAATTTAACACCGGGTCAGACCGAGAAAAGGTTGGGTCTAACTTTTAAATTTCAACTACTCCTAATGGTCCTACTAAACAAATACTGTATATAAAAAGTAATATTTTGAACTTTAGTATATTTTTTTCAAAAACGAATTATTTTCTACTTTAAAAATCCCCAAATCTGAATAAATTCATGGGCATAGAATAATTTACACATTGATGTTTTGCGTTAATAGAAAAACGCGGAAACAAATACTAAAAAACAAGGAAGCGTGTTAGCAGTGTTCAGTTCCCCCGAGGACACACGCATGCGCAATGCAGTTGCAGTTAGATAACACCACGCCACATTGCTGCACGTCTGCCTTGCTCCAGGTTCTAGGCAGTCACGCGTGCAGAGGCCTATACACACAAATTATTGTTCCGCTAATAGATAAGTTTTTACATAAGAGATTATATTCATTTCCACGTATTGTGTAATACGGTATTATATTGAAATGGAAATTATGTACAAATAAATCTGATTAGGAAGTGTTGAAACCAAACATACCCGTGAAATGACCTTAAGAACACGTTTTGGCAAGAGGTTTGTTTCAGTATTTTATGTTTTAGCATTGAACATGAACGGACTAGAAGTACAGTTACCATTATAAAAAGCGTCTTCGATATCAACGGCTGAAGTCCGAAGTAATTGGACTATCTGCCGCTACGAACGCAGCAAACTGCAAGGACAGGGGAGGAGATGTTTGAGAAAACAGACAGTACACTTATTTATTTAACTGTAGTTGAACACTTTACAACAAGATACCACCAGCAGCGAGCTCTCACATCTCTCATAAGCGTTATAATTTGAATACGTTTATATTCAATTGTTTTAGTACTATTCGCATTTACTACAATATTTGGTTTTGTTGAAAAAGATAAATTGAGCACCCGTTACATTAAATTATTCAAAATTATATTTTACGCGTAAAAATTTGCATAAATTACCGATATTACGTGAAATTTGTAAATAAAACTTCATACGAAAAATAATTTCATTTATTCCATTTTCAAATTTCATTCACTGACTAGGGTCATGAAAAATTAAACCGATAATCCGTTTCGCCCCTTTTTTTGTGGACAGCTCCCGGCCAGGAGTTTTGAGGAGCAACGACCCCTAGTGTTATGCTATATATGATCAAATTACTATTTAAAGTTACGAATATTTTGTTATTTTTTTTTTACTTGTTGATCGAACAGAATTGACAACATTTTTTTAAATGGTTCGGAGGTATAGACAAATTCCTTCGAAAATTAGTTGATTAGTCACACACACACACACACACACACACACACACACACACACACACACACACACACACACACACACACACACACACACACACACACACACACACACACACACACACACACACACACACACACACACACTCTCTCTCTCACACACACACACACACACACACACACACACACACACACACACACACACACACACACACACACACACACACAGATTTTGAAACATGTATTTTTGGGGATGGATAAAAACGGGAAAATTAAACAGAATCTTAAAGCTGATTTTTTTCACGATCACAATATTTTGTTTAGGCTTATACTTCGTGAAGTGATTAACAAAATCATTAAAGGAACAAAACATGTAGACCAATATTCCAAATTGTGGAAATGTGGGAAAAAAACATATTTTATGCACCGTACTAAACATTCTCTGCGCACAGTACATCCAACAGACTACGTTATGTTCAGACGTGACTCTGTGAGCTTATAGGCTATCAGAAACAAAAATTTCCAAGTTGCACAACTCCAAGTGAACCTTTTTCGGGAACTTTGTACAAGTTAATCTTATCAGAGGAAACCCCCGCATCCGCCCTAAAACACCACTTCCGTTTCTTTATTCCCCCTTTTGATTCCTGTTCCAAGAAACTGTAAACTCTTAACTTTATTTTTATCCTTGTGCACATTACAAATGTAACGAACACTGTGTGCACACAATATCAACGCAAACATTACAACTACGAGACACCATTGCCGGCTTAGCGGGACAAACCCGACTTCTACTATCGCGGCGCACAGATGTGTCGCTAACAAAGTAGAATTCGAAACAGAATTCGCTTTTTGTGAAAGCGAATTCACAAAAAGAAATTTTTTTATCTAAACTTTTTTTGTGTTTGATTTCACCCTCACTATAAACACTACAACCTCTAAATTACTTTGGTAGTTAAACGAAAGAAATTACAAAAACATGAAAAATAGTATTACAGGGGGGGGTTAACAGAAACTGCACAAATAGCATTACAGGGGGGATTAACAGAAACTGCAAAAATAGCATTACAGGAGGGATTAACAGAAACTGCAAAATAGTATTACAGGGGGATTAACAGAAACTGCAAAAATAGTATTAGAGGGGGGATTAACAGAAACTGCAAAAATAGTATTACAGGGGGGTTAACAGAAACTGCAAAAATAGCATTACAGGGGGATAAACAGAAACTGCAAAAATAGTATTACAGGGGGGTTAACAGAAACTGCAAAAATAGCATTACAGGAGGGATTAACAGAAACTGCAAAATAGTATTACAGGGGGATTAACAGAAACTGAAAAAATAGTATTACAGGGGGATAAACAGAAACTGCAAAAATAGTATTACAGGGGGGTTAACAGAAACTGCAAAATAGTATTACAGGGGGATTAACAGAAACTGAAAAAATAGTATTACAGGGGGATAAACAGAAACTGCAAAAATAGTATTACAGGGGGGTTAACAGAAACTGCAAAAATAGCATTACAGGAGGGATTAACAGAAACTGCAAAATAGTATTACAGGGGGATTAACAGAAACTGAAAAAATAGTATTACAGGAGGGATTAACAGAAACTGCAAAAATAGTATTACAGGGGGATTAACAGAAACTGCAAAAACAGTATTAGAGGGGGATTAACAGAAACTGCAAAAATAGTATTACAGGGAGGATTAACAGAAACTGCAAAAATAGTATTACAGGGAGGATTAACAGAAACTGCAAAAATAGTATTACAGGGGGATTAACAGAAACTGCAAAAATAGTATTACAGGGGGATTAACAGAAACTGCAAAAATAGTATTACAGGGAGGATTAAGAGAAAATGCAAAAAAACACAAGTATCAATTTATACCTACGTTATCTGTCAGGGTCTACCGTAAAGATAAAGTTACTACAAGAGAGCATTGTATTAATAACGTTAATTACATTATTACACTGAAAATAATAAAATGAACCCTGACCGCCGTCAAATTCAATTCATAACTACAACGAATTTTGAAAATTCAAAACACCAGTTTATGCAGTTTTTAACGCTGATTAAGATGTTGAAACCGGATTTACAAAAAATAAAAGATTAACGGCGGTCATAGATCATTTTCAGTTTTTTCTGGGTAAAATCAAAACTTTTCGGACAGTAGGCCTATAAATTACGTTTTTTTAAAAATACGCTACCATCACGTCATACAGCTGCGCGATGTATTTACTTTCTGTAGAATTTCTACTCTGAGATAAACAGAAGAACAAAATATGTTTTTAAAGTTCTTTATGCCCCAAACGTGAATCAAACAGAGTTTAATTGCCAGAAAGTAATTTCCCTATACACAACACTAAAAACAACAGTAATATAAAGTTAGTTATGTTTACTGTTACTTCACTCTTATGTATTAATGTAGGGAGTTACTGTCACCGTGTCACCTGTCTGCTGACCTAATTAACGTAATCAGGTTTTGCTAATTCATTAACTGTTATTCGTTGTTCAGTAATCTGCTATTTATTCGTTGGCGAGTTCTGTATATTCAACACTTTAATAAAACAGAAACTGCGAAAAAAATATTGCTCTAACTACAATAAGTTAATTTTTAAAATATTTATATAATAATAATCAGATATCATTATATTTGTTTAAACATCTGAGTTACTGGTTTTACCGATAGTTCCCGAACAAAAAGACGAGCTTTCGATGTCGCCTATCCGTTTTAAGATGTCCGGGCATCTCTGGAGAATAAACATATTGACAGATTTTGCTGAAATTTGGCACGTAGGCTTTGTTTGCTTCACCCACAGTGTGAAAAAAAAAATTGTTAATCAGATTTTCTCAAAATCGGTTCTAACGATTGTGATCACATTTTGCATAAATGTAGTTAATAAAAATAAACAGCCACCAAAATTGTCTGCTCAAAAGCATCGACAAAATGAAAAAATCAGTTTAATTTCTCAAAAATCTGTACATCGAAATTTTCTCAAACATTAGCAATTTGGAGGCTAAATAAGACCACTTTTGATTAAAGTGGCAAGTATGTTTGTACTTATGTTTTTTCAAGCTCTGCTAAAAAACAGTTTAAAATGTGATTTTTTACGAAAAAAGTAATTTTACCTCCAAACAAAAATTACTTTATTCCCCCCCCCAAAAAAAACGAAAAATAAAATCCGACTAATGAATTTCTAGAAATTAGATTGATTTTGCAGCGTTCTGTTTCAATAGTTTCCAAACAGAACTAATTGCACGTGAGAAAGTTTATGCAATTTATTAAAGAAGTTTCAAACAATAAAATGTTTCTTTCAACATTAAAAAGTGAAAATATTTGCGTCTAAATTATTAACGGTTTATCTGTCGTGAATTAATTAATGCACGTTAAACAGCTGTCCCTCGAGTTCTGTACAGGCAACACGTCTGCAAGTTACAGCGCTGTATTTACATTGCCTATACGTCTCTAACACGGCGTAAATACAAATAATGTGAATAGCTTAGCTGGCTGGGGCTTCCGTAGTTTTTCCAGTGAAACCGAGCACAAGAGCGTCAAAAACCAAGGACAAGAGTACAAATTTTATTTTTAAAATTACAAACAGAAATAAATTTTCAAAAAATGTATGTCATATTTTATTTACGAAGGTTCAAAATTAAAAAAAGGAAGAAATAATTACGAATTATTTTTTTTATTTTTAAAAATTACTATTTTTTTAACCATAACACTTTTTAGGGACACAGAACACTGACAATTAAACTGACTTACAAACTTATTAGAAAAATGAAAATATAAAGATACAGCTCCAACGGTAGAACATTTATATCTCTCACTACTATAGATTGAGTACTCATAGAACTCAATAGAGGAACGTTCGGTATTCAACTTAATATTCAGTAAGCTTACAACATTGCAATAGTTAAACTAACGATTTAAAATACCCTCTCCACTGATGCAGACGTTGCAGGCAGACATATGCAAAACTATACTAATTTTAAAACTTCCTATTACTTTTTTTCAAAATATTGGAAACTTCTAATCACCTTTCAATTAAGGTATGCTTAACTGTGTTTGCGTTATATTCCCAAATAGGTACCAAATTTGGAATCACTTAGTTGACACTCTTCAAATAACTCAAGCCAGTTGATTTTTTTATTCCAAAACACAAGACAGCACTCTTCGCCGGTCTGTCGGGGGAAACCCGGACAAATGGAAGCCCTAAGCTTAGCAAAACGTGTAGGCTTAACCGATTTTTAGCCATTTTCCATATGAAAATTAGCTTTAAATCGGCCATAATGACTGACCGGCTGGTTTCATGAAAAGT
Organism: Callitettix versicolor; assembly: GCA_022606455.1. Lineage (NCBI taxonomy): Eukaryota > Metazoa > Arthropoda > Insecta > Hemiptera > Cercopidae > Callitettix > Callitettix versicolor. The sequence continues at coordinate 97,416,217 of CM040186.1, read as the reverse complement.
CTTGACTGGATAAGGTTGTCATAGATACCAAAAATTACGAATCATTCTTTTTCCTTCAACAACTTTAAAATAAGCAGTGACCGCTATACCATATAGGCGAGCAAAGCGACTGCCCAGGGTGCCAAAATGCGAGAAAGAAAAAAAATTGAACTTTTTATTAAAAATAATTATAAATCTGACTGAACATAATTCTTTTTAAAAATAGAATAAAATACTTTTTAAATGCATAAAATACACTTATAACTTTATTACTGTAGCCATATCGTTTTCGACTGGTTTAGTGGATGTGGATTACCTTCACTTGTAACCGGCCTAGTGGTTAGTCATTTGTTTGTGTTTTAAGAGTTATAACTCATTTTATTCGGGATTACGATTACCTGTCTGCAGTTTAAAATTTGTCATCTTCGTTTCCGACCGATCTTGTATGTTTATGGTTGTCTAGTAATAAGGTACCGGCCGCGAACAAGTTTTGGGAAGCTTCTTTTGATTTTGCCTAGGGCGGTCCTTGAAAATATGTTATGACTCGATGAAGGTTATAATTTCAAATGTAGCCTATCTGATGCTTCCCTGGATATTTGTTCTTGGATAACAAAGTGGTGTATCAAGCTGAATGAGACTAACCGTTCAATGATTCCGTCTAAACTGGAGGCAAAATACCTGGGAATAACTGAATTGGAAAGTGCTCGTCAACTACATTTGAAATAGACGAATGTATTTGCTACTAGGGCGTCAGTCTAGACTAGATTTGTCAAACAAACTGCTCTTATACAAGCAGCATTTGAGACCAATCTGGATATACGGACTGCACCAAGAAAACTAACCTTAATTAATACAATCTTTTATTGGTTGGTGCACCATGATATGTTAAAGACCTTAAGATGGACACAGTAAGGGAAGTGCTAAGATCCATAGCTGTGAAGCATGAACGTACGCCGTGCGGGAGATGATTGCGGGCAGGAATGTGGAGCGGAGACTGAAGAGGACAAGACCAGAAGACCTGGAGCAGTGATTATATGTTACCATATGAGAGAGTGTTCGGAGTGATTCACAGAAGTGATTTCTAACATTGTGACAGTGACATATTTGCAATTGTAACTACTGGATAAGTTGTACTTAGTTGTAGTACTGAATAAAAAAAATGTAGCCTTCGAAATATGTGACGTAGGGGATGAAATATTAAAAATCGCCCTTTTTATTTCTAAGCTTTCTTCAAAGCAAATATTTTTATTTAAAACTTTTTAAACAAACGTTAAGGGTGCGGAACTTCTGGGACACGCTATATACAAAAAAGATTTTGAGAGATTAGACTACATTTTTAATAATACTTAAGTAAGAACCTTTGCGTAATAATGTGGCACAATTTGACAGAAAGATTTGGTTATTGGCGATTTATTAGAGCCACAGCAAATCAACCAACGCCTCATTGATTCTCAGCATTATCCCACTCTGGATGTGGGTAGATCTAGAGAGCCTAGACATGCTACGAGGAATATTAAACTACGGAAACCAGTGGTAGGGTGACGTAATACGTAGGCGGAACATCGATCCGGGCGGGCTCAGCCTCTATCGAGAAATTCGGCACTGATCCTGTTCTGTGAAACGCAGTGTACTGTTTTGAAACAAATAATTTTATACAGAAATAATAATAAAGAATTATTCTTTTGTATTTTACAGTAAAATAGTAGGCTACATTATACAATATTTTTTAAAATTATTTTCGATCATATTCACCAAACGTAACTGATCAGCAGCTACACATAAAAAACCCTGTGTAATTTTTTAAAACCAATTCATCAGATTTCGTTAAAATTTTATACGAATATTCGTAACTCAAATCAGAGTACCAAACTTAATTTATGGTTATTGAGTAAATAACAAACAAACAAACGTGACGGTGGTCATGGCTAGTTGTTTTTTCCAATATACCCCGAAACCGTTAATTGCTACTATAACAAATTTATTACACTAACTAAAATTATGAAGCTTTACATACGTCCAAAAATTAAGTAAAATCTAACGAACCGATTTTGAGAAATAAGACAAATTATTAAAAAAAGTTTTCCTAATCGAAATCTAATGAAAGCTCTCTAACCGGATTTGCTCGTTCCATACGTTCTGTTTGGATACATATAGGAAACAAATGAGTAAAATTCGTAACAAAATGGTTACAACTAACTTCGGGAAAAACTGATTTTTTTTATTTATTTATTTATTTTTTTAATGCCGGATTACCGAAAACTACGGATACTAGAAAGGAAAAATTACTGTAATGTACATTGAGAAAACGTAACTGCAATAAAATAAAATACTTTTATTTTAACAACTGAGTTTAAAATGGATGTATTATTAAAAAGAAACATCACAACAATCGGAAAAATTATCGTAAATTAATATGTAAATTGAGAAAACGTAATTACAATAAAATAAAATACTTTTATTTCAACAACTGAGTTTAAAATGGATGTTTTATTACAAACAAACATCAAAACAAACTGAAAAATTATCGTAAATTAATATGTAAATTGAGAAAACGTAATTACAATCAAATAAAATACTTTTATTTCAACAACTGAGTTTAAAATGGATGTATTATTAAAAAGAAATATAACAACAAACAGAAAAGCTCTTAAAATTACAGGAAAATACATAAAAACTTCTGTGTGAATTACAGTAAGGAATACATATGAACGAAAGTTTTTTGCGGAATCACTCGCCAAAATAAACAGCTTTCGTCAGCACTGTAAACTTGATTCGGACCTAAACCTAAATTATTTACTGTTTCTTTAAACTTCTACACGCACGCAGCAACAACATTAACATCGCGCGATAGTTTTTTCCCACAAATAGACAAAAACGGATTCCATAACGTTTCTTAAATTAATCAAACCACCCGTCACTGCCTTTAAAGTCATCTTTTACTCCTTTTTTTAGGCCTATATAAAAAACCTTTGCGTTCTCACGCATTATCTCCTCAGAAACTGGTGCAAGCCTGGTATTTCTTGCAAAAACCAGGAAAAAGCGCCTTATCGATCTGAGAAACTCGCCGAATTTCATATATTTTTTTTTGCCTACTTGACACACACTCGGGATTTGTTGAAGTACAATTTAATTTTTCTTTAAAAGCACAAATAAATAACACAGTTGGATTACTGGAAGTGTCGGAATAACGCCAGTATACTGGAAAAACTTGTGTAAAACTGTAAATAAGAATCAAATCAGAATAAATGTACTACTTTAATTTACAACATTTAATAAAATGTAAATCAAAATTCAGTTTAGAATCAGGTCAATGAAAATGTATGTAAACAAATGTAAATACACAATCTTAGACAAATAGACCTCTACATTAAAATTTTAACAGTTTTTCACAATACTCTTAAACGTAGCGCAGAGAGAAACTACGTAAAAATGTAAGATTTTGAATGACGTCATTTCGAAAATGTTCGCTAAAGATTACACTCCCCTAAAAATTACATGCACAAGTGTTATTCAAAAACATTAGCTTAATCACATCGGGACTGACCGAGCGAAGCGAGTTCTCCGTTTCGTCACGACCGTGCGGCATTTCGTTTTGTATTAATTGTTACGCAGTTTAGTCAAACGCATTGACTGGTTATTTTGAAATTCGGTACGCAAGCACCTTTGTACAAAGCCCGAACGACTTAAGTGTAAAATTTTCTCCGAATCACTTCCGTTTCAAGATGGCGGCTTCTGATTTGCAATAACGAATGTACGCAGTTTTACACAAACGCATCTACTGATTGTTTTGAAATTTGATATGAACGTAACTTGTGGAAAGCCCAAATGACGTACGTGTAAGTTTTCCCCCATTTACTTCTGTTTTTAAATGGTGGCCTCTAATTTAACGACACGAGTATAAGCAATTTTACACTTGTAGTGGATGACACTTGATGTTAATAGTTTTTTCAAATATTAATTAATTAATTTTATTTGTATATGGGAGAAAAAAATAGTTCTCTTATATAAGATAATTTGCAGGATATAAATTTAGGAACGAATTGCTGACCTAAGTAGGAATTGACTTTAAATATTTTTTTTATTTACTTGTTTGTTGTAATACTAGCTGAATGGCAAAGTGTATCATAATTTTAACCGCCTCATAAGGAAAGCGCATACAATTTCCAATAAAGTTGGTCCAGTAACATTTTCGTAAATATTGCAGTTACCGGTTAAACGAGCGCTATCGAGGAGAATAAACCTCGAATTAATTAAGAGTACACTGCGAGGTGTACTGTTCTTTTAACATAAAACAAATTCAACTAATGAAGAAGCGCGGAAATACTAGACCGCGGTACTCGGATCGCGGTTACCATAGCAACCGAATATCAAATAACACTGCATATTACGAAAAAGAAATATTTAACTTTTTTCTCATACTTTTAACAAACGAATGCAAACTGTATAAATGAACGTGTTCCCAGTTTTTTCCAATTACGACGGCGGAACGGCTGTTGAAGAGATGAATGGCGTGAGAACGTCGAGCCGGGATATAACGGAAACCACGTGACAGGTGTTAGTAGAACCACCTGCAGGAGAACAGCTGTTCCGGCTCAAGGTCGTAGAGCTGGAAAACTTTGTTAATGTAGGTTTATTTCTGCAACACGCGGATGCCAAGACAATTATTGCAAGGCGTGAACAATTTTGTTAATCTTTATACTAGGATCTGGTACAAAAATATTAATTGTAACACACCTGCCTGTTGCTTAACACTCTTACAGCTTGTGAGGGAAAAGTGTAACAAGTCATTTAGCGAGTTTAAATGAGCTATTGGACCTTGTAATGAGCGCGGATGCTGAACTCTGGATCCAGTTTTGAGGGCCGTTTCGTGCGCAACATTAATAATCCGATTTGATTGGCTCAAAAATTGATTTTGGTAATAGCTTGGACAAGTATGATAACCAACAAAGTTTGTTCGTTTCAAAATGACAGTCGTTTAATTTTTTTTTTTAATTTATAACTTTTTTGTCTTAAATGTTTTTGAAAAATCGTATTTCATTATCGTAATTTGCATTAAAATTTAAAATAAATTAGTATTTTGAACGATCAAAATCCTCTAAAATTAAGAAATTTTATTTGACGGAAGTCAGGGTTCACTTTCCTATTTTCAGAGAATTTTTTGAACGTCTAAAATGCTACTATACGCAGATTTTAACGCTGTTTATGATAGTGAACTCAGAATTTCAAGAAGAAAGTAGGCTAAAAAATTACTTTTGAAAATTCGATTCTATCACGTCAGCGAGACAGGTGCGTGCAGCGATTATTTTTTAAATAAAATATATGGAAAGTACTGTAATAACGAAAAGCAATGAATCATGACTTCATGCATCCGTTATCGAGTTCCTTCATACAAAAATAAAATGGTGTTTAAATAAATGCCAGACCGTCCGTAGGCCACACACACAGCTGGAGTTCCAGAAATTTAGCGATTTCGGTGAAATTTGGTGCGTCGACATTTTTCTGAATATTTCGCCGCTAACATTAGGCTATATCCGGTAAAATCCGGTTAGGAAGAATCGAGAAATAAAAAAAAGAACAGAAAATCGGACTATTTTTTTTTCTTATTCGCCAACAGACAAAAATTGCACGAAAACTTCAACAAAAAACTAATACAACAAAATAAAAATTATACTTACAAAACAAAAGTAAAATGACAAATTTCTCAAACAGATAAGATTATGTATTCTACTAAACAAAATTGAGAAAAAGGAATACTTAAATTAAAATAAAAAAAACACTTCTGCTTCATTAAATGCAAATAAAACGAAATAATGCGCTTACATTTAAAGGAAAACAAAATTAAAAAAAAACAGTCAATTTTGCTACACACAAAAGAAAAACGATTAACTATGTCTGTGAAATAAGAGTATGAATTAAAAACGCAAACACTTACACATTCATACACACCTTACAATCATAGATATGCCCCCATGTAGATATACATGAATCTCTCTCTCTCTCTCTCTCTCTCTCTCTCTCTCTCTCTCACACACACACACACACACACACACACACACACACACACACACACACACACACACACACACACAAAATTAAAATTATAATATAATAATAATATAATTTAAAAAATATACAATATGTCATACATACATACATGCATTACACAGTAGACATACACAGCTTATAAACACATACATGTACATTTAAATTTAAAAAAGAAAATTTTTAAACTGTTACTGTAATTTAAGAAGGTTTTCACTATCGTTTGGAAAAAACAAAAATGTTTTTCAAGTAAGTGGAAAAATTACGTAATTTCTTGAACTGCAATTTAAGAACCCTACAATTAAACATACAGTTAAACATGCGTGGGGAGTTCTCAGAAAAAAGCTGTTGATGGGCTGTTAATTGTGACAGAACTGTTTCTAAAATTATAAACTTGTCACCGGAAAAACTAAACCTCTCAAAAGAAACTTGCACAGAGATGTCTGAGTGGAAGTACTCTTAGTTCTTTAAATAAACGCCACGAGTCAGTTCTTCTCTTTACTTTCACGATAGTTCTAATAAAGCCTTTTTTAATGACTATAATGGGAATTTATGTCTTCAAAAAAGTGGACGGGGGGGGTAAATACTGATAAAAACCCTAACAGAACAAGGCGTAAGTAAAACATCTCCCAACAAGCGAAGTAAATTATTTGTGAAAATAGTATTATCAGATTTTAGATAAATATGAAAATATATAAATCAAATAGGAGTAGCGAATTTGAAAAAAAGAAATTTACTGTTTAAAAGTATATCAACAAGCAAAATACGCCTTAAGTTACAATTTATGTATGTCAACAAATAGGTTCTGTACTTCTAAACCTGGTTTTTTTTGAGGGGGGAATAATTACATGCGAAAAATTTTGTGTAATATTTTTTCAATTATTAATATTCCGTATTTTTACTTCGAATTTTTCGAAAACTAATTAATGTGTTAAAAATAATAACTTCGCTTTAGTTCTAAATTGACAGCGTTATTTTATCAATTTCCGAAGTATACATAGCTTTTTCAATTCCTACTATTAGTTCACACTCCTCCAATATACAGTATATAAAATGAACAATATATATATATATATATATATATATATATATATATATATATATATATATATATATATATTTACGTGCTGCCACGATGTCAATGGCTTCAAGAAAACTGGGATATGGCCATCCGATCAAAATATTTTTCAGATGCCGACTACCTACCATCAGCTACAAGTGATATTCAGTTGGAAAATACTGAATATTCCTCTGCAAACTCTTCCGATGAACAATCTCACAATTCAAAAAGTGTGAATATCCAGTGTCCACTAAACAACCGACCAAGAACCCAGAAAACTCTAACGCTGAACCACAATATATATATAGGCTAACTTGTTCAAATTTTCAATCGTTAATAAATACTTTCTATTCATCCTCTTAAGTTCAAATACATTTTTTTAAACTTGCAGTGGAAGACACTTGATGATAATACAGTTTTTTTGCCAAATATTAATATCGCATATTTGTACAGACTATACGACAGGAATTCCTATTATTATTCCTTATTATTATTATTATTCCTTAGGTAATTCCTATTATTCATCCACTCAAGTTCAAATATATTTTTTAAAACTTGTAGTAGATGACACGATGTTAATACAGTTTTTTGTCAAATATTAATATCGCATATTTGTACAGACTATACGATAGGATTACCTTAGGTAATTCCTACTATTATTCATCCACTCAAGTTCAAATAAATTTTTTTAAACTTGTAGTGGATTACACTTGATGTTAATACAGTGTTTTGTCAAATATTAATAACGCATATTTGTACAGACTATACGATAGGATTTGATTTAAATAACACTTATGTTCTATCCTATGTTGGTTTTAGTATTCTATGCTGCTGTATGAAAGTGACATACAAAATTCTCCAGCTCCCATGACAGCATCACTCCACACACAACTCTGACAATGCTTACCTGAAACAAAAGAAATACGTCTTGGTTAGTTTCAAAAATTGTAAACCACCCTAAATGCTAATTTGGAACGTAAACGTAAATACATTATACGGCACAAACATTTTCACGTTTAGTTATTTCTAAAAACACTGAAGGCGTTTAACGCAGTTATTTAGCTGACGGGATGGAAGCGAATTTCGAAGAGTATTTTTTTATCTTATCCTCTTTTTGAAACCACGATTCCACTACAATGAACAGCGTTAAAATCTGCCTAAAATAACATTTTAAACTTTCAAATTGCACTGACATACGAAAGTGACACCGACTGATGTTAAATTGAATTTCTTAATTTCAACGGAATTTGAAAATTCACAAAGCTACTTTATTCAGTTTCTACCGCTGATTACAATTGGAAAAACAGATTTTCAACGATTTTAAAGCAAAAAAATCACGAAATTTGAATCACACACACACACACACACACACACACACACACACACACACACACACACACACACACAGAGAGAGAGAGAGAAGAGAGCACAAAAACTTCAAATCAATAACTCCAGTCACAAAAACGAAATGAATGTAAAAAAGAAAGATCATTTAATTAATAGTTTGAAATAAATGTTTTACATTTTCAACCGTAACGAAAAGTATTTTTGTTAAAAAAACTTATTTTTCATCGCGTGCTTTGACACTGCACTATTAATATATTGAGAATAACATTAAAAAAATTAGGAGCCTAAAATATCGTCGTTTTCATAAACATAGATTTTTTTTTTTATTATCCCCAAAACTCTCGACTTGGAAAAATCTTAGTTTTACACAAAAAAATGTCTTTTTTAAACATATTATTCTAAAAAAAACTGTATACAATTCTTCAAGATACAGCAATTAAGGTAACCTTATAATTAAATATTACATCATTTTTCGTTTGCTTGTAACAACGAAACAAAACCAGGGGGTCTGCAATACAGCAATGTATCTCCGCCAGACACAAATTTAAATAATTCCTAGTTAACTCCTCCTATATAGCGCAATGAATGTTCATTAGTCTCAAGGTCAAGTGAGATTAGAAGGTTATGAATCTGTGCTCCGCGCCGCGTCCAGTCCAGTCGCAGATGATTCACAACGGAAGCCGGTGCATAGTCTGTGGGCAGGAGTCGATGGCCACAGGACTTTCACACGCCTCTCCGGACATTCCTGGCGTTCCTTGCCTCATCGCTAAAAACGCACCCAATGTCCTTCGTACCAATAAAGAATACTATGTAATGGAAAGCGATATATAATGCGGATAACGAAAATAAAACTACTTTTTGAGTAACAAAGACGCTTTTAACACAGATTAGACCAAGATAAACATAAATTTTGGGAAAATATTGCACCAATTTCTTTCAATTTATATTATTAACAAAAAGTATTATTTGTAACTACTAAGAAACGGGTTGAATTGGAATTTTCCAAAATTTCCGTTTCGGCAGCTGCCATGATAAATGGACAAATAAAAGCGTACGCTATGCATTAGTAAGTACACTTAAGAATCAAGTCAGTATAAAAAAAACGACCTGAAGATAAATCGAAAAAACAAAGCCAAACCTCTTTCGAATATCTTGAGAGTTTACTTGTCACTTAAAACTAATATATTTTGCTAAAAAAAAGCTGATTTAATGATAAATCAACGTCCAATTAAAACAACGTCTGTAAAAAATAATCGCTGCAAGCTCACGTGATTGTAGCGAAATTTCAAAAAAGTCAAAAATTAAAAAAATTAACGAACATTTAAGAATGAGTGTTTACAATAATAAAAATCGAAAATCTACCTTGACATTCGTAGGAAATTTCATTATATACTTATAAATGTTCCAGGAAAATTAGAACACTTATAACATAACAGTTTCACAAAAACTCTTTATTATTCCGTGCATATGTTTCGCCGTCAGGCATCTTCAGACATAGTGAAGTTACACATTTTAAAGTGTGCTTGTATAATACAGCTGATGTTAAAACTGGAAGGGTAAAGAAAGGAAGAATTGGCACTGACATTGTCAGTGAGCAGCAAGTTGGGAACACCCTAAAACAATAAGCTTGAGTAAGTTAGAGAGGTTGAAGTTAATCTGTTCATTTAAAATAAAATTAGGGTTTTTACAAATAGATCTATACTCGTAGAATTTCAAAATTATTTAGTTTTATAGATTTTTGGTTTTTATGGCAAATTAAAGGAATGACCAGATGATAATAAATGACTCGCAAAATATGAGTCACTTCAACAATTCAAATATTCTTCCGAGTTTTAATAGCTACTCCAGATTGTCCTACGTATTCACAAGAGACAACTGTATATACTGGTGTATATACTGTTTATACCACTGTTTAGTAATAGATCTGTTTCATCCATATTGTTGACAATGTGCTTCCTAGAAGAAATCAGTATAAATTTCTCATTTAATATTTATACTGCCTAAAAATGTTATTTCGCAATATTCTTGTTTGTCTTTAGTTGACGTATTTACATTGTATAACATATTAGTTACTGCTTTTAAAATTAAAATTCTCTTTACAATATCAACGTTATAGTTTTTAACGATAACAATCTGTTTAACGGTATTTAATTGCCTTACCTTCCAGTTTTAACATCAACTGTATTACTATATAACCACACTATAATCTTTTTAACTTCACCACGTTTGAAGATGTTTCACGGCGAAACATAATAAAGATTTTTTGTTTTTGTTTTTTGGTGTTTAACGTCCGACTATTGTGCACACCTGGGCTAATGCAGACGATGGGATGATTTATAGCGTATGAAAATGCCAGGCCCTGGCCGGGAATCGAACCCGGGTCTTCGAGGTGAAAGCCTAGTAACGCTATCAACTAGGCCATCGAGACGGCATAAAGAATTTCTGTTAAACTACTGTAAGGCTCTATTTTCCTATCCTAGATGTCTTGGAGTTCCACCAAGTACCGATTGTTTGACCAATTGTTAGTGTGTGTGAGTGTGCGCGTGTATTTAAAATTTAAACGACCAAAAACAGATCGAGCTCGTTTTAAGGTCCCGGGCACGGTTCTTACCATGATGGCAGCTCCAATAGCTCATTTTCCCCACGGAAATTCGCTAAAAACAACAGCACCGAAAACAAAACCCGCTGAACACAGTCTACCAGTTGTCTGTAATAAGCTACATTACACAATTTGCGAGACAGCTCCAGGACATGACAGTGTATATTACTGCTTGTAAACAGAGATAGTTCAATACAATACGGATGCATTGATTAAGCCGCACAGCTGTGACGTAGCCGTGACGTCATCGTTCCTCTGTCCAATTGACTCCCCCTTATCTTCTTATGCAGGTTTTTTTGTGGCCTATTCAATATTGTTTTACGAGAGCGGAAGAAGCGGTATGTCGACTTCAACTAACTGTACATTTAACTATCCGCTATGACAATACTTTCACTCACAAATATATACAGCAGTACAGTTATTTACAACGACAATCACCCAGCGATCAACGCTAACGTGTTTACTCCAAGTCACGGCTATTTGAGCAATCTTATCAATTGTTAATTCTTTACTTATCAGTCCGAATCCGCCTCGGTAGCCTAGTTGATAGCGTACCCGGCGTACTAGGCCGGGTTCGATTCCCGGCCAGGGCTTCGCATTTTTATACGCTATAAATCATCCCATTGTCTGCATTAGCCCAAGTGTGCACAATAGTCAGACGTTAACCCCCCTCCCCAAAAAAAATAAAACCTATCAGTGTTTAATTTAACAGATATTACTGATCGATAGTTTTGTGAATTTAATTGTATAAATAAAAAAAAGTACTTATTCAAGAGCGTATACAGTAATAGAAGAAGAAAATGGTGATGTGATTACCGAGCAAATAATTACTTTTTCCAGAAAAGGAGTGAATCAATTATTTAAAGCAAGAAATAAGGAAGGTAGTTATAGTTATAGCAAACAGAGATATTCCATTGTGTATAATATTAACAAATTAAAATGCTAGTAGACAATAATTAATTAGGCCTACTGTATTTATGAATTCATTGAATTACTAATTAAGGCCGGGTGTACACCAAATGCAGAGCGGAGCGCACTACGCATACCGAACCTATTGTTTTCAATGTAAGTGCGGCCACTGAAAGCGTAACGGAGCTGAGCGGAGTCAAGCGGTGTAGCTTCGACCCTGTCTATGTTCGGTTCCAAGCTGACCACCCTCCAAACATATTTCTCATTGCTTAGATTACAGTTTTTAAACATAGTAGTTTCCGGTACTGTAGGCCTAAATATTCAGATCTTTAAAACTGACTTCCTGTTGCCGTTCTTCTACATTTCGCAGCCACCCGGCCTTGTAGTGCACGCATGTAGATTTGTAATAACATACAATACAATCATTTTAGGCTAAACTACAGCAAACAAACAGATATTCTATAATATATTTTTCCGCATCAGCTTTGAATTTTAAGAAGACAATTTTGAAAGTATCGAAAAGTTAACGATGCGATTATTACTGCTACGAAAACAGACGCCTACAGTCGCTCAACGACCGACGCTAGCGACTCTAGCGAATATCGCGGATAACAAAATGGTAACGTGCAACTCAGGAGTCCTCCGCTATAATAGTTGAGTGATTATCGTGGAGGTATGACCGTTGTAGACGCGTCTACGAAAACGTACTCTTAAATTACCACATATTCTTTTTCACTGCATTTCAATTGGACATGCAACAGGATACGGGACTGTAAAATGAGCACAGATCCTGAACTCTAGATTTTTAAATATTTAAAGTTTATTCTGTTTTAAAACTGTTACTTAATTTCGGAATATTTATGTCATATAATGTCTATTTGGACACCCGAAATCATTAGGTTTTTGCCTTGTTTTGCCGTCCTAATTTTTATTTCTGGTCTGACCACTAAAAGATCTAGTTTTTTTTTTATAGGTTACATGTTTAGGTTTTTAGTTAGGTACTAGAGAACGAAAGTTAATCCGCACTATAGACACGTGTATTGGTTTTATATACACAAATGATGGTAAATGTCCGAATATACGAGGTGTGTTCAGAAAGTAACGAGAATTTTTAAATTTCGCAGGCTTGGAGAGTCCCATTGTCAAACTTTTTTTTTATTTTGTTGGTAAACATGCCCTTGAAGTATGATAAAACTTTAAGCTGTTTTCACTGTTGACTTTGTCTGTGACAGCCACTAAGGTTAGACGTGTTTTTATGAGCTCGGCGATTTTCGTTAGTTAAAAGAAATGGATCAAAGAATTTGTATCAAATTTTTCGTAAAAAATGGACTAAGTGTAACAAAGTGTTTGAAATGTTAACAAAGGCCTATGGTGAGTCTGCAATGACTAAAGCAAGAGTTTACGAGTGTTATAAGCGTTTCCAAGAAGGCCGTGAAGACCGTTGAAAATGACGAACGCCCTGGACGCCCCAGCACATCAATAACCGATGAAAACGAGGAAAAAGTGAAAGAAATGGTTGTGAACAATCGCCGAATCATAATTAGAGAGATCGCTGATGACGTTGGCATATCGATTGGATCACGTCATGACATTGTTTCCAGTGTTTTGTGTATGAGACGCGTGGCAGCAAAATTCGTTCCAAAATTGTTAAATTTTGAACTAAAACAGCGGCGAATGGAAGTTGCTCACAATTCATTAAATGAAGTCAACGACGATGCAGAATTACTGAAACGTATTATAACAGATGACGAAACATGAGTTTACGGATATGACGTCGAAACTAAGGCTGAATCATCCCAGTGGAGGCATTCTGGCTCGCCAAGACCGAAAAAGGCTCGACAAGTGCGGTCGAACGTGAAGGTTATGCTCACTATGTTCTTCGATATTAATGGTGTAGTGCATTATGAATTCCTGCCACCAGGTGAATACTACCTACAAGTTCAACGCCGTTTGCGTGAAGCAATCCGAAAAAAAACGCCCGAATCTCTGGAAAAACAATGCATGGCTTTTGCACCACGATAATGCACCAGCTCACACTTCACTGCTTGTTCGTGAATTTTTGGATAAAAACAGTATTGTAACGATGCCCCAGCCTCCATATTCGCCAGACTTGGCTCCGTGTGACTTTTTCCTATTTCCAAAAATAAAGAGAATCTTAAAGGGCCGTCGTTTTACAGCCGTAGATGACATTAAAAGCGCATCGTTGAAAGAACTAAAGGCTATTTCAATGATCGAGTTTGAGAAGTGTTTCGAAGATTGGAAGAAGCGCTGGCACAAGTGCATAATCTCCAATGAGGACTATTTTGAAGGCGACAACATCAATGTATAAGAATAAATAAATATTTTGTTCAAAAAATTAAAATTGTCGTTACTTTCTGAACACACCTTTGTATTACTTTAGCATTCGAAGTTTGATCCAATTTGATTCAAAAGTCGAACAAATAATATCAGTAATAGTTTGGAGAAATTCCTAACTGAAATCCTTTCAACCGTTTCTAAATACTGTATCGATAATTGAAAATTTTCAAAAAAATCATACCTTTTTATCTTAGTTCTTAGAAAATCCCGTTATCTCTGTAATTTATTAATAAACACTTTAAATAATAATTTGTGCAGTTTTTAACTATGCTCACTTATAGAAGTAAGATTTCAAAAAAAATATATAATAAAAAAAAGTTATAAATTCTACGGAGCTCAGAGTTCATTGTCATATGTCTGTTGCAATTCGTTTCCTTCACGCAAAGTCATTATTGCTTATAAATTACTTATCTCTCTTGACTTCTACAAATACAACACAAGTCAAAGTACAAATTTTGTCACACGTATTAGCTACGAGTGAAATTAATTGAGCAACGCTAAACCAAACAACTATGTTACTGAACGATTGTAGAGACTGTGTTACATGTACAGGGAATAACAGAATGTTTTCTGTACAAATCTCTTCTCTCGCTTTAATCAGCGTTTGTTCCACCCCGCCTGCTGTGGCTTTGTATAGACGAAGTATTACGTAACTAACTGCCTCTACATTCTAAACAGCGTGCACAAAGAGTATCCCGCTGATCTAGCAAGGGGCCGTACGACACGGGGGTGGTTTCAGCATCGACACAAAATGTCAAAGCTTTCTGCTCATTGCTTATAACGGTTACTCGTCAAGGAAATTTACGATTTTTATTTTTTAAATTTTTTACGGTTTTTCAGTAAACAAACTTTCTTACTAAACGCTTTTCTACACTATTCTTCTTGTTTAAACATGTCTCGTAGATAGTAAACTGCCAATTTAAACAAAACTGCTATTCAGATACGTTTGAACTGCATTCACAATGCACAGAATAATTTTGACTGATCAATCTGTTGGATTTGAAATATAAGGCGACGGTCAAGGTTCAATCATTTCATTTTTTGTAACGAATTTTTCAATGTTAGTTTGGCGAGAAATATGAATAGAAAAATTCTACCGAACGGAAGAATGTAACGGAAATATGAAACGAACGAGCAAACGAATTTATCTCTCTATTTCTGTCTCTTATCTCTTTTCCCCTCCTTTTCGATAACAGTACACGCGTATTATATGAAAACGAAGTAATGCTTTGGTTTCGGTATTTTTCCTTAGTTGAAGAACACGGACACTTTGTAACCGTTTATAATACATTCGAAATTAATACAAAGGTTTATAATAATTGATGTTAATATTGCTAGTTTTTAACAATTTAACCTGAAACTTATTACAGCCTATCAGCTGTTCAATGAAATCAGCTGATCGTTACGAATTAATAATATAAAACAACTGATCTTTTACTATAACTACAGTAAATAATAACCAAGCTAGATTCACGTGTTTATTTATTTAAACAAAGCAAGATATTTGTAAACATATCTTCAACCTAATTATATATTCAGCAAAGATATCTAACAGAAGCTCCGCTTCTGTCGGTAATTCCCAGAGTACCGCACGTGTATTTTATAACTTCTATAATTGTTACAACTCGGTCTGTTTTGTTTTTTAAAAATATTTTTATATCTGTCACAACTTTACTTGCACTGTCCTCCCTAAATGTTTTTGTATGTTTTACACATTTTTGTACAATTATTTTGAATAGTTGATAGCTTAGGGAATTTCCTTTGGAAAATGAGCCATTGTAGTACCAATCGTGGTAAGAAGCAGGAAAGTGAAATCTTGCCTATCCTCAACTTTGGGGCATCTAGCGTCACAGAAAATATCAGAGTCCGATTCTAATAATGGAGACTGATCAAATGGCCAAGCGAAACATCGTTTCTACCTGGTATGCTGTACAGATAGCTCCAAGATAAAGATAGGCACTGTGCTGGGGTGCTGCCTGAGACCCAAGGTGAAGAAAGCTGTTACCCAGGGACAGTATGCAACAGTATTCCAGGCTGAAATGATAGCCATTAATGACTGCGTTTGGGAAAATTTGAAACGGGTCTTCAAGAAGGCTCGCATTCATATTTATACCGATAGTCAGGCAGTAATAAAAGCACTTGTGGGTTCTATAATTCGGTCCAAGCTGGTAGTGTTGGGAGAATCACAATGCTCTGGCCCTGGGAAACCGGGTTACTCTTCACTGGGTTCCGGGGTATAAGGGATGGAGGGTAAAGAGAAGGCAGCCCGACTGGCTGGGATCTGCATCTGAGTTTAATGACCCTAGCTGGCTTTAGGGATTTCACTATCGTTGGCCGGGTCTGCTATCAACAGGTGGATAAAAAAGCAACACTATGCAAGATAGGACAACCTTCATGGGCATTCCCATAGCAAGAGCATTTTAAGGAAGGTTTCTTATGGAGAATTTAAACGGCAACGGATACTTGGTCAGAGCTCATTATTATTGTTCATTACAGAGCAATGTGGTCTAAGGGTGCACATAAACAGGATAGGTATGTACTAAGGAGAAAGCTTTTTGGAGCGAAGCCACTAAGCCGTTGTGCAGGAGGCTAAAGCAGGATGAGCTTTTTGGTTTCCAGCAGGATGAGCTAATGAGTGGATTGTTGTAACTTACTAGGGACACTTTGTAATCAGCTGACCTAGTATTTAACAGGCTTAGTTACGCAATAGGTCCGTCGCAGTGTTGTATAATCCCTTCCTCTGGTTTTCAAGTCTAATCTAATCAAAGACCCAGAAACTAACGCGTTTATATGTGTCAGCACTTTCACATTCGATATTTTCGTCCGCTTTGATTCAAAACGTGATTCTGGCAGCTGTCATGGTAGTTCTCATCGACAAGTCCGTTACTCTTGAACAGTTTCAAAATGGCGCCTAATGCAAATCTTAATTTCTTTTATCTTACACTAATCTGAAAATCTGATTAAATTAGTAGTCTGTTTATATTTTCAAATTTTATTTAAAATAAAGGAATGCATTTCACGACGGTCCTTGTTTATTTAATATAATTCGAATATTTAAAACGATAATTTACGGATATTTTAACGTTAAACACAATAGTGACATTCAAAAGTATAGCGTACAAACGTTATTGTGATACTGCTTGCCAAGATTATAATGCTATACTTTATATAAGAGCGAAATGTAACGAAACGTGCAATTATGTTAGTGTTCTGGGTTTTGAAGATATTTTTTTGAGGAAGTTTACTTCTGTTATTACAAATGTTGGGGTGTTCATACAACGATCTAATCGATATGCCGAATCTCGATGTTCGCAGTCTGTTTCGTCCGTATCGAGTTGTGGGTAGAACTTGCAAAGTACAGAAACAGATGATTTAGAACTTTCCATACAAAACCGGATCGAACGACAAATTGCAACTGATGAGGTTTAAACAAGGCGAGGCATGCGGTGAAATAGATAATCCCCATGACAACTGTCCCACTTCTCAACGAGCGAAAGACACTAAAAAAAACATTGCACAAACTTTGTACCAACCACAGTACAAAGTTATTGCCCATTGTATAGTGGTGATTTATTGTGCAGACGGTTGTTACACGCTATTAAATCTATTATATAGCCTAAATGTAATAACCGCGTTACGCAGCCTAAATATATAACTGCGGACGCGACAGAAATAGTTTTCAAAAAAAAAATTTCTAACATCCATTTTTTTAAATTATGATTTCACCAAAACAATCACTATTATATCTGCATATAGGGTTAGCACGATAAACGTCTGCTGCACCTTTTTTCAAAATGCACTGAAAATACAAAAATGAACCCTGACCGCAATCAAATTAGATTTCTAATTTTCAACTCATTTTGAAAATCCGAAATATAAGCTAGAGCAGTTTTTAACGTTGTTTACTACAGTGAAATCACATTTTTAAAATTAAGACAAAGAAATTAATAATTTTTAAAGATTTGAAACTGCAGCCATGTTGAAACTGTCCAACGAACCTGTTCAAGTTATTACCAAAATAGATTAGTGTGCTAAATTTGAATCAAACAGCACAAATATGAAAATAGAAGTGCTAAACACACGCACGCGCGCGCGCACACACACACACACACACATATATAAAACAAACATAATTATAAATTTTATCTGTATTTTATACTGTATATAAAATTTTTAATAACCCGTCAAAAAGTATAGGCTTACTACTAGCTGTCAGTATCGCGCCTCATTTCAAGTTCTCAGCCCGGGTTCTTACCGTGATGGTCGCTCAAATAGCTCAATTTCCAATACAACTTCGCTAAAAACATAAGGTCTCTGTTTTTACGATCTCTTACTCTCAGTCTCGTACTCCGACAATCGACTGTTTTTCATATTGCCCGTAACATCCGAACGTGACAGTGAACACAGACGCACTGTTGAGCCTAACATTTTAGGCCCGTGACAACCGAAACAGTGTTGCCCTTTGGTTGGTAATCTTGAAAACACTATTTTGTGGCTTGTTTTCAAGCACAGAGTAGGTTTTGCAGCAAACTAACCGCAGGTACCCGTGCTGACTCGGTCTCAATGGAAAAAACATTACCCGGATGATTGAGAAAAACATTTTATTTTTTTACACTTCAATAAAATTTAATTTTTGAGGGTCGATGGGGAAGTTTTGAACTCATTGGTGTCTGAGGAAATGTTAGATTTCGTGAAGACCAACAGCACTTCGGGGATCGCGAACATATCTCTTTTCACTTTCATGTTGTAACTAAATTGCGAAAAATAGCGATTCTGGGGTAGTCCGCCACCGTCCCAGTATTTTTACTTAGGCTCGTTGACTCTGTGTGTGAAATTTTGTGCGAATATTTCGAAAGATACAAATTTCCACTCGGGAAAAACACAGGAAACTTTCAGCTTCACACACACACACACACACACACACACACACACACACACACACACACACACACACACACACACACACACACACACACACACACACACACACACACACACACACACACACACACACACACACACACACACACACACACACACACACACACACACACACACACACACACACACACACACACACACACACACACACACACACACACACACACACACACACACACACACACACACACACACACACACACACACACACACACACACACACACACACACACACACACACACACACACACACACACACACACACACACACACACACACACACACACACACACACACACACACACACACACACACACACACACACACACACACACAACACACACACACACACACACACACACACACACACACACACACACACACACACACACACACACACACACACACACACACACACACACACACACACACACACACACACACACACACACACACACACACACACACACACACACACACACACACACACACACACACACACACACACACACACACACACACACACACACACACACACACACACACACACACACACACACACACACACACACACACACACACACACACACACACACACACACACACACACACACACACACACACACACACACACACACACACACACACACAATTATTACGGTTGAGCTTGGCAACAAGGCTTGAATCTACAGTGTTGTTCCTATACTGTACCGTACGTATGAAGCGAAGTGAGATAGTTCGGCGGCCGCCCTCAGCCGTCGCGTTACTACAACTTATAAATTTTACACAAACTGACACAGACATGCCTCACCTTTGTCCTATATATACTCGCAATACTGTGTGGTAGCGTATAATATTCATAAACATGCCGTGACCTCATTCCGAACATGTCATGCACTCCAGCGGTTACACTCGGACATAAGCATTGTACAATACCGTGTTATCTTATATAATCTGATATTTTAACGGCTTCCTATGTTATTATTTTTCCATTGTTGTACCGAATAGGATATTAGCGAATTATAATGACACACCCGAATGAAAGGTCGCAGGTCAGGTCCCACATGCAAAAATGTAAACAATCGCGGGACACAACCGTCTCGCAGATGTGATAGGAGCGAATTTATAAAAATTAACAATACCACAAACACTGTTTGAAATCAGCATTAAAACCTGCATAAACTAGCACTTCAAATTACACAAAAAAGACGAAAATGAACGGTTCAGAATTTCAAAAGCTATTGAGATTTGAAATGACCGCTATTCTTAACGGTTGAAATGAATTTGTACCAAAGCGCTTGCGGGTCCTATAATACAGTCCAAGCTGGTCTGGGAGTGTCGGAAGAACCTTGACGCTGTCCCTGGATAACCGGGTAACTCTTCACTGGGTTCCGGGGCATAGGGGAGTTGAAGATAATGAGAAGGCAGACCGACTGGCTGGACTTGGATCTGCATCTGAGTTTATCGGACCTGAGCCGGCTTTAGGGATTTCTCTATCGTTGGCCAGGACCGATATTAACAGGTGAATTACAAGTCAACACCAGGTAAGATGGGACAATCTTCATGGGCATTCCCATAGTAAACGTTTCTTAAGTAAAGTTCCTTTTGGAGGACTTGAAGGGGCAGCAGGTGTTCTGGGCAGAGCACAACTCAGGAGGATTATGGGGCTCATAACAGGGAACTGTTGTCTGAGGGGCACATGAACAGGATAGTTATGTACCATGGAGAAACCGTGTGTAGATTGTGCAGGAAGGAGAAGGAAACTGCAGGTCACATAATTTATGATTTTGAGGCTCTTGTTAGTAGGAGGCTAGAGGTTTTTGGTTTCCAAGACCCTGGGGATCTTCAGTAGAGTGAGCTAGTCAGTGGGTTGCTGGAACAATCTGCTGAACTAGGTATTTTAAGAGGTTAAGTTGCACAATAGATCTATCGATCGCAGTGCCTGGGGTAGAATTATCCCTTCCTCTAGTATATATAATCTTAATCCTACTATAAATCCATTTACGTTAATGAAATAATAACAAGTTTCTATATTTTCACAATTTTTTATTTGACTCTTGCAAACCATGGTATAACTTGTTAGAGCATTACCAAAGTCACTTAGTGACTGAAGTGCATTACATTTTTTTTAGGAAAAACCTATTGCACAGGCCTCAGAATTAGTTTTAAATGAACAATCAGAGGTTATTCATCTCTTTTACAACCACTGTCTAGGTCATGATCCCATCCTGGTAGTTCTTAGGCATGTACAGTGGGTTTTCCCTTACCAGAAATATAATGTACTAGCTATTTTAACTTCAGTCTGATAAATTGCCTTGACAATGGTCTAACGAGTGAAACCTTAGTTGGCAACACTCGAAAATAAAAAGTTGTGGAAATATACAAACGTGTTATTATTCCACTTACACATGCGCGCGAAAGTTTTTAACTAACCTTTCAAAAAGTGCTCAAGATCAGAAAATGTGCTTATTTTAGGGTCTCGAGTGTTAAAACGATGGCCATTCCAATAGATCAGTTTCCGCTTTCCTACCCTAGATTTCATAAAGCATTAAATTATTTTCACGTAACGTTAAAAATGCGTCATTATCGTCTACTATTTAAGTTTGCTAAAGTTGTGTGTGTGTGTGTGTGTGTGTGTGTGTGTGTGTGTGTGTGTGTGTGTGTGTGTGTGTGTGTGTGTGTGTGTGGAGAAAATAAAAAGAGGAGAGGAAGAGGGGGGGACAGAGACGTGAGAAGGTTAGCTCTATTATTTGCTATTTGAAGAGAAAGCTGCAGATTGCGGTAAAAATGTGATAAGACCAGGCGCTTCGCCGTTATATTGCCCAATAATTGAGCAACAACTAAAGGCAAAAGTAGGTCTTCAAGTGGGATAACAATTTAGAAACTAATCAACTGTTTGAAATACCATAAAATATTTGTAAATACACACAACGGGCAATTTGTAGGCGAACGCGCTGGTCGCTTTGTAAATAAATGGTGCAGAAACACTGCACTAACTTTCTCGGTTCAATTATTTCCCGAAAACGTCCAGTTGGAACGCTACCGATAAAAAAACTGGGCAAACGTACTAATTTATCAAAATCATTTTATCAGGTATTGCTCTAATTGTATGAGACGAAATTATAGTATAGTTGCACACTGAATAGAGAGAATGCACATAAACTTGATAATTTGGCAAAATTATTAGTTTGTTTTTAATATTAAATTCCTTCAATTCAAAATAAATGTACGTAAGTAATTTATTTTGTTCTTTGTTAAAAAAGGTACTCATTTAAAGGTTAAACATAATGGTATTTTTTTCAAATTTGGAAGAAGGATTGTTAATGTTTTGGGTTAGTGCTGGAGCAACAAAATTTGACGAATTAATTAATTGAATAACTTTTATATCACATATTAAATAATTACAGATAATTTTGTAGAAAACCCAGCACTTGTCAAAGATACAGACCTTCTGATAAACGTAGACGGACACTACAACCTATATTATAATAAACATTTATATAAAAAAGAACTAAGACAACCTACTTATTTCATACTGCCTCATACTCTAACATCACACGTTAATTATCAAATAAATATAACATAAATTACCAACTATATGTTACCTTGTTGAAGTAATTTTAATAATCACAGCATTCATCTGTCTTACTGACGTGATAGAAGCGTATGTACTCTCATTTATATAAGACAATCTACTTAATTTCATATTGCCTCATACTCTAACATCACACGTTAATTATTAAATAAATATAATATAAATTACCAACTATATGTTATCTTGTTGAAATAATTGCAATAATCACGCATTCTGTTTTATCTGTTTTTCTGACGTGATAGAAGCGTATTTACTCTCATTTTTATAAAAAAGAACTAAGACAACCTACTTATTTCATACTGCCTCATACTCTAACATCACACGTTAATTATTAAATAAATATAACATAAATTACCAACTATATGTTATCTTGTTGAAATAATTTTAATAATCACAGCATTCAACTGTCTTACTGACGTGATAGAAGCGTATTTACTCTAAACAATTTTCATTTTACAGTATTTAAAAAAAAAATTCACCGTATCAACTAACGAAAATAAATAAGCGAATCAGCGAAATATGAAAATAAACTCTAACCACTGACTATAATTTGTTCAAAACCCCATGAGTCCTGGAGAATAAAAGCAACCCTTGCACTCCATGCGCGCGCGCACGCACGCACACACACAACTAATTTTTAACTTTAATTTGTACAAGAAATTTTAAGACCTCTTAAAAAGTTATCTAAAGATTTCGGATTGGCGCTTATTTTAAGGTCTCGGGTCATTTTAAGGTGGGGCGGTATCTTACCATGATGGCCCCTCCAATAACTCCTTTTCTAGTGAACATTATTCGCTAACAATTATACTTCAAACTAACAAAAACAATATTCCCACAAAACGTCTAGACTATAGGCTATTCATTAACAAAAGGAGAAAATGAATTTGTATTAACACAATTTACATCACGCTGACAACGGGTCTAATAATAAAACGGCCTTTGTTCTTTGTGACATCGCTAATAAAGCTACACATTAAGATTAAAACGTCAAGGTGAAGTTGTGAATTTGCAATTTGAACACGAAGTCGCCGTGATTATTTCAGCACACGGAGCCTATACTGTTGTGCGCATGCGCACGAGGTGAACGTTCGGCCGCTCTTGACTTTCTTCGCGTTTTATATTTAGCCCAACATTGAACATTGTGGGGACCCGGTGTGGCATCCCATCATTGGGTCATAACATATCCCACCAAGGTCCGTTGTCAAGGTTCACACAATACTGTAGATCACTTAATTTATCTGCTATTAGACCGGCCTTGTTTAGCGCTGAAAGAGTCGCACGAGGTGATGACGTCAAACAGCTGACTATATATAATACAGTGTTCATACAGTCCTCATATATACAGGGTGCTTTCTCCAAAAACAAATACGGTTCGGAAGCTATCGCGAAAAAACAAGAGATTTCTAAAAATCGATTTATTTGGTTATATGTTAAAATTAAGCTTTTAGTCATTCGCTTAACTCTATCATAACAATTCTGTTAAAATTTTCATATGCTTTTGGATTTTTTGAATTGAAACCTCCGTCATGTCATTTTTGAATTTTCACTAGAATTTGAAAAATTTTAAACTTAAATTCAGCAGGTTTCAACACCGATTTCAATTGTGGTATCAGATTTTAGAATTCCCTAGCCAAATCGTAACCACTGAATATAAACCCTTAGAATTATAACCCTTACGATAGGTATGCGAGTGCTCGCTGCTAGTGGCATCTTGCGGCAGAGTGTTCAACTACAGTTAAATATATAATAGTACTGTATATTTTCTCAAACATTTCCACCACCAATCCTTGTAACTTGCAGCGTTCGTAGCGGCAGATAGCCCAATTTCTTGAAGTTTAGCCGCTGATATTGAGCACTCTCTTTATAATGGTGGCTGTACTTCTAGTACGTTTATAGCGCCCTTACCAATATTACATTTCCATTTGAAAATGAGCTATTTAATATTAATTTGGTAATGCGGTAATTTTATAAGCGTAGTAATAAACATCTTTAGAAAACCTCTGAGGGATCAATGAAAATCATACAAAAGTAGCGCTCATGTATGTGTTAGCATTTTATTGTTAATAAATTCTGGTCGCCTTTGGTTTAAACAAAGCACAAAAATTCAATAAGGTTAAAGTTTAGACATGTTCGTTACCAAGCAAAACCCGTTCAAAAGTTTTAAAACTACGGACTATTCGAAATCTTTAAAAAATCAACTTTATAACTAATTTTTTTCAAAATTTGATTTCACCAACTCAGTCAGCGTTACAATCAGCATAAATTAACATTTAAATATCTTCAAAATACAAAAAAATGTTCGACAATTGTTTTGATTACACGTCACAGCGAAATATATGTTATTAAACCAGCTGTTTATTAA
The DNA here is from genome assembly GCA_022606455.1 of Callitettix versicolor. Taxonomy (NCBI): domain Eukaryota; kingdom Metazoa; phylum Arthropoda; class Insecta; order Hemiptera; family Cercopidae; genus Callitettix; species Callitettix versicolor. The sequence goes on along the minus strand of CM040186.1, from coordinate 97,391,025 downwards.
ATAAATAAATTTACTGAAAAGTGTAAATAAATCACCGACACATAACGCGAACGAGACATCTGCGTGCTTTGCCTACTAACGCCCAACAAAACGGATAAACGTTTAACTGTTTGCGACACGACCTTGGTCAACATGTGTTCCATACCCACTTGACAAACATATTCCGACATATTTATTTGGCCTAGTACAGAAGTGACCTTGGACACAGCTGTTGCTAACTGTCACAATCGCAATCACATGCTTAACGCGCAATATAAATTTGAAATTACAATTGATACGAGTAATTTACAATAAATGGCGATAACACATCGGTTATACCGCTTCCATATTTATCTCTACAAACAGGACTGCCAATTTTTAGTTACGAAAAATAAAGTTTTCAATCGTTAGTTATTTTAGTAAATTGCAAAGTTAGTCATCGTTAATTATTTTAGTAAATTGCAAAGTTAGTCATCGTTGTTATTTTAGTAAATTGCAAAGTTAGTCATCGTTAGTTATTTTAGTAAATTGCAAAGTCAGTCATCGTTAGTTATTTTAGTAAATTGCAAAGTTAGTCATCGTTAGTTATTTTAGTAAATTGCAAAGTTAGTCATCGTTAGTTATTTTAGTAAATTGCAAAGTTAGTCATCGTTAGTTATTTTAGTAAATTGCAAAGTTAGTCATCGTTAGTTATTTTAGTAAATTGCAAAGTTAGTCATCGTTAGTTATTTTAGTAAATTGCAAAGTTAGTCTTTGTAGCAGTCATCATGGAAAAACAAAAACTTGGAACCAATAAATGTGCACCGATTCTAAACTTTAAAATATATTTTTAATGGGAAATAAATAAGCTTTTGAAACAGTCATCATGGAAAAACAAAAAACACGGAACCAATAAATATGCACCGATTCTAAATTTTAAAGTGTATTTTTAATGGGAAATAAAGCTTTTGAAGCAGTCATCAAGGAAAGACAAAAACTCGGAACCAATATATGTGCACCGATTCTAAACTTTAAAATATATTTGTAACTAGCTGTTACCCGTTGCGGCTTTGCCTGCAATTATAATGTAAGCAATAAAATTTATAGTCGATTTTCAAAATCAGAATAGGTCATTTCATTTTAATATATATTACATAAATTAAATGTAAATGTAAATATACTATTTACAATATTATACAATTTATGGTTTTCGCCAAGAAATATACATTTTTGCTACTCGATACTCTAAAACATGGTCCTGTCATATTTTAATAAAATACAGTATTATTAAAAAGTCACTATTATTCAATTAAACTGGAATAGTATTGTGTTTATCTCAGGTACCTAAACCGTGTTCATATCAAATTTAATCTCAATTGGTCCAGTAGTTAAAGTGTGATTGAATAACAAACAAATAAACAAAAAAAACTTTCATAAAAATAATATGATTACCTGTTACCCGTCACGGCTTTTCCCGCAATCGTAATATACATTAAAGATCACGCATGACCGTGTTAGGACCAACAACCGTGTCAGTTAGGTTATGGTGTATTTATTTTTTAAAATAAAGGTTTTTAACACTCCACCTTGTTAGTTAAGTTATGGAGTACTCTTTAAAAAAAATAAGGCTTTTTCCCTGCATCACCGTATTATGCCCAACAACCGTGCCAGTTAGGTTCTGAAGTACTTTTTAAAAAATAAATAAAGGTTTTTAATACATCACCGCGTTAGGCCTAACAACCATGTTAGTTAACTTATGGAGTATTTTTTTTAAAAAATATAAACATTTTTCACGCATCACCATGTTAGACTTAACAACCGTGTCAGTTAAGCTTTGGAGTACTCTTTAAAAAAATAACGGGTTTTTCACACATCGCCATGATAGGCCCAACAACCATGTCAGTTATGATATGTGGTATTCTTTAAAAAAATATAAAGGTTTTTTCACGCATCACTGTGTTAGGCCTAACAACCGTGTTAGTTAAGTTATGGAGTACTCTTTAAGAAAAATATAACGGTTTTTTTCATGCGTCACCTTATTAGGCCCAACAACTGTGTCAATTAGGTTATAAGTACTATTTAAAAAAAAATTAATAAAGGTTTTTTTAATGGATCACCGTGTTAGGTATAACAACCATGTTAGTTAGCCTATGGAGTATTCTTTTAAAAAATATAAAGTATTTTTCACGCATTACCATGTTAGACCTAACAACCGTGTCAGTTAAGGTTTTCAGTACTATTTAAAAAAAATAAAGTTTTTTTCACACATTACCGTGATAGGCCCAACAACCGTGTCAGTTAGGAATGTAGTATTCTTTAAAAAATATAAAGGTTTTTCACGCATCACCGTGTTAGGCCTAACAACCGTGTCAATTAGGTTATGTAGTATTCTTTAAAAATTAAAGGTTTTCTTCACACATCACCGAGATAGGCTCAACATCAGTATCAGTTATGTTATGTAGTATTCTTTAAAACAATATATAGTTTTTTTCACGCATCACTGTGTTAGGCCTAACAATCATGTCAATTAGGATATGTAGTATTCTTTAAAAAATATAAAGGTTTTTCACGCATCACCGTGTTAGGCCTAAATACCGTGTCAATTAGGTTATGTAGTTTTCTAAAATAAAATAAAGGTTTTTTCACACATCACCATGATTGGCCCAACAAACGTGTCAGTTGGGATATGTAGTAGTCTTTAAAAAATATAAAGGTTTTTTCACGTATCACCGTGATAGGCCCAACAACCGTGTCAGGATATATAGTAGGCTATTTTTAAAAATATAAAGGTTTTTTCACGCATCACCTTGTTAGGCCTAACAACCGTGACAGTTTGGTTATGCTGTATTCTTTTAAAAATTGGTTTCTTATCACCCAAAACCCGTGTTAGACGTATTTTTATTGTTTTACCGATTTACAACACGTTACTGATTTTCGCCGGGTAGCAATTTTGAGGTTATGTTGGTCACTTTTATTTTCGATTTTATCGTACTTCTCGTGCATTCATATTTTGTATTCTTGCTTTTAGCACATAATACTATTTTAGTATTAAATAAGGCATAAAATGCTTATTTTAGTAACAAAAATATCGAAAAATAAGGATATGCTTCACTGCATGTTTACCATAATGTAATTACACAAATATATATACTACCTTACAATTGGCACTCTGTGTAGGGATTTTTTTACATTTAATATTGAAAATTCAACACAAAGTAACAAATTAAAGTCAGTTTTGAAAAAAAATTCAACTAAAATATTGAAAATGTTACATTAAAAGCAATAATTTTGCAATAAATAGAACACAGATTAAGATTCTTAAAATAGGATTGAATCTATATGTATCTCAGGTACCTAAATCACATGTCCAGTAAATAACTACAGTTAACAGATGTTACAAAACTAAAAACTGATAATTATTTTGGGCTGGGTAAGTAGTATAATGACGTTTTGTAAAACGGGAATAGGCCTATATGTATCTCTGATACTTAAACCATATACGTACCAAATTTCACTTTAATTGGTCCAGTGGTTAAAGCGTGATTGAATAACAAACAAACAAACAAACAAACAAACAAACACACAAACTTTCAGAAATATAATATGAATTAGATAGAAAATAAGCTTTTGACGCAGTCATCATGGCAATACAAAGACTTGGATCCAATAAATGTGCACCGATTCTGATCTTTAAAACATATTTTCAGTAGGAAATAGGCTTTTGAAGCAGTCATCATGGAAATACAAAGACTTGGATCCAATAAATGTGCATCGATTCTGATCTTTAAAACATATTTTCAGTAGGGAATAGGCTTTTGAAGCAGTCATCATGGAAATACAAAGACTTGGATCCGATAAATGTGCACCGTTTCTGATCTTTAAAAATATTGTTAGCAGGAAATAGGCTTTTGAAGCAGTCATGGAAATAGAGACTTGGAGCCAATAAATGTGCAACGATTCCAATCTTTAGAACATATCTTTAGTAGGAAACAGGCTTTTGAAACATTCATGGAAACAGGAAGATTTGGATCCAATAAATGTGCAACGATTCCAATCTTTACAACATATCTTTAGTAAGAAATATGCTTTCGAAGCAGTCGCCATGGAAATACAGACTTGGATCGAATAAGTGTGTCCTGATTCTAAACTTTAAACATATTTCTAGTAGGAAATAACCTTTTGAAGCAGTCATCATAGAAAAACAAAGACATGGATTCAATAAGTGTGCCCTGATTCTAAACTTTAAACATATTTCTAGTAGGAAATGACCTTTTGAAGCAGTCATCATAGAAAAACAAAGACATGGATTCAATAAGTGTGCCCAGATTCTAAACTTTAAACATATTTCTAGTAGGAAATGACCTTTTGAAGCAGTCATCATAGAAAAACAAAGACATGGATTCAATAAGTGTGCCCTGATTCTAAACTTTAAACATATTTCTAGTAGGAAATAACCTTTTGAAGCAGTCATCATAGAAAAACAAAGACATGGATTCAATAAGTGTGCCCTGATTCTAAACTTTAAACATATGTCTAGTAGGAAATAACCTTTTGTAGCAGTCATAATAGAAATACAAAGACATGGGATTCAATAAGTGTGCCCTGATTCTAAAATTTAAAACATATTGTTAGTAGGAAATAGACACTATATTTTAAATAGTAGGAAATTTAAAACATTTTTTGGGTCGTTAAAATATCTATAGGCTTCACTTTCATTATTATCGATGCAATCTTCATAACATTTATGGAAAATTTTAAATACATTAAAACTGATTACGACTGAGAAATCATATTTTCAAAAGTGAAATATAAAAAACGTATTGTTTCTTTAAGATTTTTAATATAGCCGCCATTTTGGAACAAATGAACCGATATTGCTGGGTACGAACGTATCCAAACTATATAGGCCTACTACTGAAACCAATTTTCGTTTGAAATTTTGATCTTCGTGTTTCGAAATGTTCGCAAATTACATGTTGTTGGTGTTTCGGAATTCGCTTCCATCACGTAAGCGAGACAATTGCGCGCTGCGATTATTTTTGAAAAGTTGCTTTTATTTTCACATAAATCTTCCTAAGAAGCTTCCAAACCTAATTCGAACGTTTAATCCGTTTAAAAATGGATGATTATTGCTTTTTCAAGTGAAAATTAAAATGTTTTCGTAACATAACTGTTCTATTAGGAAAGAAAATGTTTGTGGCCCGGTAAGGTATAATTCGTCAAAACTCGAACCTGTATGCAGGTTCGATCTTGACGTTTTCCGTGTGTTACGGCGATCCCCCGTATTAGTTTTGTTTTGTTTGAGGTATATGAGCCTCGCTGCTAATTGTCATCTTGCGGCGGAATATTGCACTGCAGTTAAACACACAATAGTACTGTTTATTTTCTCAAACGTCTTCATGCTGTCCTTGCAGCTTGCAGCGTTCGTAGCAGCAGATAGTCCAATTATTTGGACTTTAACCACTAATATCGAGTAAGCTTTTTTAATGCTATACTTCTAGTCCGTTTACATTCATTAGTCTGGTAAAAGTAAAGACGTTCAACCATAAAACAAACAAAATTTCCTTCTTCTGCACTCGAAGACGCTGAACCAAATCACAAAGAATCAGTAATATTCAGCACGCACGACAGACAGGCAATAATTATAAAGATTTTTCAACAAAACATTGCGTTAATGAGGGGGGGAAGCGCAGATCCATATCGCAGTGTACAGAGAGCGATGACCCCCTCTAGCAGCTGTAGCCTGGAGTTGATAAGCCCCACCCGCTCCGCTTAGATTACGGAGGGTGAGGGGGGAGCGTATACGTTAGTGAATTAACAGAATATCATCCCGTACGCAAAATATCATTCGTTTACACTTGTATGCTTACACGTTATAGGCCAATAATTTCTACGTACTGTACACGATTTATCGTCTAACTGTCCATGCTTTTCATTCATTTCTACGTCCATTCATTACGTTCTCGCATTAAATACGAATATGAACAAAAATATCACGCGCACGCTCCCGCCCGCTCGCCATTATTTAAACGGCGAGAAATATCTTGAAAACAGTTCACTTTACAAAACATTTACAAGAGGGAAAAACGTAAAATAAAGTCTTTTTATAATTGTCTAGAACATCCGATTTGGCTGAAACGTAATTTTTATGTTTTTATGTTTTATGTTTTTTTTTATTTTTTATATTTTTATGTTTTACATTTTTATGGCCGATTTTATGTTTTCGGTCTGTTTTTGTCCTACGATTATCCTTTGAGATACAGTAAAAATTTAAGGTCAATTTCTCTGTCACTGAAAAGATAAACTATTTTTGTTTTCAGTAAATATTTTGTATAGTTAACAGTTTTCAAGATATTTCGCGTTAAAATTTTAAAAATTATGAAAATAAATTTGAACTTAATGTCTTACATACTTTGAAAGTTGTTATTTTATTTTTTTAAAGCAACAAACGGTGGGCAGACGAGAAACAAGTGAGCTATGGCTATTAGGTACGCTATATTTATTTATTTTGTATTTTAAGGCGAAAAGCACATTGAGGTTATTATCGCCTCCCAAAATGTAAGTGTGAGTGTAAAGTGTTAAAGTCGTAAGTGTAGTGTTGTAAGTGTAAGTGTGTTAGACTCGGGTACCGCGAGGGACGACTAAACCCTCTCAATAGGTCTGCACCACCCTGCGGGGCGGTACGCTATATATGGCACTTCTTTTGTTCATTTGTATTTCGTCCTACCCACTTCGTTCATGAAGTTTGTTTCAGTAGTTTCTGGACATCCTGTATACAATACATTTAAGGTGGATACTAAAAAAAATCTAACATGTGATTTTTATACATCTATCGGTCTAATATCTGTGTATCTGTGCACACGCTGGTAGTAAAATAATTGACCGATTCTGATGAAATTTGGTGTAGATCTGGAAAAAACTGGTAAGAACTGGCTGTTACAATTTTGACGAATTCTGAAAAAGTATTCCCCGAAAATTTGGTGCGTGAGCTGGAAAACATGCTACGAGGCTTACCGGGACCGGAACTTTTATTGAGTTGACAACAGATACTTTGCACACGAATTGCTCGTAAAGTTGTTCTACAGCAGTATTTAAAAGTACTAATTTACGGTTCAAAAACAGAGTGAGGTTGTTATGCAAACTTTTTAAATTAAATATCTAAGAACAAAAATACCCTCAATAACATTACAGTAATACTGAGGTTACACGTTAAAATGTAAAACAAACAAATGTTGCCAACTGAAAACGAAAAATTACCCTCAGTTCTAACAACCGCGTATCTCTACTTTAATTACTATGTTAAATATTTATTTAAAACTATTTATCATTTGTATTTAAAATAAACATTGAAGTTTACTAATACAGTTTACTCGGAACATTACTGAACATGAAATTACTATATAATATAATTCATCTTACAGCAAACTTGTACAAATAAGCCGTGTTGTTACAATTTCAGTTTTACTTAGTTGTGAGGGGTGAGGGCAAGTAAAACAGTTGGCAAAGTTCAAGTTCGCTCATTTCTGAATTTGAGTTAACAAACCAGTCATTTTCCTTACTACTGCAGGAAAACATAAAATTTGTTTAAAACTATTACAGGTTTTCACAAACATTATTGTAGCTATAACAGTGTTTGTATACAGTTTTCAATGTTAAGCCAAATATTGTAAACGTTTTTCTGATCAAGTAATATTTGAGGAGAGGTGAATGATCGAATAGTTTTACTTATAAGCGAGGGAATTAAAATAGCAAAAATTATAACAACGTAATATTTAAAAAATGTGTTTGCTGACATTTTTAACATTTATATCGTGAAATTTTGTAAGTTTACAATTTTAACCAAACAAAAGGACTATTGCAAATACGTATTTTTGAATGTCAGTATACCAACTTCTGAATGTACGAAACTGTTTGCGTCAGTGAGTCAGCCAGTGACAACATTTTCACGGAAAACCTGTATTAAAAAAAAAACGCTTCTACATTGTCCGCAGCAGACAAAAGGCGACTTAACCGTCCTTGAACCGGCTGTATAAAATCCATCTTCCAGCAGCCGAAGTGTAACCGGTCGGAGAAAAGAAGAGCAGGTGGCAGACGAAGAAAAAAACCGGGTCGGACCTTGGACTCAGGTAAGAACTCCGCTCCACCCTCCGTAGAAAGTGACAGGAGTCCCCGGCCCATTGTCCGGGACCGTGAAATACGAAAGATTCTCAGCGTATGATGTTTAAACGGCGCAACGGAGAAGAAAGGCACACCAGACAATACTGATACGATACAATGTCCCGAGTCCCTGAGGATTTTCAGGTCCTACAGGTCCTTTGGCGATCGAGTGTATTCCTGAATAGAACTTCGTGCTATTGTATCGACATCGAGCAACAATAATAAAAGTTCCTTTTAAAAACACATTAAAAATAGTAACCAAATAAAAACATAATGTGACCTGAAAATACTTTAATACTTTCAATTTTCACGTTTAATAAAAACACTGCGAAATATTTCTAACATTAATTTTACATTATGCAATGACAATTGAAAAAAACCCATTGCACACAATGTTTCACTTACGGCAATTAAACTATACAAAAATGGTCCCTTAAGGGCCTAAACGAATCTGATAGTTCCCGATCGCTACTGTAAAACTAACACAACGATCAAAAATGAACCGTATATGTGACCAAAATATTACCAAAAACTTGGCAAGATTAACAAAAATCCGGTAATGCGATTATTTTAACAACAGATTACGTTATGTTTTAAAAACTTGTTTTAAGTCCAATTTAAACAAAAACAGTTTAAAAATATTAATTTTTTTGTTTGCGAAAATGATTACGAGAAACAGGCAAACTATATGTGACTAGAAGTATGAACAAGGAAAAAAATATAATGGCCCAGACTTTTTTACACTGTCACTAAACTTTGTACAGTGATTATTGAGACATACAACCTTACGCACCTAAGCACTTGATGTATTTTAGGTTATAATTTTTACTCGGGAACTACAATTCATAAACCATTAACATCATAAACGTTTTAAAAATACAATTTTACCACAGTAATAAACTTGCATAAAATTTTATTGGAAAATGAATTCTTCTCGATGGTAATTCGCTAATAAGTGACTTTTGGCAAGCTTTGTAGGCCTAGTTTGACGAATACGTATGCAAGTGTTACTTCGAGTAGGGGCCTAACATCTGAAAGTACGGAATCAAATATGTCAATAAGTGACAACGTTGAAAAATATATACACGCACACGCACACACACACACACACACAACACGTTTTCTTTACTAATATCTTTTTTATCTACCTTTGTAAAAGATCGTTAGTTTCTTATTTAGCTTCGTAATATTTCGTTAAGCATCGTCAAACTCCGTGTTTCACAAATCGACAGCAGCTGTTAACGTTTCTAAAGGCGTAATACTGGTGAATAGGTACCCCAATGGTTTCGTACACAATACAAGGACAGCAAATGGTACTGCTGTAGATGCTGAACAGTATAAGAGGTTTTGCAGTTTTACAATGTGCAGGTGCAGCACCGGTCTTTGTACCTCGCCAAGGTATCAGGTAAAAGAAGGGTGTATTTTAAAACCCGCCCAATGCTACAAAATTTATCACAAAATCTTTTTAAGTCCGCACCGACCGATGAACCCAGAGTTAAATACAGTGTCCTGTTTTCATTGGCAAATCAAATGTATGAAGACAATATAATGCAAAGTGCATTATTTAAAACCAATTATAATTATTAACGAATTTCTATTTTAAAATGTGTTACTGGAGCAGTCATCGAGTGAAACCCGGAACTACGAAATGAGAACTGATCATAACCTCTAAAACTTAGAGGGGGGGCTTTGAAAATTGTAAGACAACACTATACTTTAATAAACCTTTTTAAAAGTACAAAGAAAAGTTATACAATTTAATTAATTACCTCAACAGGCAGACGAAGTTCAATTTCGTATCAAATCCAATTTGAAAACGTAAAATGGTTAAATAGTAAATACGGATTTTAAGACCGATTACAATGGTGAAATCACGTTAAAAAATAAACGGAAAAATGGTGTATTTAAAATTTTGAACGGGTTGTCATTTTAAAAACGGACGAACGGATTTTGGGAAAAGGGGGGGGTTAAGAAACGTGTCTGAACGTAGGGGCTTACTGCATTACTAAAATCAATTTTTCGTACCAAAGTTTTATGAGAATCGAAATGTCCCTTTATGTGAAGTTTCAGATATCGAAAATTAATTTTCATCACGTCTGCAAAATAAATTTATGACGGGATTAACCTATTGAACTCAATTTATTAAAATCAAATTAAAACTTATAAAAATGTTACAAAAAACTTACAGGAAAACAAAACAGAAATAATCGCAATCAGGAAGTACCTCCAATACTTGCCAGTGTCAACAAGGAAGTGTACAAGTTAAGCAAACGATTCCTGCAGACATAACCAATTAATTAATCAGGCCATCGTCCCACACTACGTTATTACGCCCGCTTAATTAATCCTGGCGTAAGGACCGAGAGTCCTGCCTGCATTTTACACTTTACCATTCAAGTCAAGTCGGTTTTTTTTGTTCCGACTTTGTCATGCAGAAGAATGCATAAGGGTACGAAACGGAAATGAGAATCCAGTTGGTAATTAAATTTCCGTTGGAGAGATAAAAAGGCAGGTGTAGGTTCGGGACGAACAGGTCAGATCGTGTTACAAAGAGGTTTTCAGTGCACCGCCTGCTGCCACGACAGGATTATTTCAAAGTTACAAGCAGAAATGAATCGACTGAATTGTATCGCGATAGTTTTCTTACGAGGATTATTTCAGTTACAAGCAGAAATGTATCGACTGAATTGTATCACGTTAGTTTTCTTACAATGATTATTTCAGTTTCAAGCAGAAATGTATCGACTGAATTGTATCGCGTTGGTTTTCTTACAAGGATTATTTCAGTTTCAAGCAGAAATGTATCGACTGAATTGTATCGCATTGGTTTTCTTACAAGGATTATTTCAGTTTCAAGCAGAAATGTATTGACTGAATTGTATCGCGTTGGTTTTTTTTACAAGGATTATTTCAGTTTCAAGCAGAAATGTATCGACTGAATTGTAAAGCGCTAATTTTCTTACAAGGATTATTTCAGTTACAAGCAGAAATGTATCGACTGAATTGTATCGCGTTGGTTTTCTTACAAGGATTATTTCAGTTTCAAGCAAAAATGTATCGACTGAATTGTTTCGCGTTGGTTTTCTTACAAGGATTATTTCAGTTTCAAGCAGAAATGTATCGACTGAATTGTATCGCGTTGGTTTTCTTACAAGGATTATTTCAGTTTCAGGCAGAAATGTATCGACTGAATTGTATCGCGTTGGTTTTCTTACAAGGATTATTTCAGTTACAAGCAGAAATGTATCGACTGAATTGTATCGCATTGGTTTTCTTACAAGGATTATTTCAGTTTCAAGCATAAATGTATCGACTGAATTGTATCGCATTGGTTTTCTTACAAGGATTATTTCAGTTTCAAGCAGAACTGTATCGACTGAATTGTATCGCGTTGGTTTTTTTACAAGGATTATTTCAGTTTCAAGCAGAAATGTATCTACTGAATTGTAAAGCGTTAATTTTCTTACAAGGATTATTTCAGTTACAAGCAGAAATGTATCGACTGAATTGTATCGCGTTGGTTTTCTTACGAGGATTATTTCAGTTTCAAGCAGAAATGTATCGACTGAATTGTATCGCAATTGTATCGCGTTGGTTTTCTTACAAGGATTATTTCAGTTTCAAGCAGAAATGTATCGACTGAATTGTATCGCGTTAGTTTTCTTACAAGGATTATTTCAGTTTCAAGCAGAAATGTATCGACTGAATTGTATCGCGTTGGTTTTCTTACAAGGATTATTTCAGTTTCAAGCAGAAATGTATCGACTGAATTGTTTCGCGTTGGTTTTCTTACAAGGATTATTTCAGTTTCAAGCAGAAATGTATCGACTGAATTGTATCGCATTGGTTTTCTTACAAGGATTATTTCAGTTTCAAGCAGAAATTAATTGACTGAATTGAATCGCGTTAGTTTTCTTACAAGGATTATTTCAGTATCAAGCAGAAATGTATCGACTGAACTGCATCGCGTTAGTTTTCTTACGAGGATTATTTCAGTTTCAAGCAGAAATGAATCGATTGAATTGTATCGCGTTAGTTTTCTTGCGCGCGTAACAGAGTGATTTAACAATCATATATATTATTTCTCGAGTCAACATCCATTTTTCTCAGCAAATACTATTCTTACAGGCATAAACGAGGTATATTTAGAAAGATTTTTTTAACCGGCTTCTGACATTGCAAAACGATTTAGAGCTAAAACGTACTGTTTGTGGAAAATTTTAACATAAAAGACACTTTTAACTGTCGTAGGGAAAACGGTATCATGGAATGCGCATGCGCGGCAACACAATGAGACAATATTTTGTATATTTTACAAAGTTAACTTATTAATTACGAATAGACATAGACAATCCCATTAAAAATACCTCTTTTTTGCATAACATGATTAAAACAATTTCAATATTTACTTAAAAGTCATTAAACGTGTAGGTTACGTGGCCCTACTGACAGCCCCTGCCCGTCGTACAAGCCGGGACAAGCATTTCGAATACCAAACCCATGTTTTTGTACATTGTTTTACACAAATATATTTGTGATTTCTCCTTCCATCGTCCATTTATCCATTGTTAATACGGACATCATAAAATACGAAGTACAATTAAAATGTCAAAATACAGTTAGAGGTTATCAAACATGCCTTTTCAATCGACTAGAAGACAGTTACCTATTAAAATTGCGTTTTCTATCACTATAAACAATTCGCAGGGACAAACACTTCAAAGAGCAGTATTGTATTTACTCACGACAATTGTACGTAACCTTTCCAAGGCTAACTAAATCAACTAACATGTTTGTATAAAGAAAATGAAATACTTATTCAAAAGGCTGTGTTTACTTAAAATTGATAGTGCGAAATTTCGCACGGGGGCCCTAGTTTGTATAAAGATATTGTGTAAAAGTACGCAATAACTCATCATCAGAAAAGCTCAATTTCTCTTGCAACAATGGACTGTTTATAGTGTTCTCCAGAAAATGCTGTGGCTCATCGACAAAAGTTAAATTGTTTCTACTTTCGTACGCGGGTAGCTATAAGTTGTAATGAAAACAAAATGCAGGAAAATGTTTAGCATTGTTTTCAGTTTTCTCAACAGATACAGAGTCGTGCCCGTGCCAGGGAGTCAATCAGCGACCACGTTAGCTTGTACAGATAAAAAAACCATCGGTTCAATTCCCGTAGGTCAAAGATATACGGGTGTCAGCGAACTCTTGACTGCGAATGCTTCGGAACTTCGGCGTCGGAAACCGGCCACTGAAAAGCAGTCCAGCAGGTCTAGACCATTCCGACAAGGCGTTTCTTGGTTGCGCTATAAATCACAAATTTAAACAGAATCTATCGTTCCGATTTACAGTGCGTTTAAAACTCATGGCGAATTCGTAAACCTGAATAGTCATTAAAAAATTGTTACTCTTTTTTCCTTTTACAGTAAACATAAAGAAACTTTCGTCTGGTTTACAGAAAGCGTTATAATAATTTAAGGAACGCAGCTGTGTCGCTGACGTGATAGAAGCGAATGCCACAATAATTTTGTTTTATTAAAATTTTCAAGTTGTAATGAAAATGCCCGACAGCTGATTAAAATACCAATTTATGCAAGATTTTAAAAGTAAAATAAAAAAGTTAATTTTTTTCAAAGATGACCAAAGGCCGCCGAAACTGCAACTGTTAAACGAACTTTTTGCTGAGTACTGAACGAAAGTTTTCTTAGCTATTAACGAAATCAAATTTTGTGTCTATTTTAAATCAAGTCGAAAGCAGAGCGCCAACATAACGTTTGCACACAATATTGTGTATATAAAATGTTTAATATCCTCTCAATCGTGATTAGAGGTCAGGATCGGTGCTCATCTGAAGGCCATGGCTCCAAGTCTTACCGATAAAAACTCGCTAAAACCATAAAGTTTAATATGAAGAAGGAAAAACTGTTAAGATACAGTGAAGCGGGAGGGGAGATATAGTTCTTCACTTAAACAGCTGATTTTGCACTACAGCTGTTCCTTCGATTCTTTCGATAAACTATTTCATTTGACAAAAAAATAACACTATAAGTTGTTAGAGACCGTGAAACTACTGGAAACCGAGACAGAAAGAGCCCTCTAGTTATAAATTTACTAACCTAATATATTTCGTAAAAAAAGCTGTACACCAATTAACTGAAATGTAATGTTTTCTAAACAGAGCTTGGTAAGTAATGAAGGAGCATATGAAAAGAATCAAACAGAAAAAACAGAACAAAAATTAAAAAATGGTAAAATAATTTAGGCACGCAGCTGTCTCGCTAACCTGATGGAAGAAAATTTTCAAAAATAACACAACCTGCCATCCCATAAACGCATATTTTTAATAAGCGAATATCTTCCATTACTCAATAAACGAAACGAAAATAAACCCTGATTTTTAAAATACCTTACCTTTCTGCCTTACAATATTTTGAAATTTGATTCCAGAATAAGAAGGTGCAGGGTACAAAAAGTGACTTTACCATGGTCTGACATTATTTTTATATTTTTATTGCAAAATACAAAAGTTTGCGCATAATAAAATGTTCGATTAATTGATGTTATTAAAATTTCCGGTAAATATGCACTACAGGTTGTTTTCGGTTTTCCAAGATTTTTTCGCCAAAACGCTGTATTTAAATGCCCAAAAGAAATAATCCAAAATATAAAATACAGAAAGTACGATAAAAATAAAAATAGTCCGCATAACCTCAAAATTGCTACTGCGCGAAATTAGGTAATGTGTTTTTGATCTCTACAACGATTAAAAATAACTTATTTATTTAATAATCAACTGACGCGGTTGTTTGGTGATACACCCATTTAGTTAAACGGACGCCATTTTAACAACGTTTTCACTACAAGTACGAACAAAGTAATACGAAAAGTAATGCCTATTAAAATGTGATTACGCGCATGAGCAGTAAGTCGGTGTAAGAAATCTAGTGTTTCATGCCTAAAATCGTACGGAAGATTTGAAAAAAATATTTCCCGAGGGTAAATTTGAATTAATTTCGTAATAAGGTATGCAGTCAAAGAAAACAAAATATTCAAAAATCACTATTTGAAAACAAAACAACCTACACTGCGTAAATACCAAATTTCGTTATCTTTCGAAATTCGCTTCTATCACGTCAGCGAGGCAGAACACATTGGTTTAGTTTTAAATCTTCATACTCTAACGAAACTTGTGGATCAGGTTTAATATAACAGGTGGTTGATATATTTGGCAAAACAAAAAGCTTATGCTGGCCGGCGCGACAGACTATCGACAATAAATAAACCAAACAAATATAAATTTTAGTTCTATGAGAGAGCTAACGTGCTGCGCATTGTACTGGCGCACAAAGAGCAATAAACCGAAATGAAAAGTGACGCGTACTTGAACGAGGTGTCAATACATCAACGGCAACACACGCCAAGTACCGAATACGGAACAGCTGATGTGAGGCTACGCTACACGGGGTAATAAACTTGGACAGGTGTAGCGCGTCATGTAACAAAGTCTTTATCTCGAGTTTATGCGCATGCGTAAATCATTGATATTTATCTTCATTGTGATGTTGTATCCGCTTGTCTCTATAACTCTTGGCATCCACAGAGCTTTCAGATAAAATAACGAATTTAGTTATACGAAGAAGACGTTTGGTAAAGGGGCTGCGTCCAGGCGTCAAAAACAAATTATTTCAAAAATAAAAAAAAAATATTATATAGTCCAGTCGTTGACGGTTTTTAGCTCAAAATTCTTTCGAATAAAACCAATTGACGTGAAATTTGGATAGTAATTAAAAATAGCTTAGAAATTAAAAGTTACATAGTGCTGATGTGCCCTGTTACACAGTGGTGGATGTCACCCCTATTCTGGGGTAGAAATTACGACATTCAAAATAACATCGCAGAAATCGAGAGAGGAACAAATTCTTACTTTTTGTGTTAATCGTGACTGAAAATGTTGTGTTTTCAACAAAAATGCAGTTTTTGAATGATTTTTCAAGAATAACTAGAAATTCTTGTTTTATCAAACTGTTATGAACAAAAATAATGCTTATAAAAAACAAGAATATTGCTTTTTTAAATTTATATAGATGCACTATGAACCGAATTACGGCTGGTTCTACATGACTTCTTGTCCTC
The DNA here is from genome assembly GCA_022606455.1 of Callitettix versicolor. NCBI lineage: Eukaryota > Metazoa > Arthropoda > Insecta > Hemiptera > Cercopidae > Callitettix > Callitettix versicolor. The sequence continues at coordinate 97,374,777 of CM040186.1, read as the reverse complement.
TGAATACTGAAACGTTAAAATAACGGAAAAACGGGAAAAATATTGTATACTTTTCAAAGTACTTGAAAAAAACTTTTAAAATGAGCTCTGGCAGAAGTCATTCGCATAAAAACTAAAAGAATTATGATGAAAATAAAACTGTTTACTCGCTTTTTTGAAAAAAAAATCAGTACTAAATCCAAAGTCTACACTGACTGAAACTGAACGTAGGCTAATTGTTTACGATTTACTGCATTGAAGTACTAACACTCGCAATATGTTCTAGAAATCTACAAACGTAGTATCGAAAAAAATTCGATTAAATGTTTTTAATTATTTTTCTAGAAATTATTTTTTTCAAAATAACTCGAAAACTAAAAAAAAAAGTAACTAAACATGCTATTGTATTTATGAACACATGTTTGTACCTATATAGGTATACGGAAACGTTGCCTAAATGGTAGCACCTCCGTATTTTGTTAAGTATTGGCGGCTGCTACAGAACGCCTGCCTACTTGTTAGAATTGTTCATCAGTTACTGACAATGAAGATAGTTTTCCTAAAGATACACAGTACAATAATAAAACATACCATTTTTATAATATATAATATACAATATACAAAAAAATACAAACGTAATACACTTTTTTACGGTTTTTCAGGTTGAAATATTCCAATAAATTACAAATTACATTACAAACTGTGAAAGAATTTTAATTCATTATATACATCCCCTACTACTATTTGAAGATGACGAAAATTTATTATTTTAAATTTTGTCATAAGGGGTGGTTTGTAAGGGTTAAAATGTAACTGAAACGTTAAATAACGGGAAAACGGAAACTTTTTCCGGAAAACATATAATATACATTCCTAAGTATTTAAAAAGACTTTTAAAATGAGCTTTGGTATAAGTCATCAGTAAAAAAAACCAAAAGCAAGTACCATTAGTTCGATAAAATAAAATATATTCCAAATATGGAACAATATTTATTGTACGTATTCAAATATGATTTAATCTCTGAAACTCTGAAATCTATAGTTTTTATATTGTTTGTTACAAGGAGTGGTTTAAAACCCTAAAAACAAAAAAGGCATATCAGGAACACATAACGTTTGATCTGAAGAATAAGATAAACCTAATCGGAAAGAATTTGGAGATAATACCGCAATTTACAATCAACGACTGGACTAATTATAATTAATAGAATTATATTTACGATGTAGTATTTAGATTGAAATAATCTAGTGACACGAGTTAGCGAAAAAATGAGCAGACACAAATACTTAATTAATTAAGGTGACAACTTTCTTTAAACAAACGCAATGGATTGTTGTAAAATAGTTATAAATATATTATTTTTAAGATAAATGTAAATCTGTTACATACACTGCCTTGCAGATCTTATGTTCTTCATAAACTGATGCTTACCTGCAAATAAAAATAATTAATTAATTAAAGTATAAAACATAAAAATTAATAAAAAATATACAGTATGTTATTATTAATTTAACATAAACAAAAATTAAAATATAGCTCGCGATGAAACTTACTTAATACGGTTTTAATAGCAAAACTACAAACTTCAAATCGCGTAAGCCCACGTATATGTTTATTACACTATAGTATTTTTAGCTTTGATTACGTTTCTTAACGGTGGAAACCATTGAAGAGATTTTCAAAATCTTTAATAGAAACACATTTTAAATGGTATTTTAAAATAGCTAAAAGATTTTTAGAAAGTCCATAGTTTAAAATCCAGTCTTCCAGGTGCCAATCACTCTACAAAGCTGAACCCAAACTTTAGTCATACGAGATGCGGCGTGCAAGCAATATTCAAACAAAACGCTTGGCTTTCTTCCTATAAAGTCAGTATCGTGACATCTAAGATACAGAAGTACTACTTACTGCTGCAGTAGTAGCCAGCAATAAAACCGAAAGATGCATCACATTCAAATACAGCAAAGTACAACCTATTTCTTCATACCACACTATACCATGAATCGTACAGGGATTTCAAGTGGCGTTGGTTATCTCGTCTAATTTATCTACAATGTGATCTTTCAATGGTTTCCAGATCTTACTCTTCACCTTCTGCTTCTATTCTCTTTCTCCATTATTCGTTGTTCTCTTCATACGTATCTTTATGAACATTTTCACCCATCTTATACGTCTCCGTATTTTGATCTCTTTTTTGGTGTGTTCCGATTCGAAAAGTGCACTTCAGGCTATCCAGGATATTTGATAAACCCTCTGGTTCAGGATATTTTGTGTTATATCCATCGTCTTGAACTACGAAGTGTTAAAGTATCATTTTGCTGGTTACCCGGTCATTGTGGTATAGTTGGGATCACTAGAGCCGATATAGCGGCAAAGGAAGCAACTCTGCTGCCGCCAGCCACTCAACGTGTTATTCTATCGGATTTTCAAAGTCTGTCAAAACATTTACTTCTCGTGGATTGGGAGAATGAGTGGGCAGTTACGGAAAAAAACAAACTGAGGTTAATTAAAAATAATGTTCGTCCTTAGAGGAATAATACCTGTTCCTGCAAGTATTGGAAGAGGTGGTGATCACCCGTCTTCGCATTGGTCATTCCATTGCTAACGCATGGATTTCTGATGGGAGGCGAGGACCCACCTGAATGCGAGTTCTGTAGGGAAACTCTCACAATAAAACATATATTGCTCGATTGTGATGGTTTCCAAAATGTGCGTTTTATGTATGGTCTGAGCAATTGTTTGCGGACGATGTTGGGAGATAGTACCTCAGCCGTTGACGGGATCCTAGACTTCCTTCATCGTCTGAATTTGTTAAAATAAAATTTAGTTTATATTTTTGTTATTGTTTGTTGTAGGGCCCCTTTACAGCCCGAACAGATTGTTTATATTTGCTGTTTTATTAATTTACTTTTTAAGTTTATTTTATTTTGTTATTTAGTTTTAGGTACGTTTGTATTCCTTTTATTTGTTTTGTTATTGTTGTAGGGTCAATTTACAGCCCTACAATAATTTGTGTGCATGTTGTTGTTTTTAGATACATATTATTGTTAACTAGTTTTAGTCATATATCTATAACTGTTATTATATCTTGTGTTTTATTTATTTTTGTAATTATAGTTTGTGTTGTTGATTTATTTTGTTAAACTTAAAATTTCTTCGTTTCCAGTTCGCGTGAAGGCGATGATAATCCCATCGGTTTTTTGCCGGCAAAAAAAACTGATCTCTTTATCTCCTGCAAAGAGATAACCAGAAACTTCAAAACCAGTATTTTCTTGAATTAATTTAAAGTGCAAAATGTCTGGATCGTGAATGACTGCAAATTCTTTTACTTATAATATCAGTTACTTTGTCGCTGATAAAAAAGAACCACTCTTGCCAGTTAGATACAAAATTGCTGGTAGACACCCAGGTAGCGTATCAGTATGATACACAGAGTATCATGTTTCCCAAGCACTCTCGATACCCGGATACCTGCTGTTGGAGCAACAGTTGGCAAGTGTGTTCCTGTAGTCTAGGTCATGGCACGCACATGTCTCGCCTTCGTAGGAAGCAAATATCCACCCCGAACATTTGTTATTTACCTTTTAAAATCCATCTAAAGCCAATATTACTTTACAAATAATAACGGTATAATCTAGGAAGATCAGGTTGTGTTCTAATTTAACATTGATTGTAACTTTCACTGTTAAAATACCAAATAGTCCACACTGCTACCAAACTGATAGTCTTGGAGATTAAAAGAGAATAACCACCTCTGAGAGCTATCTAACAGAGCTATCGAGCAGCAAAAATAGTTCAATGTTTCTTTATGATCGCGTTTGGCTACCAAGATATGCAATAAGAGGACTGAAGCTTGAACAATAAGGCTAGATAACCAGCAAATTTGCTTGCCTACATATTTGTGCTATGTGGAAGCAATAGCTGGTTGTAAAGCAGAAAACGTTTAGATTTCTGGACATTATATAGACAACTTAATGTCTTAGAGAAAGTCCGGCTGGTGGAGGGGGTAGTCGTCTGTACTTATACTTGGATTTATAGCGGGAACCAGAAATCTATTGTAAAACTAGCGATCAGAGTGAAACCAATACTTCCGGGTGATTCGAAATGGTGCGCCGGCGATAATTTCCCGAGCAGAAATGTTAAACGCTAGCGTACTTTAGAACCAAGATGCGCGTTCGCAATTAATAGTTAGCAAGTATTTGTTATGGGAGTGTTTTTGACTTGTTGAAAGCCAGAAGAAAAATGCTAGGATTTAGCGTACGTGGGTTGAGCGTATGAAAATGCCAAGCCCTCGCCGGGAATCGAACCCGGGTCCTCGGGGTGAAAGCCCAGTACGCTATCCACTAGACCACCGAGGCGGCTGGTGGGTTGGTGTTAGCGGAACAAGTCGCTAAAGTTCTTACGGTGTTTAGGCGAAGACATCCTATTTGCTACGGGATAAGGTCTAATTTCCTTCCCCAATCCTTTTTCGTTGCTTACCTGGAAATTTCAGGTCTACTGAATATATTACATTTTCGATCCTGAAGTACAAACTTTACGCCAGATAAAATAAAGAGAACGAGATTTAATTTATATTACAATAAATATAACGGCAAGGGAAAGTAAAAATTCTTACAGCATTAACTAGTTTCGAACCTACGATTTTGATGTGCGTCGGTTCGGAGACGCAGCGATCTGACCGAAGCTTTTAAATCCTCGGACACGCTTACTCCCCAAATACATTTCATGTAGATTTTCGTCATGTAGTTTTCTTGAATTTTAAGGTCGACTGCTTTATAAGGTGTGCAGCATTCAAATTTTCAAGTCTGTAGCAGCCAAGAGCTAAACATTATTTCCACACATTTTAGTAAACTGCTTCTGATACTAGCGCTATCTGCTGTGTATCCATTATGTCATATGTTACATAAAATATTGCCTTTATTTAACCTGACCGCGTTTATCAAAGTCAATAACCACATCACGCCAAGATAAGCCGTGCTTAGATACAATCAGCCGGTCCCAGAATTATCTACTGTAGACAACGATCACAGTAGACAATAATCACTAAAAATGTAATTAAACTCTAATAACCATGTCTGTTCAGTGTCTGAACTCATTTGAACAATTTAGTGTAGACGTAGTCAAATGCGAAATACAATATAAACAATATCTGAAGCTACAATATTAAGATTTGTACGGCATTTCTGTTGCTAAATGTAAATTTCTAGAAATATCAATTATCAATTAAGTGATTTATCAAAACTATCCATTTCCTAATTTTCCCCGACTTACCGTTAAGGTGCTAGACGTACGTTACAGACAGACGCTCGTGCGGGAACATTACAGCTCTCACCTGTACACCGCGTGGAGAAAAGACTAAAAATAACCTGACGAAGACGAAAAGAAATCGTTCAGCAACGACATTTTAAAATTTATCAAATTATTCATACAAGCGCAAATAGAACCGTTCCAACTATTACAATTTTTTTTTCTAAAAAACCCGCCGAACTTCGTGGTACACTTACGTTTCACACAAATCGCTTCAACAGTCCCGAGCTCTGCGGCTATTTCCGGCGCCCAACTAACCCCGTCCGATCAAATTATCGTCCCATTTACTCCGTACTTTGACCTCCGATTTGGCAGCTTTACGTGGCCACAAGGACTTAAGCTTTCCATGCACTGCCATTTCAGCTAACGGAATACTTAGTTCACACAATACTACTCTGAGTGGAAATCTTATCGCCAATTTTCCGCAGTGAAAATAAACCATAGCGGAACATTCAGATAACTAATAACTCAGTAGCTTTAAAAAACCGTTTGTGTCTGTTTTTTGTGTCTTGCTACCGATAATTCCACTTATTTCAAATCTAGTACACTTGAGTCTTTGGATAGACTAAATATTGTGTAGTAAATGACAACCAAATTTTCTTCTTCTTCTTATCACGAAGTGACAATTCTTCTGCCTCTTCCACCATCCTCAGTTGTGCATTTTCATCAGTTCGGAAATGTCAAAACTATATAAATGGCTTTCATTACCATTCTGTATAAAGAAACATGAAATGAATACGGTTTGCCTAAAAAAATTTTAATTACCGCTAATATTTAAGCTTTTGTAGATTTACAAACAAACTCCACTCAAATAGGACGTTATTTATGGAAGTTTTAAAACCCGCTTATAAAAAAAATTACCGTAATAGTTGTACTCCAATTGTTCCATCTCTTACGGGTTTGGATAGACTACAATATACCACTAGTAGGTGAACATAATTGCAGTTAACATCAGCGTGACCAATTAGGACAGAGGACAGACTACTTAGTCTCTCACGAGTTCAAGTAGTACGTGAAAATAAAAAGTAATTAACAGCAGTGTTACCAACCTACTGTACTACCGTGTGTAGTCTACTAGCCTGTCAGGTTAGGTTAAGACAGTTTTCTTGCCTGGAAATCTTCAGAATATAAGAAGTGTTTGAAATTTGTGGTAGTATTTTAAGTAAAAAATACAGCTAGAAAATCATGTACTTACAAGAAAATCAGCAAAACTGATTCGGCGAATTTTAAACTTGAAAGAAATCTGTATAATGCCCGCGCACATGGAAAAATTACTTCTGGTCAACCAGGGACAGGTTGGGTCGGACAAAATTTGTTCACAAAACTATTGAAACTTGAACCCGAGCTGACCCAACCCACAGACAATAAAATAACCTAACCTAACTTGTCCGAGGCATGACGTATTGCGCTGCCTTCTAGATCTTGCCTGGAACTGTGTTTTTACACGCAGTGGGATCTGGATACAAATCTAGACAACGTGATTTATAAGGCATTGTCATGCTGGATGTTGGGTTAGTCTTGGTGTAAAAGGGAGGCAAATCACATCATTCTGAATACTACTTTCTTCATGGCGAGGAAAACACATCGCACTAGACTAACACTACAGTGGGATGTGTTCGACTTTATGCCCTTCGAGACAATAAAAACAATTGTTTCTCTTTACCTACAGGTCAAACTGCTGAATATATTCTTATGAATTTACATATTGATGAATTTACAAAACAGAAATTTTATACTTTTATATTTAGTAACAACTGTTTATAAAGATAATTTTCTCCATATTTTTTAAAAATTAAAGATTATTTTCAAGTATTCAGGTACATAAATTAACGAGCCTGTAGATAATGTCGGCCATATTGAATCTACTACCCATAACACTCATGTTAAATCAACGATACTGATTACTCCGCCATTTGCTGCGATAAAATTGTTCGATATCTCTCATTTTAAAGATATTTTTGGAAAATTATTTCCTAGGCTTGCTAGGCTAGATGCGAAGCCCAAATACTGATGGCAAAAAAAGAACTTATAATTCCAAAGTCCATATTATGTTACACATATTCGTCGTTCTTCCGAATATAAAAAAATACATTTACAATATGAAATTTGTGAGTTATATATTACAGCAATACAGGCACCTATTTTACCGCAACCTGCTTTACATGTCTTCGCAGACAGAAGCGAAGATTTCGCTCACTATTAACCGCAAAAACAGCAAGTGAGGGAGATAGGGCATTTAAACACAGCAAGTCTTCGCTTTGTGAATAGCTAGCATAAAAGTGCACGTAAACTATTTACGTTTGTGCGTCTAGTTTTTCTTGGTGTACCGTACTAATGAACTTGGTGCACGTGTGTCACACCGGTATATTCTTTACAATTTTTAGTTTATTATTACAATTAGCTATTTCATTATTGTAATTTATATATATTTAATTTAAAAAAACAGTTCTTTATTTAGGACCTCAACATTAAATATTTTGTAGCAGTGTATTGTGGTCAATGTTCTGTAATTTATTGCATTATTCTTTTAATTAATAAACAGATAGACTGAATTCGATAAATTATAGGCCTAATAGTATTCGTTTTCAGACATTTTTATTTTTTATCCTTAAATTGTTAAAATCTCTCAATCGTTATTATTGTACTTTTGTGAGAAATTCGCGAGATAACAAAGTCATTTATTTAGGTAATGTTGTTTTGATTTGTTAAGTTTTAATAAATGGGCCCTGAAAGAAAGTGAGTTACCCGCAGAGAGTTAATTTTGTGTATTTTTTAACAAAACTCCGAAAGTACTTTTAATAATATTGACGTAAACAGTTGACGCGAGGCTTTTCCGACGGTTACAACGATTACTTCCACGAGTTACAATAACAATAGCGAGACAAATGTTTGCGTTCTAACGGAAGACTGTATAAAGAACGAATAAATTTATGGCTTTAAACGAGGTAAACAAAATGGCTTTACCGGGCATTAAACTGTTCGGCAAAGCTTTTATAAGTTCAATCGACTAAATATGACACGAACTGAAGAACAGTCGCACGCAGCTGTCTAGCTCAACTGGTAGAAGGGAATTTCTACAAACACTGAACGACATCCGCATGTTCGTAATAGCGTGTATTCAACAAAATCTGTTCGACCGTTTCAAAATGGAAGTTATTAAAAATCCATATATTATGTTTACACTTTTTTGGAAATCACTATCGTAATCAACGTTAAAATCATTATAAATTAGCATTTAAATTTAAATAAAAATGCCAAAATGAATCCTAACCACTGTTCATTTTTTCAATGAAATTTTAAGATTAAAAATGTTAAGTTTTGTAAATTTTAACTCTGATTGGATTGGTGAAATGACTATTTTGAAAAAAAGACGTAAGATAAGTTATAATTTTGAATGGTCGCCAATTCTGAAATAGTGAAACAGACTTTTCTGAATAACAAGCTTTTCTAAATTATTACCAAAATCGATTTCAGGGTCGAGTTTAATTTTTTTTTTTTTTTTTTTTTAACGTCCGACTATTGTGCACACTTGGGCTAATGCAGACGATGGGATGATTTATAGCGTATGAAAATGCCAAGCCCTCGCCGGGAATCGAACCGGGGTCCTCGGGGTGAAAGCCTAGTACGCTATCCACTAGGCCACCGAGGCGGCGGGTCGAGTTTAAATCAAATCTGCCATAAAATAATAATAATAACAACAATGTAAACAATTATTTGTCATTAATATAAGAATTATTGACCATTACTGTACTTAAAGTAATTGGTCATAAAATAACTGAATAAGTTACAAAATAAATAACACAAACTGTCTGGCGATAAGCACCGAACACAAAACCGGTTCGGGAGATATCAGCCGAAAACAGGAAAATCGTTAACGACTTTAAGGAGGCCTTGATAATAAAATTGGGGATTAAAATGTAAAGTTTGGTATCACTTTAAGTAGAGAATAACTGGGTAATCCATAAGAAAAGCTCGAGTCTTCGAACAATTTAGGCACCCCCTTCGTCTTAACCCTAAGAGTTAAAAGTCAGGAAAACTAACGGTAGCACATGCTGCACGATTGCAGGGCCTACTACACTGTTAAGGAATCTATTTATAAATGAACTGTGAAGCAAATAAATTTAACATATTAAGGCAGTATAACAAGAGATTTCTTTGCCTTTGCCACAAAATGAAAAGAAATTAATTTTATATGAACAAAATAAATATCAAACTAGTTAATAACATATTTGTAAATTTTAAAAAGGTTTATTGTTAACTGTATTATTACCAGTTACCTTAAAATACATGAAATTTATTGTTTTTATAAATTACTTTTTAAAAGAACATTTAAGAGCTCGTACTGTTTTTAACGACTTAACGTTAACTGCTTTTCTATTATAAGGTACATAACAGAAGCACGCAACCTTTAGCAATAATTTAAGATGACGTCCAACCATAAAAGTTATGTTTCAAAAACAGCGAACGAAACAGTGCATCACGGAGGCATGTTTTCGCTGTTTTACGGAAATCAGAAGGCTCTTCAATTAAGAACGGTGATCACTATGCACGAAACTGTATAAAAACTTTAAAAACAGCGAACAAAACAGTGTATTACGGAGGCTTGTTTTCACTGTTTTACGGAAATCAGAAGGCTCGTCAATTAAGAGCGGTGATCACTATGCACGAAACTGTATAAAAACTTTAAAAACAGCGAACAAATCAGTGTCACGTTTTCGCTGTTTTACGGGTAAGCAAAAGGCTCGTCAATTAAGAACGGTGATCACTATGCACGAAACTGTATAAAAACTTTAAAAACAGCGAACAAATCAGTGTCACGTTTTCGCTGTTTTACGGGTAAGCAAAAGGCTCGTCAATTAAGAACGGTGATCACTATACACGAAACCGTATAAAAAATTAAAAAAGCGAACAAAACAGTGTATTACGGAGGCATGTTTTCACTGTTTTACGGGAATCAGAAGGCTCGTCAATTAAGAACGGTGATCACTATGCACGAAACTGTATAAAAACTTTAAAAACAGCGAACCAAACAGTGTATTACGGCGGCATGTTTTCACTGTTTTACGGAAATCAGAAGGCTCGTCAATTAAGAACGGTGATCACTATACACGAAACCGTATAAAAAATTAAAAAAGCGAACAAAACAGTGTATTACGGAGGCATGTTTTCGCTGTTTTACGGGAAATCAGAAGGCTCTGCAATTAAGAACGGTGATCACTATGCACGAAACTGTATAAAAACTTTAAAAACAGCGAACCAAACAGTGTATTACGGCGGCATGTTTTCACTGTTTTACGGAAATCAGAAGGCTCGTCAATTAAGAACGGTGATCACTATGCACGAAACTGTATACAAACTTTAAAAACAGCGAACCAAACAGTGTATTAAGGAGGCATGTTTTCACTGTTTTACGGAAATCAGAAGGCTCGTCAATTAAGAGCGGTGATCACTATGCACGTAACTGTATAAAAACTTTAAAAACAGCGAACAAATCAGTGTCACGTTTTCGCTGTTTTACGGGTAAGCAAAAGGCTCGTCAATTAAGAACGGTGATCACTATACACGAAACCGTATAAAAAGTTAAAAAAGCGAACAAAACAGTGTATTACGGAGGCATGTTTTCACTGTTTTACGGGAAATCAGAAGGCTCGTCAATTAAGAACGGTGATCACTATGCACGGAACTGTATAAAAACTTTAAAAACAGCGAACCAAACAGTGTATTACGGCGGCATGTTTTCACTGTTTTAAGAGAGATCAGAAGGCTCATCAATTAAGAGCGGTGATCACTATGCACGGAACTGTATAAAAACTTTAAAAACAGCGAACCAAACAGTGTATTACGGCGGCATGTTTTCACTGTTTTAAGAGAGATCAGAAGGCTCATCAATTAAGAGCGGTGATCACTATGCACGAAACTGTATACAAACTTTAAAAACAGCGAACCAAACAGTGTATTAAGGAGGCATGTTTTCACTGTTTTACGGAAATCAGAAGGCTCGTCAATTAAGAGCGGTGATCACTATGCACGTAACTGTATAAAAACTTTAAAAACAGCGAACAAATCAGTGTCACGTTTTCGCTGTTTTACGGGTAAGCAAAAGGCTCGTCAATTAAGAACGGTGATCACTATACACGAAACCGTATAAAAAGTTAAAAAAGCGAACAAAACAGTGTATTACGGAGGCATGTTTTCACTGTTTTACGGGAATCAGAAGGCTCGTCAATTAAGAACGGTGATCACTATGCACGAAACTGTATAAAAACTTTAAAAACAGCGAACCAAACAGTGTATTACGGCGGCATGTTTTCACTGTTTTACGGAAATCAGAAGGCTCGTCAATTAAGAACGGTGATCACTATGCACGAAACTGTATACAAACTTTAAAAACAGCGAACAAATCAGTGTCACGTTTTCGCTGTTTTACGGGTAAGCAAAAGGCTCGTCAATTAAGAACGGTGATCACTATACACGAAACCGTATAAAAAGTTAAAAAAGCGAACAAAACAGTGTATTACGGAGGCATGTTTTCACTGTTTTACGGGAATCAGAAGGCTCGTCAATTAAGAACGGTGATCACTATGCACGAAACTGTATAAAAACTTTAAAAACAGCGAACCAAACAGTGTATTACGGCGGCATGTTTTCACTGTTTTAAGAGAGATCAAAAGGCTCATCAATTAAGAGCGGTGATCACTATGCACGGAACTGTATAAAAACTTTAAAAACAGCGAACCAAACAGTGTATTACGGCGGCATGTTTTCACTGTTTTAAGAGAGATCAGAAGGCTCATCAATTAAGAGCGGTGATCACTATGCACGAAACTGTATAAAAACTTTAAAAACAGCGAACCAAACAGTGTATTACGGAGGCATGTTTTCACTGTTTTAAGGGAAATCAGAAGGCTCGTCAATTAAGAGCGGTGATCACTATGCACGAAACTGTATAAAAACTTTAAAAACAGCGAACCAAACAGTGTATTACGGCGGCATGTTTTCACTGTTTTACGGAAATCAGAAGGCTCGTCAATTAAGAACGGTGATCACTATGCACGAAACTGTATACAAACTTTAAAAACAGCGAACCAAACAGTGTATTAAGGAGGCATGTTTTCACTGTTTTACGGAAATCAGAAGGCTCGTCAATTAAGAGCGGTGATCACTATGCACGAAACTGTATAAAAACTTTAAAAACAGCGAACCAAACAGTGTATTACGGCGGCATGTTTTCGCTGTTTTACGGAAATCAGAAGGCTCGTCAATTAAGAGCTGTGATCACTATGTACGAAACTGTATAAAAACTTTAAAAACAGCGAACCAAACAGTGTATTACGGCGGCATGTTTTCACTGTTTTACGGAAATCAGAAGGCTCGTCAATTAAGAGCGGTGATCACTATGCACGTAACTGTACAAAAACTTTAAAAACAGCGAACAAATCAGTGTCACGTTTTCGCTGTTTTACGGGTAAGCAAAAGGCTCGTCAATTAAGAACGGTGATCACTATACACGAAACCGTATAAAAAGTTAAAAAAGCGAACAAAACAGTGTATTACGGAGGCATGTTTTCACTGTTTTACGGGAAATCAGAAGGCTCGTCAATTAAGAACGGTGATCACTATGCACGAAACTGTATAAAAACTTTAAAAACAGCGAACCAAACAGTGTATTACGGCGGCATGTTTTCACTGTTTTAAGAGAGATCAAAAGGCTCATCAATCAAGAGCGGTGATCACTATGCACGGAACTGTATAAAAACTTTAAAAACAGCGAACAAATCAGTGTATTACGGCGGCATGTTTTCGCTGTTTTACGGGAAATCAGAAGGCTCGTCAATTAAGAACGGTGATCACTATGCACGGAACTGTATAAAAACTTTAAAAACAGCGAACCAAACAGTGTATTACGGCGGCATGTTTTCACTGTTTTAAGAGAGATCAAAAGGCTCATCAATTAAGAGCGGTGATCACTATGCACGGAACTGTATAAAAACTTTAAAAACAGCGAACCAAACAGTGTATTACGGCGGCATGTTTTCACTGTTTTAAGAGAGATCAAAAGGCTCATCAATTAAGAGCGGTGATCACTATGCACGGAACTGTATAAAAACTTTAAAAACAGCGAACCAAACAGTGTATTACGGAGGCATGTTTTCACTGTTTTACGGAAGTCAGAAGGCTCGTCAATTAAGAGCGGTGTTCACTATGCACGAAACTGTATAAAAACTTTAAAAACAACGAACCAAACAGTGTATTACGGCGGCATGTTTTCACTGTTTTACGGAAATCAGAAGGCTCGTCAATTAAGAGAGGTGATCACTGTGCACGAAACTGTATAAAAACTTTTAAAACAACGAACAAAACAGTGTATTACGGCGGCATGTTTTCACTGTTTTAAGGGAGATTAGAAGGCTCATCAATTAAGAGCGGTGATCACTATGCACGGAACTGTACAAAAAGTTTTAAAATTTCAAGAGGAACAAACGAGTTGGTTACCGCAATTACGTGTCCAGTAAGGAACAGGATATCACGCAGGTAAGCACGTACTTCAGTAATATCACATAAGCAATCCCACGTAAATTAGTTAAACATAGAATTATGATAAGATGTAAAAACTTGGAACGAAATGAGATTGCGCTGCCGAGACGAGACCCTTGCGCCTAATGAATTTACGAGTCGAGACGGCGGGGGACGGGGGACGGGGGACGGGCGGTGTCTTACCTTAATGTCTCCCGCCCCCAATTTGCTTTCCGTCAAACTAGACGAGAAAGGATTGTGGATTTAAGTAAAGCGTTTGTACAGAAACACTACGCACAGACAATACAATTAAATTAACTGTACGAAAATCAAACGTACAAACTTCGATTAATCGAATAAGCGCCTTGAATCCAACAAAACCCGTTAACTGTTTTAAAATAAAAATTATTTGTGTTATCCTTCTTGTAAAACAGATTGCACCACTATAAACAGCGTTAAAGTAATCATTTTAAATTTACAAATTTAGTTTAAAATGGCAAGTTGAACCGAAACCTCCGTCAGATTCTTTGAGAGCGACTTTAAATGGTTGAAAGGATTAACCTGTCCCAGCTATTACAGAAATCACGTTAAAATCAAATAGAAAAACATTTCAAAACACTAGAATGCTAACACAAACACATCAAATTTTTAATTACCCTTTAAACATGCTCTAGAGCTCAGGATCGTGCTCATTCCATGGTCTCGTATCAAGGCCTTACCATGATGATACCTCCAACATATTATTTTCACGTACCAATGTTTCTTACGAGGACCAATTTTCAATTTTTTCAGAATTGTTTACCCCAAAAAGCCTTACTAAAAATAAGCTACAACGATTTTAATTCAATCTAGCTCAAATACAGCTCTAAGCACACAAAGAAAACGCGTCGACTAGTTCGAAAAAATTCAATTCGGCAATTAAGCACAAAATACTGTCAGCAATAGGTAAACAACCTAGAAAACCTAATTTCTCCAAACTGATTCATCAGATAATTAATTCAAAGGCAAGGTATTGAATTTAAAATAAACGAAATTTACGATTCGCAAATAAATGTATAACCCTGACCGCCGTTTTTTCAAAAGATTTACGAAAACCTTATTTAAAACATATTTAAAGGAAAACTGACCAAAGATACATTGCGTATAGTTACTAGTAATAGTATCAGTACTCAGTGGCTCCATAAATCTACAGTTTTATAACTTTCGGAATGGGCACGATCTAGATTTACTATACCCACGTAAAATGTTCAAAGTAGGCTAATGCGCCTTTGTCCGCTGTCTCCTAGACGTAACCCAACTTATACCGTAAACAAGTGTTATTTATTAATGTGGCTATATGTGTTAGTATTTCGGCGAACAGCTGATTTTGACAGAACAAGAATTTGTGTCGGAATAAATACGCGGTTTAAAGTCAAAACATATGTTTAAACATTTACAGGTTGTTTCAACTTTTTGACAAATCTATGCCGTAATGCACGTTGGTGCAAATTAATTTGTCCTAGATGTCATGGCATTAGCTCAAAACTAGTTTAACCTCGACTAATTTTAACATGAGTCAAAAAGGCATGTGTGCTGTACAGTAACCTAATTCACAGTGTTTGACTGAATTTGTTTTTAAATGTAAAAAGTAAGTTTAAGAAATTTAAGCAGCCATTTTTCGATCACAATATCGTTCAGTCGTATTTTCTGAAAATCTGAAAAGGTTTTGATCAACAATTGCTTAAATGTAGTAACCGAAACCGTGTGGATCTACCTACAGCACCAAACAAACCGGTGCATGGAATAATTTCTCAAAATAAGTTCATTAGATATTGCTAAAATATGTTAGTTAAGGCAATACGTTTCCTTTGTGTAACAAATTTGAAATGAGCAATCTGCGATACGAGCGTAAATCGAAAACAAACATAAACCTTGATTTATTAATGATTTCAAAACAATCGGCCAATACGTTTTGTCAAGACTGCGTACACTGGTCATCGTTAAATTAGAAGCCGCCATTTTGAAACGAAGATAGTTTGGGCTGTATACAAGGTACTATCGTACCAAATTTCAAAACAATCGGTCAATACGTTTGGCCAAAACTGCGTAACAAACAAAAATGCAAACCGAATGCCGAACGGTCGAGTTGAAACAGACCTCGCTTCGCTCCGTCAATTAATTAAGTGTCATTAATTTTTGGAATTTGTTAGATATTGTATATCCTGTTTTCCTTTTTGTCAGATTGAAAAATTAAAACACTGATTACAACAGTGGAAAAAGTGTTGCTTTTTTAAAGTAAAAAATTTACAAGGTCCATAAACATTTTGAAATTTTTACTACAAAATAAAAAATGTCGTTTATGCATGTTATTAAATGCCAATTTTTAAAAGTAGCTACTAACCCGGCAGCGAACAGCGGCTACATTATTTTAAAAAGTGCACGTATACAAACGTTGATCTGCATCGACAAAAAAAAATTCTAGCCCGGACGCGGCCCAAAAAAGACGATAAGAGGTCTATAATTCATAAAAGGTACACAATTTCAGTCGCATTCAAAGATTTACAAAATAAACTAAGTAAATCTAGCCCCCAAAGTTTATTTAGGATTTTTCGATTCGCCGCCGCCCCCGCCGCCTCTCACGTATTCAGTGCTAGCGCAGTGTTTCCCACAGATACGGAACCTGCGCTAAGCCTCGCGCCTGCCATATTTTATTCATGTGCTCCTGACGAACGAAAGTGAAACCCATTTGCATCTCTGGCATTAGTTTACAGGCTTACTTTAAAGCCGTTTTCATTAATGTCTTTAAAACGCGTCTGATTGTTTTGTTGTTTTACCTTGGAAGGTGAGGAGCTTTTGTAATCAGACGAAAGCACATAGTTGAGCCTCAAATTGCAAACAAACCTAATTGCATATTTATCGACCGAGCGAAGCGAAGTCTGTTTCAACTCGAAAGTTCGACATTTGGTTAGCGTGTGACCCCTTTGAAATTTGGTTCGAAAGTACGTTGTAAAAACCCCTAACGACGTACGTGTCAGATTTTTTCCTATTCACTTCCGTTGGGCGCTTGTGATTTAACAATGAGCCGCCTCGGTGGCCTAGTTGATAATGTATTGGGCTTTCACCCCGAGGACCCGGGTTCGATTCCCGGCCAAAGCTTGGCATTTTCATACGCTATAAATCATTCCATCGTCTGCATTAGCCCAAGTGTGCACAATAGTCGGACGTTAAAACATAAAAAAACTGATTTAACGATGACGAGTGTATGCATTTTTGGCTAAACGCATCGACCGATTGTTTTCAAATTTGCTACGAAAGTACCTTGTATATATACCATTTAACATGTTCTGCGAGATTGTAATGGTCTAAGGAACATGCGCCGATTATGTGGACAAGGTGTCAATTTAGAGGAAATATTAAAAGATGATTCTACGGCTATTGACCGAGTACTAACATTCTTGCGTCGCTTGAATCTTTTAAATAAAATTTAAATTATTGTTGTTATTGTTATTTTAATTTTTTATTTTGCTTTGTACATTGTACTTACTTTTTTTTCAGGAACAATTTACATCCCCTTTTATTTTTTATTTTATTTAATTATTTTCTCTAAATAACTTTATCTTTGTTGTGTTTAGTCTATATATACTTTTACGAATTGTTATTAAATTTTATTCAGTTATTTAGTTCTTAAGTATTCGTTATTGTAATATAGTTATACCTGTTATTTAAATTTTGTTTTATTTATGTTTACTGTTATAGTTTGTTGTTGTTGTTGTTTTTATATACTTTTATTTTGTGTAACGGCGATGATAACTTTAACGGTTTTTCGCCGGAAAAAAACCTTGTATATATCCCTAAACGACATGTTTAAGATTCCCATTCAGTTCCTTTTCAAGATGGCGACCTATGATTTAACAATGACGAGTGCAGTTGCTGGCTGTTTCATGTAATAATGGCTGACCGGCAAAACCTATCGTAATTTTCACTGCTTCGTAGAGAAAGAGCATACAATTTCCAATAAAGGTGGTCCAGTAACATTTTTCGTTAATTGACGGAAAATGTTACGAGCGCGTCAAGCAATTAAGAATACACTGCGAGGTCTACTGTTCTTTGAACTATTAGTTTTATACTAGAGGACAATCCGCCTCGGCTTTTCAAGTTCTACACCACAGTAAGATCTGCTGTCAATTTTAATTTTGTAGTAAAAATGGTAAAACCTTAAGCTGAAACCATTAGTACGCAAAATTTCAGCTCAAGAAAACTTTAATATCAAATATAATAACATGGTTCTTTTTTTAGGAAAGGAAGATTGGCCTTCTTTGGAAACCTGACTCGATTACCGGAGAGATTATTGGACTACCAACTGAGTATAAAGTTAAGAACAACTGGTTGAAGGAGGTGGAACAGAACTTGGAGGAACTAGGAATAACCAGGGAGCAATTGGCAGGAAGAAGCGATCTTAAAAAGTCAGGAAAACCAATTACAGTTTAGGGAAAAACGTCCACGAAACGTACTATATTCGGAAGAACTCAAGACTTCAGAGATCAATAAGATTTTTAAAAAATACTGGGAAGAACGCAGAAAAACCAAGACTTAATTAAATTGACTGTGTGTGCTCCAATGTGGGCTTAATTTATATATATATATATATATATATATATATATATATATATAAATTATATATACATAATATTATATTATACATACATATATATAATATGGTTCTTTAATTATAATATTGTTTGCTCGACAGAAATATGCTAAATACGTAAAACCATAAGGAATTTCTCAAATCAGAATTTTCCACAAACACTGTCTCTTCTGAAACTACCAAAAAGGCATCAGCCTAATTTCTTACAAGTAATTATATTATTAAAAAAATGCGTGCAAACAGCCGCGCGTTAAAATCGGCATAAACTTATACTTTAAAAATTTTCAAATTTCGAAAATACGAATATGATTCTGTCGGCGGCCACGGTTCATTTTTGAGTTTACAATGTAATTTAAAATTTGTAAACGCCAATTTTTACGCTAATTATAAAGGCGGAATCAGATTTTCAAAAACGATAAAACTAAATAGGTCATTGTGGTATTGTTACTTTTCGGAAATTAACATCCATCACGTCAGCGAAACAATAGCTATTGTTTACTTTGCAGTAGCATATGTTTATAATACGCGAGCGATTAGCTGTGATTGCAATGATCGTATCGGATCACATTCTCGTCTAGCGCATTTAGTGACGTCACCATGGGAAAACCACAGCGACACGGCTTTTCCGGGCTTTTCCTCGATCAATATAGTTGCGTTCTTGGAATCGTTTCTTAGAAACAACTTGGGACAGCGAGTGGCTGGATGCCAGAACCTAAAGGGAAAATACAACGCAAGATAAGATTCGCCTTTAAACACAACGCTGAAATATATACTACACTATTAAACGAGAAATATTTGTCTGTTTATGTATATGGACTATTAACAATGTTTTCGAAGACGGCTTATGGAATTTACTAAAATGTTGGCATTTAAGTTTTTTTTTAAATCCTTTAGAATGTCTATAAGAACCATATCTGCAAACATTCAGTTTTATACAATGAGGAGATAAGAAATGTCACTAGAAACTGAGAAAATATTTTATCAATCAATTTTATCGTTAAGGTTTGGGGAAATTTTCTAGCAGTTTTAATTGGCCAAAAAAGACCTTTTTTTTAGAACGAACCATATTAGCATTAATACGGTAGGTTAAAACGAACCAGATTAGAACCAGAACGGCAGGTTAGAACTTACAAGACTAGAACCAGAACGGTAGGTTAAAACGAACCAGATTAGAACCAGAACGGTAGGTTAGTAGAACCAGAACGGCAGGTTAGAACTTACAAGACTAGAACCAGAACGGTAGGTTAAAACGAACCAGATTAGAACCAGAACGGCAGGTTAGAACTTACAAGACTAGAACCAGAACGGCAGGTTAAAACGAACCAGATTAGAACCAGAACGGTAGGTTAGAACTTACAAGACTAGAACCGGAACGGTAGGTTAAAACGAACCAGATTTAGAACCAGAACGGTAGGTTAAAACGAACCAGATTAGAACCAGAACGGTAGGTTAGAACTTACAAGACTAGAACCAGAACGGTAGGTTGAAACGAACCAGATTTAGAACCAGAACGATAGGTTAAAAAAAACGAACCAGATTTAGAACCAGAACGGTAGGTTAAAACGAACCAGATTAGAACCAGAACGGCAGGTTAGAACTTACAAGACTAGAACCAGAACGGTAGGTTAAAACGAACCAGATTAGAACCAGAACGGCAGGTTAGAACTTACAAGACTAGAACCAGAACGGTAGGTTAAAACGAACCAGATTAGAACCAGAACGGCAGGTTAGAACTTACAAGACTAGAACCAGAACGGCAGGTTAAAACGAACCAGATTAGAACCAGAACGGTAGGTTAGAACTTACAAGACTAGAACCGGAACGGTAGGTTAAAACGAACCAGATTTAGAACCAGAACCAACGAACCAGATTAGAACCAGAACGGTAGGTTAGAACTTACAAGACTAGAACCAGAACGGTAGGTTAAAACGAACCAGATTTAGAACCAGAACGATAGGTTAAAAAAAACGAACCAGATTTAGAACCAGAACGGTAGGTTAAAACGAACCAGATTAGAACCAGAACGGTAGGTTAGAACTTACAAGACTAGAACCAGAACGGTAGGTTAAAACGAACCAGATTTAGAACCAGAACGATAGGTTAAAACGAACCAGATTTAGAACCAGAACGGTAGGTTAAAACGAACCAGATTAGAACCAGAACGGTAGGTTAGAACTTACAAGACTAGAACCAGAACGGTAGGTTAAAACGAACCAGATTTAGAACCAGAACGGTAGGTTAAAACGAACCAGATTAGAACCAGAACGGTAGGTTAGAACTTACAAGACTAGAACCAGAACGGTAGGTTAAAACGAACCAGATTAGAACCAGAACGGTAGGTTAGAACTTACAAGACTAGAACCAGAACGGTAGGTTAAAACGAACCAGATTTAGAACCAGAACGGTAGGTTAGAACTTACAAGACTAGAACCAGAACGGTAGGTTAAAACGAACCAGATTTAGAACCAGAACGGTAGGTTAAAACGAACCAGATTAGAACCAGAACGGTAGGTTAGAACTTACAAGACTAGAACCAGAACGGTAGGTTAAAACGAACCAGATTTAGAACCAGAACGATAGGTTAAAAAAAACGAACCAGATTTAGAACCAGAACGGTAGGTTAAAACGAACCAGATTAGAACCAGAACGGTAGGTTAGAACTTACAAGACTAGAACCAGAACGGTAGGTTAAAACGAACCAGATTTAGAACCAGAATTAGAACCAGAACGGTAGGTTAGAGGAACAAGACTAGAACCAGAACGGTAGGTTAAAACGAACCAGATTAGAACCAGAACGGTAGGTTAAAAGACTTACAGAACTAGAACCAGAACGGTAGGTTAGGTTAACGAACCAGATTTAGAACCAGAACGGTAGGTTAGAACGAACCAGACTAGAACCAGAACGGTAGGTTAGAACGAACCAGATATTAGAACAAGACTAGAACCAGAACGGTAGGTTAAAACGAACCAGATTTAGAACCAGAACGGTAGGTTAAAACGAACCAGATTAGAACCAGAACGGTAGGTTAGAACTTACAAGACTAGAACCAGAACGGTAGGTTAAAACGAACCAGATTTAGAACCAGAACGGTAGGTTAAAACGAACCAGATTTAGAACCAGAACGGTAGGTTAAAACGAACCAGATTAGAACCAGAACGGTAGGTTAGAACTTACAAGACTAGAACCAGAACGGTAGGTTAAAACTTACAAGACTAGAACCAGAACGGTAGGTTAAAACGAACCAGATTAGAACCAGAACGGTAGGTTAGAACTTACAAGACTAGAACCAGAACCAGATTTAGAACCAGAACGGTAGGTTAAAACAGATTTAGAACCAGACGGTAGGTTAAAAGAACCAGATTAGAACCAGAACGGTAGGTTTACAAGATTTAGAACCAGAACGGTAGGTTAAAACGAACCAGATTAGAACCAGAACGGTAGGTTAAAACGAACCAGATTAGAACCAGAACGGTAGGTTAGAACTTACAAGACTAGAACCAGAACGGTAGGTTAAAACGAACCAGATTTAGAACCAGAACGGTAGGTTAGAACTTACAAGACTAGAACCAGAACGGTAGGTTAAAACGAACCAGATTAGAACCAGAACGGTAGGTTAAAACGAACCAGATTAGAACCAGAACGGTAGGTTAGAACTTACAAGACTAGAACCAGAACGGTAGGTTAGAACTTACAAGACTAGAACCAGAACGGTAGGTTAAAACGAACCAGATTAGAACCAGAACGGTAGGTTAGAACTTATAAGACTAGAACCAGAACGGTAGGTTAGAACTTACAAGACTAGAACCAGAACGGTAGGTTAGAACTTACAAGACTAGAATCAGAACGGCAGGTTAGAACTTATAAGACTAGAACCAGAACGGTAGGTTAAAACGAACCAGATTTAGAACCAGAACGGTAGGTTAAAACGAACCAGATTAGAACCAGAACGGTAGG
Source organism: Callitettix versicolor (assembly GCA_022606455.1). Classification (NCBI taxonomy): domain Eukaryota; kingdom Metazoa; phylum Arthropoda; class Insecta; order Hemiptera; family Cercopidae; genus Callitettix; species Callitettix versicolor. The sequence goes on along the minus strand of CM040186.1, from coordinate 97,352,394 downwards.
TTAAAACGAACCAGATTAGAACCAGAACGGTAGGTTAGAACTTACAAGACTAGAACCAGAACGGTAGGTTAAAACGAACCAGATTTAGAACCAGAACGGTAGGTTAAAACGAACCAGATTAGAACCAGAACGGTAGGTTAAAACGAACCAAATTAGAACCAGAACGGTAGGTTAGAACTTACAAGACTAGAACCAGAACGGTAGGTTAGAACTTACAAGACTAGAACCAGAACGGTAGGTTAAAACGAACCAGATTAGAACCAGAACGGTAGGTTAGAACTTACAAGACTAGAACCAGAACGGTAGGTTAGAACTTACAAGACTAGAACCAGAACGGTAGGTTAAAACGAACCAGATTAGAACCAGAAGAAAATTCGACTTCTTTGTGTTAAACCTACCCGGTATTTTTTGCTAACATACGTAAATATGTTACGTACACAGTGTTGAGTATTCAACCCGAGCACGTGACTCAGGTTAATCGATACTGTCGAGCTGAGCAAGTGAACCTAACCTCTAAACCGGTATAGAAGCGAGACCGTGTGATTTTGGTTCAGCCTCGCGTTCAAGGCTCAGATAAAGTAGGTGCCATTTACAGCCGACACTTGGCTTGACACGGGAAGGTCGGAAATTTCACACCTCGGAAGGCAATGTCTGCAGCATTAACTTTGACAAGCGGTTCCATAGAAAGTTTACCGAAGTTTTCATATTATACATTTTAACTGGTGTGTACACAGTGTTCGAACTGGAAAGTCAATTTCGAAAACTGATTTTATAATGCACAAAATTTTAATGATTGTAAATTTTAGCTGTATTACTATGTATGACGTATGTAGGTACATAGAAAGCCAACAAAAAAATTTTTACGTGAATATCTGACCTAGAGCAAAAACTGCAATTCCGAATTGGTTTGAACATTGTAATTAGGCTAAGAACCCAAAACTGATGAAGTTGCCGTACAAAAACCAAAAAACAAACGATTTCGTTCAAAATTAAACAATCCTTTAGTTAGGTTCAGTATTGGTGAAAATCTGAGAGACTTCTATTTTTCAAAAACCGATTTTAAACATACATGAAGAATCATATTTCTCAAGTTCATTCTTAGTTTCAGTATTACTTCACTCTAAGTATAAATTAAAAAAAAAATATTTTAAGGCGAAAGGCACACGTATGGTGATTGACAAAAAGTCGTTCCTGGTATTTTATCGATTTCTTATGAATTTTACATGCTTGGTTTGTTTTTTCGAGGGTGGGGGTCAAATAACTTTTAAAATCGGCACTAATAAACTGTAAAAAAATTTTGAAGTTTTCAAAAATTTTAAATTAAAAAAATGTCGTTCACAAAACAGAAAATCGCCAAGACTACGTTCTTATCACTGTTTTTTCTTTTGACCAGAGTTATATGTGATAAGAAATTTGAGCGATATTAGACTATTTTCCCAAGAAATAACTGAACGAGAGATGGTTGTTGTTTTTCAGCAACATTTACATTTCTTCGTAAAATCGATCCAGCTTTTCAGACTACAGGGCGTGCACAGCCTCCTAGAAACGACTGAAACCACTTCCACAGACCTCACGTCTTACATATCCTTAACAGCATTATCCTAAAGGCACTTCCTGGAATATTATAGCTGTATAGCTGTGTAGCTGAAGATGCTAATTGCCGAGCGGGGCGTTCAGAGCCCAATGACCCTGGCTAGTTAACCTTCACTCCGCAGCGGCTGGATATAATTCACCGCTCAGGACTGGTGGACTGGTCTGCCAGCCCCAGGAATGCATACATCTTCAGGGACAACTTCTTTGTCTAGTTTTGAAATTCGAAAATCCAACGTAACGTACGTTCCGCCCATTGTCTTCAGCCATCCCGCTTGGAATTAGACGCTTACCGTTAATTGTCGGTGATGTCATTAATTCCAAGCGAGTACCGACGCGGTCATGTTTTTAATTCCGTTGTGTGACTCAGTTTTTTGAAGAGTGAGTCACTGTTCCTGTCCTTCGTGTCTAAAAATTAAAAAAAGATATAAAGACCAAAATAGTAGCGCTACACAATGACAAAATACACATGAAAGGTTTTTCCAATTTACTCGTTTAAAATGGAAAATGTTTAGTTCGAAAATATATTTTAAAAGCGTAGAGAAGAAAAAAAATCAGATTAGATTTTTGTGGTGCGGCAACCATCTACAAAAATCTGCAAAATTCCTTTTATTTCAAAATTTAAAACACCGGTCTTGAGGTATGAATATTCGAAACAAAACCTGACGAATCGATTTTACGGGTTATTTTCAATAGTTTTTTAATTAGATTTTCGGAGAGTTGGCGACCTACAGATTTTATATGGGTATTAGAACACTCCATTTAAGCAAAACGTCATTAAAATAATTTCGCGATGTTTTTCCAGTTTTTACGGACGTTTGACAAAACAAAAATCAATCACCCCGATTCGACCAAAATTAATTAGGTAGGTTATGTTGGTTCGACTCATCGATGTGCAGACACACAGAAATCCAAGGAAAACTTTATTGCTTCGTATCTAAAGCGGATACATCCATCAAAATCATAAGATCGATTTTTTACGATCATAGTAGCCCACTTTCAGTATTACTGTTTCCATCTCGTTGAAGCGAGATCTCTGCTTCAACTCGACCATTCGGCATTTAGTTTGTATCTGTTACGCATATCTGGCCAAACGTATTAAACGACTGTTTTGAAATACGATGTGTGTTCAGAAAGTAACGAGAATTTTAATTTTTTGAACAAAATATTTATTTATTCTTCTACATTGATGTTGTCGCCTTCAAAATAGTCCCCACTGGAGATTATGCACTCGTGCCAGCGCTTCTTCCAATCCTCGAAACACTTCTCAAACTCGATCTTTGAGATGGCCTTTATTTAGTTCTTTCAGCGATGCGCTTTTAATGTCATCTACGGCTGTAAAACGACGGCCCTTTAAGGTTCTCTTTATTTTTGGAAATAGGAAAAAAAGTCACACGGAGCCATGTCTGGTGAATATGAAGGCTGGGGCATCGTTACAGTACTGATTTTGCCACAATTTCACGAACAAGCAATGAAGTTTGAGCTGGTGAATTATCGTGGTGCAAAAGCCATGAATTGTTTTTCCGAAGATCCGGGCGTTTTTTTCGGATTGCTTCACGCAAACGGCGTTGAACTTGTAGGTAGTACCTTATTGACCGTTTCACCTGGTGGCAGGAATTCATGATGCACTATGCCATTAATATCGAAGAACACAGTGAGATTAATATCGAACCTTCACATTCGACCGCACTTGTCGAGCCTTTTTCGGTCTTGGCGAGCCAGAATGCCTTCACTGGGATGATTGAGCCTTAGTTTCGACGTCATATCCGTAAACCCATGTATCTTCACTTGTTATAATACGTTTCAGTAATTCTGCATTGTCGTTGACTTCATGTAGTGACTTCTGAGCAACTTCTATTCGCTGCTGTTTTTGTTCAAAATTCAACAATTTTGGAACGAATTTTGCTGCCACGCGTTTCATACACAAAACATTGGAAACAATGCCATGACATGATCCAATCGATATGCCAAAATCATCAGCGACCTCTCTAATTGTGATTTGGCGATTGTTCATAACCATTTCTATAACTTTTTCCACGTTTTCATCGGTTGTTGATGTGCTGGGGCGTCCAGGGCGTTCGTCACCTTCAACGTCTTCACGGCCTTCTTGGAAACGCTTACACAACTCGTAAACTCTTGCTTTACTCATAGCAAACTCAACATAGGCCTTTGTTAACATTTCACACACTTTGTTACACTTTATTCCATTTTTACGCAAAATTTGATACAAATTCTTTGATCCATTTCTTTTGACAAACGAAAATCGCCGAGCTCATAAAAACACGTCTAACCTTAGTGACTGTCACAGACTAAGTCAACAATGAAAACAGCTGAAAGTTTTATCATACTTTAAGGGCATGTATACCAACATACTAAAAAAAAAATTTGACAATCGGACTCTCCAAGACCGCGAAATTTAAAAATGTCGTCACTTTCTGAACACACCTCGTATGGTACGAAAATATCTTGTATAAAGCCCAAATGACGTATGTGTAACATTTTTCCTATTTACTTCCGTTTCAAGACGGCGGTCTCTGATTTAACGATGACTAGTGTACGCAGTTTTAGCCAAACGCATTGACCGATTGTTTTGAAATTTGGTTCGAAGATACGTTGCACAATGCCCGAAAGGTTTGTATACGATTTGTTCCCTTTCATTTCCGTTTCGTGATGGCGGGTTCTGATTTAACGTTGCGCATGTGGTTGCTGGTTATTTCCTTTAATACTGGCTGAACGGTAAGACCGATTCACGATGAAAGAGAATAAAATTTCCATTAAAGACTGTCCAGTAACTACTGTTCCGTAAATACTACTATTATCGGTTAAATTGGCGGAAAAGGTTACAAGCGCTGTCAAGAATATACCGCGAGGTCTAATGATCTCTGAACTGTTAGTACTAGAAAAGCAGAGACGTAATACGTAAAAAGTAAAATTAAATTCGAAAGAACTCATCTACCAGTCGTAAAGTGTTTTAAAAAACTGACTCATACATTTTTTTTATAATAAAACAAATATTATTTCTGTCAACATAACACGAACTTAACTTCAATTTATAATCTCAATAAATTAAAGAAAAAACAGTACATATAAAATACAGACATCCTATTAAAGCAAACATTTAACATCAATCACGATGAAGATAAATATCAGTGAATTATAAAATCAGGAAAAATACTGTAATACATGACGCCTTTCACCTGTCCAATTTTATTACCTCGTCAGCTGTTGCGTACTCAATACTCAAGCCGGGCGATAACCAAATGCGGAGCGGAGCTGAACTGAGCTGAGCCGAGCGGAGTAAAAATAAACGGAACCGGAAGTTGAGTTCAGTCAGTTTGAAGAATGCGTTTGTTTCTTTTAAATCTAAATATTCAGGCCTATCGTAACGGATTCTAGGAACTATTACGTTTAAAACCGTAACCTAGGTAAAAAGAAATAATAAGTTTGGAGGCGTGGTGGGGGAAGTGGAGTCAGCTTCAAAACCGAACTGGACAGTGTTCACTCCGCTCAGCTTCGTTACACTTACATTAAAAACAAATTAGGTTTTGAATGCGAAGTCTGTTCCACTCAGCGCAACTCTACTCCACATTTGGTGGCCGCCCGGCCTTAGCATGCTCATATATGCTCCTACCTTTCTTTTTAAAAAAACGCCGGATAAGGCGCCATTGAAGTCTGCAAATTTCGCTGACAACAGAACTGTTGTAATTTGAGACGTTACATAGCCCTTATGTCAAGTAGCTAACAATGAATGAATTTGTATTTCAAGTCAAAATAATTTTGTATCACCCATTAGGTCTACAATTGTAACTATTTTCTGTTTCAGAGAGATTTGTAGGCTGGACGTAATTACGTAGTAGCCTACTTATATATAGTAGAACGTACAGCAGTAGGATTCAAATATTATCACGCACACGCGCGCGCGCGCACCTGAAAGAGTGACTTTTATAGCAGTCAGGATCGACGATGATTTCAAAATCCCAGGTCTTACCGTAGTGGACGTTTATGGAAATCCGCTGTTAATGATTATTAACCTGTATATAGTTAGTTTTAGATGATTGTATAATGGCCGTAAAAGCGTATTCTTATTATAACTGAAACAGTGTAATTTATGCTTTTCGGAAATGGGAAATTTTAACGTTAACTTTTAATGAATATGTATGTATGTTCTAGAAACAACAACACTTGGGCTTTTATTATTATGCTCTATGAAAAGCTGAAATACATTTTTTATACCAATTAAAGATTAATTAAAATAACAAACACTAATACAAGGCAGTGCTACAAATAAACTGAGCTAAAATATTACGCTAAGGCAGTGCTACAAATTAATGGAGCTAAAATATTACGCTAAGGCAGTGCTACAAATAAACTGAGCTAAAATATTATGCTAAGGCAGAGCTACAAATTAATGGAGCTAAAATATTATGCTACGGCATTGCTACAATAGACTGAGCTAAAATATTACGCTAAGGCAGTGCTACAAATAAACTGAGCAAAAATATTATGCTAAGGCAGTGCTACAAATTAATGGAGCTAAAATATTATGCTACGGCATTGCATACAAATTAATGGAGCTAAAATATTATGCTAAGGCATTGCTACAAATGAATGGAGCTAAATTAATACGTTAAGGCAATGCTACAAATGAACGGAGATAAATTATTACGCTTAGGCATTGCTACAAGTTAATGGAGCTAAAATATTATGCTAAGGCATTGCTACAAATGAATGGAGCTAAATTAATACGTTAAGGCAATGCTACAAATGAATGGAGCTAAATTAATACGTTAAGGCAATGCTACAAATGAACGGAGATAAATTATTACGCTTAGGCATTGCTACAAACGAATGGAACTAAAATATTATGCTAAGGCATTGCTACAAACGAATGGAGATAAATTATTACGCTTAGGCATTGCTACAAATGAATGGAGATAAATTATTACGTTAAGGCAATGCTACAAATGAATGGAGCTAAAATATTATGCTAAGGCAATGCTACAAACGAATGGAGATACATTATTACGCTTAGGCATTGCTACAAACGTATGGAGCTAAATTATTACGTTAAGGCAATGCTACAAATGAATGGTTTTCGACAGCTGGTAGATCCCGAACGTTTTACAGTTATTTGACAAAACAAAACTTATTAAATTTTGTCAAAATCGATCAACTATTGCCACAACTCTTCCCTCCCCACATACATCTAAGCCTCCCCAGGAGACCAGAAAACGAACAGATCCATGAAAATTTTAAGAAAGCATTTATGCTTTATGTACAGCTGTTTTTAATTTTTTTGAAGTAGAATTTGAAATTTATGGTAATTTTGTTCTAAAAAAACAGAACTTGAACGCTTTAAAATAATTTAAATTATACAAAAAAAAGAGTTCCAAACTTTTTATAATAATATTTTTGCTCTACAAACAAGAAATACTGAATTTTTTATGAAGATTTATATTCTACAAGAAAGAGAGTTTGAACTTTTACTTCATATGCTCTACAAAAAAACGTACTATACAATGTTAATGAGAATTTACGTTCTGCAAAAAAAACCGAAGTTATGCAAATCGCCCATGCAGAGGACAAACATTTGGAATAGCGAATGTTTTCAGTACGCATAGTACCAGAAGCAAGACGTGTTTAGGGTACAGGCTGGCTTTGTTACCGTCCCCCAGATATAATTGTCACAGGGGTTGGAAACTGCATTAGGATCTCCATTCCCATTCCACCCTTCTCTAACCACCCCTTCTTTCCAAGACTACTCCAGTCGTTAACTTATGTATATTCTGCCCGGTTTCCTCGAAGGAAGGCGAATTCGTTATGAAAAGAGTTTTCCTTAATTGATATCGCGCACCGCGGATTAATATTTCATCGGGAAACGATAGGCTACTGGAAATTAATAAAGCATCCGACCGTGCGCTTGCCGTAAGACGTGAAAATAAAGCTCTGTTTAAAAATTCATTTTCCTTAGTTACCACAGAGACATAGAGACGAGAGGAACAAAGGGGGAGGCTGAAAGTAAAAAGTATCTCCGACTGTCAAAACAGTCAAGATAACGGCATCAGCGCCACTCGCATTAACTTTCTCACTTCTCAAACAATATTACTTTTTAATTTGATTGTATCGATCGTTGGATTCGGGCCGAATTTGGTCGGTTATTTTTTATACAGACTACAAAAACAAATACTGCGTGGTATTAAGTCTTTAAAATTTTGGAAAATTCACTGACATCACATACTTAGTTATGCAAACTAAGTAAAGACCAATGCTATTATTCGACAGTTAGAACACAGTCATACTTATATGAATAACATAATACTTTACATAGCATTAGTAATTACTATTACAACCTAGAAAATAAATTTAAATGTGTAAAAATGTAACTATTTATTTCTTTAATAGTCGTCAAGAGGTAATCCTGTAGGCCTACTGTGGTTGCCGATAGTATATCAGACTTTCAAAAGCAGTTCTTACTAACAAATTCAGTTATTACCTTCAAAATACATAAATCATTTGACAGCTGCCTCTGGGGAATAGCGCCAACTTAAAGATTATGTTTATTTTTATAACGTATTGATCGTATAGCAATGCACATAGTAATGATTTTTTCTGAAGTAAATACTTTATTTTATTTTTTTATTTCAAAGTTGGTACAATGACTTAAGACTTCTTCTTCTTTCCCATAAGCCATTGGCGTCGGGGCCTCGAAAAATACCTTCCATACTCGTCTGTCGGTTGTTAGACGTCTCATTTCCCTCTCATTCTTTCCTCTCCTTCTTCCCAGATCCTTTATTGTGTCCCTCCATGTCACTCGTGGTCTTCCTCTATTTCTCCTTCCAATCGGTTTGGCTTCCAAAATATTTTTCGGGATCCTCTCTCTCTCCATTCTATTGCTTTTTTTCCCAGTTGTGCTATTAATGGTTCCATTCTTAATTTTTCTCTAACTCTTAACATTTCTTTGTCGATGGAGTTTTATAGACCACCCGTCTTAGGTATTTCATTTCTGCTGCTGTTATTTTACTTG
>CM040186.1:97068780-97338780 GCA_022606455.1 Callitettix versicolor | reverse complement strand
AAAATCTGTGTATTTGTTTAACTGTATTTTACTGGGCCCAGACTGTACCTTCCACCGTGTAACTTTTATAATACGATAATTTATAACTCGTAATTTGTCAATAATAATTTAAAGTAATTTTTCAATGTTTTCTTTTGCGAAGAATATAGCCATTTCCTAATGACTAAGCCACAAAGCCTCCTAACTTTGTAGGCTGGGTGGCTACCAAATGCGGAGCGGAGCAATGCTAGGCTGAGCCGAGAGCGGTGCTGAGCTGAGCGGCAACCAGAAGGGTAGTTCAGTCTGTTTAAAGAACACGTTTGTATCTTTTTAAACTAAATATTTAGGCCTATTGGAACGGGGATTGTAGAAAACTACTGTGTTTAAAAACCGTAACTTAGGTAACGAGAAATAATAAGTTTGGAGGCGTGGTCAGCGTGATTGGGGAAGCGGAGTCCAACGATGCCGCTCGTTACGCTTTTCACTGGCCGAACTTACATTAAAAACAATAAGTTAGGTTTTGAACGCGTAGTCCGCTCCGCTCCGCACTTGGTAGCTACCCGGCCTAAAGCTTACCTACAGTACAGTCTACGAACTAAAACATATTTACTGGCTTGGGCGCTATCTCGTGGACATTGGTCATACTGACCCTTCGCCTTCCAAATAATTATTTTTATCGGAATCGATAACACAGGCTGACGTCAATTTGTAATATGATAACGTGGTGTTCACTGTTCAAATTTGAACAGTAAAATATTAGGCTATAGCTTACCCTCCGCCATACAAAAATTACTTGTAGCTGTAAGGTACAATTAAACAAGCAGCCCACCCTATATTGTTTATCTGTCTGTAGTGAGCATCTACCGTCTAAACCGTGTCATTTTTGTTTTAATTACTGAAGGACCTAACAGACACAGTTGTTGAAGACATTATTTCGTTACAATAACGAACAAAGTAACATGTATTAAGTAAAGCCTATTAGAATGTGATAACGCGCATGAGCAGTAAGTCAGTGTGAACAGCAATGACGTCACAATACATTTCCCTAAAGACATCCTAAAATCGTAAGTAATATTTAAAAATATATATTTTCCGAGGGTGAATATGTGTTAATTGGACAGTATAAAAAAGTATTCAAAAATCACTATTTGAAAAAAAAACAACATACACAGCATAAATATCTTAACATTACAACAGTGAAGTACGCTTTTTAAATTACTCGAAGAATAACGTCCAACACGTTTCTTTGGTTGTTTGACTGCTTTTTCCGAACCCATTTTAAAATTTTTGGGACCATGTTTTGAAATATTTATTGTGTTGTAGACCAGACCACTACCAACGTTCCTCCAGTCGTCAGGCCTACCGCAGAACGCATTGCTCTTTGTTACAAATTCCCTGAAATGACTCACACTATCCACGTGTAGGCTGCTGCATCTCGTCATTCAATGTACTGTAAACTAGCGATGGAAAGTGAATTGCAAACCTGTGATTCAGTCACCCGTATTTAAAAATCACAATTCGACCTGCGATTCACCAGAATAGCAGGTCTTAAGTGTGATTTCACTGGCTGCTTCGTGGCACTAATCTATCGACAACGAAAATTAAATAATGTCACAGTTAATGTGATTGTGATTTGACTCATTCAATCACGTTTCACAGTCACACTTTCAGTTGCGCAGTGGTGTTACAAGTCGTGATCACGTGATCCACAGCCTACACTCTACAGACTACATTTTTTAAAATATTTTGTACCCGTGATTGATCGCCTTAACTTGTTTTGAGATTATTTCTTTAGTTTCTGAACGTATATTTTATCCAGGCTAATAATTACTTATAGTTCTAGTAGGTCCTAATTTTATTTATAAACGTGAGCGACAGATCTAACACAAGGAGTAGAGACACGAGAAAATATGGAAGTATGCTATGGAATATTATTTTCACATTAAACAATGAAATATTTAAAAAATGCTGCTTTAAAATTTTTTAAAAAAATCATATCCTTTAAGGTAAACACTGTTGATGTTTAACCCATTGTAATTTTATATTTCTATATTTTGCAATAAGTCAACTATCACTTGACTATTGCTATCTACCTATCTATCTGTATATATATATACAGATAGGAATATCCATCCAGCTCGGTTGGAAGGTCCCAGAGAATGAAATCCCAAAGAGAGCAAAAAATGGACGGAGGAGCGGAAGAGGATCCATGGGACAGGATGAGGGAGGTGTGGAGGATTAGAAGGAACAAGACATGAGTCGGAGTGCTTTGCATGCTCCAACAGGGTCTATACGCAAATAATAATAATAATAATAATATATATCCATATACTTTGATATGACTAAATATTACTTGCTTTAAAAGCTTCAATATTGGTTGAATTTTTTAAGTTATAATCTAAATATTTAGTCGAAAAATCTTTAGAGGAATTAGGTAAAATTAAATTTTAGTTTGTGCATGTAAAGTGTGATTCATTTAGTCACATTTCACGTCTACAGTTAGTAGCTACGGAAGCGATAAAGCTTTAGCCGTCAATCACAATCACAGTAAATCACAGCGTTTCCGTAGTTGCGATCACAGTTCGTACTGTGAAAGTAAAATCACTGTTAGTCACATCACTACTGTAAACGGACTAACAATACAGTCACTACTGTGAGCGTGCTCGATATTTAGCGTCTCTAGTCCAAGTAATTGGACAATCTACCGCTGGGAACGCTTCATTCTGCAAGGACAGGGGTGGAGACGTTTGAAAAAATAGACAGTACTATTATCTGTTTAACTGAAGTTGGAACGCTCTGCCGTAAGATGCCACCAACAGCGAGCGCTCATTCTTTCATAAGAGTTATTCTAGTACGTTTTATACTGAACGATCTCGTGCAGATTCAATAGTCAAACATTTGAATAGAATGTTTCGTGTATTTTAGTAGTACGTCATCATGATAACTGGGAGAAAAAAAGAGAAAGAAAAGGACACAAAGAAAGAGAGAGAAAGAAAGAAAGAGAGAGAGAAATTTCGGCATGATTCATTATTGACGTTCTAGTTCTGGCATCTGATAAAACGCAAACATAACGGTTTGTCCCACTTACTTGCCCTGATAACACGTTCATTAGGCAATAATCGCGACACGCTACTGTATCGCTGACAATTTCCAAAAAGTAACAATACAATAATGTTTGTACATTACAATTTTTTGAAAATCCAATTTAAGAGTTAAAATCTGTATAAATTCGAATTTTCAAATTTCAAATTTACACTGGTACGAAAATGAACGCTGACAGCAAATTAAAAACGTGAAATCTTATTTTCAAAATCTTGTAACATAAATAAATATTATTTTTTTAAAGAATGCTGTCGTTTTGAAATGGAAGAACGGATTTTACCAAACACCGAACTCATCCAAGTTATTAGCAAAATCGATTTTGTGCCAAGTTTGAATCAAATCGATTAAAAAATTATGAACGATGCATGAAGAAATTATCAGAACAGATGAAAAACTAGTTTTGTTTAATAATGCTATAGATAGATAACTGCATTACTTATAAATGATAACCGTTTATCAGGCACTAAAACACACGCCTGCTTACGACCTTGGCTATTTTCGTAGACCCTACTTACTTACTTACATATATATATATATATATATACACACACACACACACACACACACACATATATATATATATATATATATATATATATATATATATATATATATATATATATGTATATGTAATATCGAACCTGGCAGCAGATATTAAAAAAAGGAGGCTTCGGTTCTATGGACACATCAGTAGACTCCCAACAACGAGACTTGCCAACAGAATCCTTAAGTATATACAAGGTGTCAAATCAACAACGTCGTGGATCGCACAAGTCAGAATAGACCTACATGACGCAGGAATAGACTCAACAAACGTTGAAGACAGGAACGCATACAGGAGAAAGATGCTCGGTTGGAAGGTCCCAGAGAATGAAATCCCAAAAAGAGCAGGGGTAAAATGGACGGAGGAGCGGAAGAGGATCCATGGAGACAGGATGAGGGAGGTGTGGAGGGTTAGAAGGAGCAAGACATGAGTCGGAGTGCTTTGCGTGATCAACAGGGTCTATACGCAGATAATAAATATATGTACGTATGTATGTATGTATGTATGTGTGTGTGTGTGTGTGTGTGTGTATATATATATATATATATATATTAAACGTCCGACTATTGTGCACACTTGGGCTAATGCAGACAATGGGGTGATTTATAGCGTATGAAAATGCCAAGCCCTGGCCGGGAATCGAACCCGGGTGCTCGGGGTGAAAGCCCAGTATATATATATATATATATATATATATATATATATATATATATATATACATATGATGTATACCTAAAAAACGACTGGTTTTTCTGAAGACAACCACCAGCGAGTGCGTCACGGTCAAACGATACATTACCGAGCCATATGACGTCCCCTCCTCCATTGCTGCTGCCGATACGAATGCGACCCTCAATCGGGCTTTAGCCTTCATTAAATCATTATTACTACACTGTACACTTGCTGCCCGTTGGAAAAACGTTACTTTTTGAAAGAGCAACGCATTAATGTGAAGTTTTTAGCGAAACTCGCGAAGTCCGCCACAGAAACTCATTCTACAAGTGTACAGTGATGGACGTTTATCACGCACTCAGATTTAGAGTTCAAAGACAGACGAGAACAGGCTGACGATGACCCACGTCAAGTCGACCTTTGATGTCGACGGACGAGAACAATGGAAAAATCGACAATTTTATCCGAAAAAACCGTCGGCTGAGCATTCACGCTGTCGCCGAGATCGTCGGAACAGAAGCAATTCGGCAGATTTATTTACTTACTTATTACCCACTTTTCCTTCATACAAACATTTAGTTACATAAGGACCTACAGGGGGCATAGAATGCCCGTACATAGACTGGTCCTGCACATACATACATTCACGGACACAATCAGGAGTGAGACAAACCTCACCAAATTATATTACATACAAAAAAATAATATAGAAAAATAATAAATAAATTACTACATATGCATATCATTCAGTTGAAGTCTTTGATTTTGCCCTTTAATTTATTTCGCAAAACTTTAGCACTAACTACTAAACTCTTAAGTTCCATCAGAAGTTGATTATAATACTTTATTGCATAGCATGTGACTCCTTTTAACAACTGTCAGTGTTTCGGAGGTTGAATATATTTGTAACGTGTATGTCTTGAGATAGTATTAAAAAGTCTTCTTTTAATTTATCATATTGATACATTAGTGCTCTCAGTATAAAAACCTTTTTGAGATCAACTGGTCTATCCGTATCATGCTCATTAATTCCTATTATTTTTAATAATTTGTTCTGAAGTCTGAGAAGTGGCTTAATGATCACACCATAAAACGTTTCGCATTAACATTTTAATATGAAGAAAGTTTGTTCAAAAATGGTGTCCACGAATTTCACACATCGACAGAAGGACTTTGAAATGAACATTTCGGCTGACATTTTAAAAATCTACCAGAAAAAAGATTCTAAACTCTTGGAAAGAGTAATAACATGTGGTTCTTTACTTGCTGTCCAGAAACTGGAAGAGTCCCTATTCACAAAAACTGAAGAAAACTCGAACGTTTATGTTTAAAACCAAGAAGATTGTGTTTTTCTACATTAGTAGGATCGTGTACGTAAACTGGGTACCTGAAGGTCAAACCGTAACTAAGAATTATTTTCTTGAGGTCCTAACTACCCACCGCAAATAAGTAATAAGGAGGTGACCTAAACTGTGGGAAAACAAGTCATTGATTCTTTATCATACTGCGTGCTTGTCAAAATGTTTTTGGCTAAACATGGGATCCATATGTCGGAACATCCATCCTACTCATTATACCTTGTAATTTCTTTTTGTTCCCGAAAGCAGAACCAACTTTGAAAGGAACAAGATTTCAGATAGTTAAAGCTTAAAGAAAAGCCAATGGGGATCCTGAAAATGCTTTCAGACAAAGACTTGAAACACTGCTTTGACCAATCGAAAATTTGCAAGGAACGGTGGAGGGGAGTATATTGAAGGGGATAATGTTAAAGTGGTGAAGAAATAAAACCAAAGAATTTGGTACCATTATTTTTTAGCCCCACTCTGTATATATAATTTAATTAAAATATTCAAAAGAATTTTAAATTAAAACAATTAGCCTAAGCACTCAAACAAAATGTAGACTCAGAAACAAAAAACCATTTCAGAAGATACTGAAAAAACGTGCTTAATTTTACATAATCGGTTAATCAGATTTTGTTTAAACCATGGTCACATACAAAGATTCTTAAGTATGCGCATAAAATTTTAAATAAAATAAAGTTACGGATCGATTATTTCGAAAAATGTTATCTTCGATTGCGGTCAGGAATTACTTCAACCTCCTGACCGTTACACTGACTTGAATCATTAATCTCCCTGTAAGTTGCTCAAAATCATTCAGGCCGTTTTTGGAAAAAAATCAATATTTCTTAAATATCAATGGATTTTCTACCAAAAGGGTTAAAAGATGAAATTGTAAAAAAAGTTGTCCCAAAATAAATTTGATCAGGCCGTTTTTGGAAAAAAATCAATATTTCTTAAATATCAATGGATTTTCTACCAAAAGGGGTTAAAGACGAAATTTCAAAAAAAAGTTGTCCCGAAACATGTACGAATTACGTCGATGTCAAAATTTCATCAAAATCGGAAAATTCGTTTAGTTTCTAGCGAATTTTACACACAGACTTATAAATAAACGTAACTTTTTTTTTATTAAAAAGACTTGAAAACGGATACATCCCATAAAAATTTCAAAAACGATTTTTTTATTAAAGATGACTAACTTTCTTTATATTCCCGTAAAGATGGGAAAACAGAAACTGAAATATACCGCCTTTCCTCAATTTTTGCACTGAATTTTATTCTGATTGCTATTTTAATTAGCGCTATTGTTTCGTCATTATTTACATTGAATATCCAATAATAGAAATTAAACAAGCCATTGCTAAACGAACCGCCCAATCAGAATCCTTTCAAATTTAACATACAAACCTCACGCTACACTATGCCTGACTAATCACAGATACTGAAAGTCGTACAGAATTATTTTTACCTCAAGAACGGTAAAAACTGAATTAAAACACGACCCAACTTTAAAAGGGCAAAACATCATCTCGGCTCTCTCCTACCCCCGGCCCACAAGGGCTGCAACCCGATCTCATTTTTCACTTTCCAGCCAACACAGACGTTAGGGGTTGAATAAAAAAACTAGCCTGGGACCAAGGGGCATAAACTATTTCAAGTCCAGTAACACCCCCTCGCTAAACCATCTGTCGAGTTCACCCCTCCGTCCCAGCATCCCCTAAAACGCTACGAATAAGCACTCGAGTAAAACGGTCGTGATGCTTTTGTCTTTCGCCTTAACGGAAACATCTCGAGAAGCTATTTGCCCCGATATTAGGCCTAATCACTGTACAGCAGTTTATCTTGTAAACTTAGGCTTTCAAAACGTCCCCTCTGCTCGAAATTTGTTGCGAAATCGTCAGAAAGTTCTAGTTTGACAAACAAAAACAGAATATTTGGCATAGTTTGACAGTTAAATCTGATTGCCCAAATTTTAACGTGTGATTATGTTATAGTTTATTATATTACTTATATTAATTAATCAACTTACAATAAAAACAAACTGATTAGTTTTAATTTTTTTGTCAATAACTGCGGGTTGTCTTTTTAATCTACAGAAATTATTTTGTAAAATTTAAACTTTTCGGGGAAACAGCCGATTTTCAAAAGAGTAAATGATATCGTTTATTTTTCTCAAACTGATTTCAAGTAGCAAATTTTCAATTATGTATAACAATGTAAAAAAAAAATACAAAATGGTGGCATGATCGAAAACTGTTCAATTTTTTGTAAAACATTTTTGTAAACAAATGTGTTTGTTTTAAAGTGAACAATAAGCTCGGGAAGCTTTGGAACACGCTGTATACTACGTAACGGTATAGCGTGTTGGCCTATTATTGACTCATTTTCTTTAAAATTGAATTCTATAACGCTACAACCAATACACTGAGTTACAAAAATATTTATGCTCTCAACAGTTGATTTCTTTGTGATTACAAAGAATGTATATCAGCTAACAACACAGTTATGGATTTTCTTGAAGTGATTAAAACAATATCAAAACTGTCCAAGAAACCACGTAATGATCAGACTTTTTTTAGTTTATCGTTCGTTTTTTTTGACATACTACGTCACTACATTCAGCAAGTAGAAAAAACTTTGTTAGCAAGAAGTATACTTGGAGATAACAGTTTAACAGTGACCAGCAGCGGCAATTAGATAAGGTTAGATGTAGGGTTTGGGGGATGGGGTCATTTGTCAGTGTGACATTTGGTACAGTACGTACTGTCTGGCAGCTAAGCTAACATCAAGATAACACGCAACCCTGGGCAGCCCAAGCCTCTTGGGCGCGTTATTAACTATTCGATCCGCCGCAGTATTGCCCGGGCTACGCCCTGTGCACGTAATTCAATAATACAAATTCGGGGGTATTTAACGCGCGTCAACCCAAACATAATTCTAACGTTCGCCACGGTTTCGAAGTTCAGTTCCGATTGTTTTGTTTCCATCTTGTCGGCTGACGTGTTCCGACTACTTCCAGAACGATTCGGTACTGGTCACGTGCGAGTCCAACTCGTGTGTTCCTCACCGTAATTGAAAATAATAACCTTCCTCTATTCCAACAAAAATACCGTTGTTACACAAAACCTTTTAGGGACATACGGTCCTAGGTAATCAGGAGAGTATACCAAAAAATATTAAGCTTCTTTACCCCGACGGCTGATATATAGAGTTCGGAGAACTTCTTACAACGCTCGATTACATTCCTGCGCAGCACTCCCCCACCCAACCACCACGCTCACCCAGGTCTAGCGGCGGTTTAACTGAATTTCTCTTTTATTTATAAATAGCAGCGCAAATAATTAAAAATAAATAGAATAATAAATGAAAAAAAATGTTAACGTTAATTATTTATTTCTGCAAGAGCAACGACTATATAAAAGATTATATTATATGCCTTACCCCAAACAGTTTCTACACCCTTTGATGTCAAGGTGATATTTGGGGAACAGCGTGTGTTGGGAAAATCTGGAGACCTAGTGTGGTATACACACGGCTCCAAAGAGAGAGCAGGCACTGGTGCTCGGGTGTACTGCCAGAGACCAAAGGCAATGAAAGCTGTTATCCTGGGACAGTATGTAAGTATTCCAGGTTGAAGTAATGGCCATTAATGACTGTGTTCGGGAAAATTTAAAACGGGACTTCAAGAAGGCTCGTATTCATATTTATACCGATAGTAAGGCAGTAATAGAAGCACTTCCGGATCTTACAATTCGGTTCAAGCTGGGAGTGTCCTGGGACAGTATGTAAGTATTCCAGGTTGAAGTAATGGCCATTAATGACTGTGTTCGGGAAAATTTAAAACGGGACTTCAAGAAGGCTCGTATTCATATTTATACCGATAGTAAGGCAGTAATAGAAGCACTTCCGGATCCTACAATTCGGTTCAAGCCGGGAGTGTCCTGGGACAGTATGTAGGCAATGAAAGCTGTTGTCCTGGGACAGTATGTAAGTATTCCAGGTTGAAGTAATGGCTATTAATGACTGTGTTCGGGAGAATTTAAAACAGCCTTCAAGAAGGCTCGTATTCATACTTATACCGATAGTCAGGCAGTAATAAAAGCACTTGCGGGTCCTACAATTCGGTCCAAGCTGGTAGTGTCGGGAGAACGTCAACGCTCTGTCTGTGGGACTTACTCTTCACTGGATTCCGGGGCATAAGGGGGTTAAGGGTAATGAGGAGGCAAACCGACTGACTGGACTATCTGAGTTTATCGAACCCGAGCCGGCTTTAGGGATATCTCTATCGCCGGGTTTGCTATCAATAAGCACCAGGCAAGATGGGATAACCTTCATGAGTACTCCCATAGTAAGAGACTCTTGGGTAAGGTTCCTCAAGGAGAACTAAGAGGGGCGACAGACGCCTTGTGTACAGCACAACCCGCCTCGGTGGCCTAGTGGATAGCGTACTAGGTTTTCACCCCGAGAACCCGGGTTCAATTCCCGGCGAGGGCTTGGCATTTTCATACGATATATAAATCATCCCATCGGCTGCATTAGCCCAAGTGTGCACAATAGTCGGACGTTAAACACAAAAAAAAAAAAAACTTAGGAAAATCATGGGGCTCCTTACTAGGCACTGTGGTCTGAGGATGAACATGAACAGGACCTCTTGATAGTGACGCTAACGGTTTTTGGTTTCCAGGATCCTACGGACCTCCAGCAGGATGAGTTAGTGAGTGGATTATTGGAACTTTCTAAGAAAACCAATCTGCTGAACTTGTATTTAAAGAAATGTAGCTACACAACAGGTTGATAGCAGTGCCTGGGGTTTTATAATCCCTTCCTCTAGTATATAATCTAACCTGATCTAATATTACATGTCTTTGTTATGCGAATATAAATAACATAGCCATATTGAAAGCATAAGAGTTGCTCTTTTTTTAAGATTAGCTTTGTTTCTGCCACATACCCTAATAGTATATATTTTTAGAATACTACTTTACTTGAATTACTTAAATACTTTACTTTCTAAATTACTTGTAAGAAAGTTTGTACAACGTTCCCGGTAACGCCTTGTAAGTTGCAGCTAAAACAATTCATTAGCTTAAAATAGTGTAGCCTCCGCATTGAGTTCAGCCTTGAATTTTAAACCCACGTAAAGATACGAGTTAAGTCTACCGATTATAGGCCACTCGGCCAAAGTTTAGAAACCTACATCTAGATAACAGAATATATAAGTACTTCAACGTTTATCTGTTTAATATGTTGTTACAGTTTATTTATAGATTTGGCAACACCGGCGAAGACACAAAACCAGAGCAGAATGTGGTGAATCAAATATGATTTTCCTAATTTTTAAGCCTAGGAGAACATTTAAACTCGTGTTGAAATAATATAAACTGTAGGAAAATATTAAACAATCCTCATATTATAATTAAAAAAAAGAAGAAATAAATTACAAAATTTGGAATTAATACTTGTTACCGATTGTAATTAATTACTTTTTTTATAAATACTTCAAACCAAACCCAACAAGGATCTTTATGGAGATACCTTCAGTTTTCCAAGCGTAAGCTCAATTATTTAAAAAAGGAAAAAATAACGATATGTTTTTGTTGCTATCGCTATTTTAGTCAAAATGCACTATAACTTAATAAAAATCACTGAATTAAATACTAACTTTATTTCTTTTTAACAGTTAAAAAAACGCCAAACTAATCTAAACTTAAATTTAATTAAAAGTTCCAGCAACTAAGGGTACACTCTTAACTTAATGGTATGCTAAGTACTATTTTACGATTATCTACTCACTTGGCTTATCTTAAGACCAACTTCAAATTCCAAATAGTATTCAACTTACCTGAAAGAAAACAAATGCAATATTAATGACTGATTGTAAATTTATAAATATCTGATAATACACATGATATATGTTTTATGTTATAACCTATGTTTAGTGCTGAGACCACGCCCTGGTTGTACAATGGACATGATATCGAAGTCAGTACTGTATAACCAAGGAACGAGTAACAGCATACAATTAAATACCACAAGTAGTGAAACGTTAATAAATAGCATATTAAACCAATGGTTCCAAAACTGGTACAAAATAAAGGATGACTTACATTCGAACAATAAATATACAAGCAGCAGTAATGGATTCAACTCAGGAACATGAAATGTTCACTGATCTTGATTTATAAAACACGTTCACGACGATGGCAGTTTTTACATGTCATGACATTTGTGTTACGGTAATTAACATGAAATCTCTACTATAGGCGTAATGGTTTTTTTAGTTTACCAGTAAAGGCAATCAAGATAAAGAAAAAAATCAGTAAGCCGAAATATTAAAATACTTCATTCTACTTAAAATTAAGTTTAAAAATTAAAAAAACGCTTCTAACATATCTATTAAATTTAAATTTATCATTTTAAATTACCTATAAAATGTGCCAGGGTAAAGAAAAAAAATATAATAAACCACAATGTAATCCGACTAAGGTTGCTCTAGCATACTTTAAAATGGTCGTACAACACAATTATATGCTTCAAAAATAGGAGTTATTATAAATAAGCCCATATGAAGTAAGAAAGAAAGTGCGTCACTTGTGGCACACGTCGCCTATTTTGAAGACGAGCGTGCGTCACTGGCAACACACCCTCGCTTTAGCGACAGTTGCAGCGTGTGTTATTAGTGACGCACGTCATTGTGAACGTGTTAATTTAAAATCTTTAAAAAAGTACAAGTGGAACTCGGACGAGTTGCCGACAAAAGCGAAGCTTTTGTTAATATCTTTACTGAATATATAATTAGTCTGAAGATGTGTTTACAGATATCTTGTTTTGTTTAAATAAATAAATACTTGTACCTAGCTCAGGTATTATTTCTGTACTTACAGTAAAACATCAGTTGTTTTATATTAATTCATAACGATCAGCTGATTTCATTGAACACCTGATACGCTATAAGTTTCAGGTTATGTTGTTAAAAACCAGCAATATTAACAAAAATTATTATAAACGTTTATATTAATTTCGAATGTACTATAAACGGTTACAATGTGCACGTGTTCTTCAACTAAAGAAAAAAAAATAACGAAACCAAAGCAACACAACGTGTTCATATAATACGCGTGTACCGTTATCGAAAATGAGAAATAAAAGAAAGAGACAGAAATAGAAAAGATTCGTTTGTTCGTTCGTCCCATATTTCCGTTACATTCTTCTGTTCGGCGAACATTTTTTTCTATTCACTTCTCTCGTTAAAGCTTTGCTTCAAAAATCTGATTTTTAAATGGTCATTGTTTCATAATTATTAAAATTTCCAGTGAAAGCAATAGAAACGTTTTTTAAAAAAAAGTCATTTTCAGAGCCCAATTAAAATGCTTAATTACATGCCCATTAGTAATAATAGAAAATATAATAGTTCAGAAAATGCGGGAAAGTTCCGAAAAAAATCGAAAAGGAGGAAGAAAAAAAAGAGACAAAAATAGACGAAATTCGTTTGATCGTTCGTTCCATATTTCCGTTACATTCTTCCGTTCGGCAGTTTTTTTTCTAATCACTCCTCTCGCAAAAGCTAACATTAAAAAATTCGCTTAAAAAATCACCATCTTAATATTTTTTCTTTTTTTTTGTGTTTAACGTCCGATTATTGTGCACACTTAGGCTAATGCAGACGAATTTTTTTTTATCTTCTAGACAATCTGACTTTACTACGATAATCAGCGATAAAATCTATACAAAAATTAAACTGCTCTGGCGACAATCAGGGTTTATTATCGTGTTCTCAAAGTTATTTTAAAATTCCAATTTGTGCAGATTTTAACGCTGATTATGATGATGGAATTAGATTTTACAGTACAGTCCGTTTTCAGCGTTTTGAAACGACTGAGTAACGAATTTGGCACAGTCATGTCAAGTTTTAATGAAATCGGATGAAAATTGCGGTCACTATAGTGGCAGCATAAGAGAACAAGCTGTACTAGGCCACAGTTAGTTGTAAGAGCAGATAATTTTTGTAGACTGTAAATAAGATGATAATTTTAATAACAGCTATTAATTTAGACCTTGGTATGAACTTAACCTTCTGTAGATTAACGTTTTTGTTCAATTTGGTTTTGACGTTGTGATAATGGTCAACTTTTAAAATAAAATGTCACTATACGTTTTACAAATTTTTTTTATTTTAAGGCGAAAAGCACATTTAGGCTATTATCGCCTCCCTAAATGTAAGTGTGAGTGTAAAGTGTTGAAGTCGTAATTGTAGTAACTCGGGTATAGCGAGGGACGTCTAAATCCTCAATAAGTGCAGCTAGTCTGCACCCCCTGCAGGGTATACGTTTTACGTTATCTATATACGAAGTATTGTGATTGTTTTTAAGGAAACAGAAGTATATATTAACCGAATTTACCGATTTCGGTGAAATTTTGCTTGGAGTCTGCCGATATTTTGGGATCTTTTATCAAACATTCTAGGTTTCAAGCCACGAAAGTTCTTTAAAAATGAAAAAAAGCTTTTTCAAGATCAAGTAAACTATTTTTATTAAAATTAGGCTTAAAAATTAGGATCAAAATTAAAAAATCGTGCCAACTTTCTAGAAATCGGTTGTTCATGAGTAAAATAAGTGTTCGAAATTAAATAATAAAAAAAAAAAACTACAATATGCGAAAAAATCGATAAACCTCGACCGCTTTCCAAATTTTGTCGTCGATAGGAAGTTTGAGATGATGAATCAAATGTTTTTAGTTTTTTTTCTAAAAAAACCATGAGGCTGCAATTATGACAACTCGGCGCTGAAGGAGCCGCCTCGGTGGCCTAGTTGATAGCGTACTGGGCTTTCACCCCGAGGACCCGGGTTCGATTCCCGACCAGGGCTTGGCATTTTCATACGCTATAAATCATCCAATCGTCTGCATTAGCCCAAGTGTGCACAATAGTCGGACGTTAAAAAAAAAAAATTGACGCTGAAGGACGTTATCCTGCGCAATAGCACGCCACTGCCTCACGAATGAAAACACGGCCGCCGTTAAAAAAGAAGGAAACGTATCCTGGACAGTACGGCACTACCGACTAATGGGTCAATAAAATGATGCCACAGGATCTAGGTAAATGGCAACGATAAAATCTCAAAAGCGTCGTCAAAATGTTGTTATTCCGACAAGTTCGTCTGAAGCAGGGAAAAATATTTTCTACACATTCAAATTATACAATGCGTTGTACAAACTTTCAGTTTCGAAAATTGCCTGAATATACAATTATAATTCCTGCCCGTGATCAAGTTCATATTTTAAATTGAATCTAAAAATTTCTAATGATTAAGAATTTAACGCTGATTAAAATATGAAATCAGATCTTCATAAAAAACACACATACTATATTAAATTGTAAAAGACACGTGTTCTAGAGGTGACCATTTCGTGGTTACAGGTCTCCACTTCCAATAAATATTTGCAAAAATGTATGTTTGCCAACTGTACCAGTTCTAGCCGTTAAAATACTAACCTCTAATTCTTGCACTTAATTGTATTAGGCTAATTATTTAATTTAAAATTTTAATTAAAAATATATTAAACGAAATGATTCGTAACTATTTCAAACTTCCGAACATTTTTTTTTTGTTAAACAGTTTTTTTTAACAAATTTAACAATGTGTTACATTGCAAAAGGAAGTCATAATGCAAGGTTATAAGCAAAGGTCATCCTATATCAGCGTAGCCTACACCAACATGTAACTAATTTAAGAAAACAGCTTTTTAAATTACCTAACAAACAGCTGACTTTTCTGAACAATAGTTAGTACTTGGTAATATTAATTTCGAGGATATGTTTAAATTACTTGAGAATAGCACAGCATTAAGATATGCAAGAAGGAAAGGTCGAAACAGTACGCCAACGGGTTATTCTGCGTAGCGAACAGTGATTCCGTAAAAGTAAGGCAAGAACGAACGCGGTTATTCTGATAGCGAACAGTGGTTCCGAAAAAGTAAGGCAAGAACGAACGCGGTTATTCTGCGTAGCGAACAGTGCTTCCGTAAAAGTAAGGCAAGAATGAACGCGGTTATTCTGATAGCGAACAGTGGTTCCGAAAAAGTAAGGCAAGAACGAACGCGGTTATTCTGTGTAGCGAACAGTGGTTCCGTAAGAGTAAGGCAAGAACGAACGCGGTTATTCTGATAGCGAACAGTGGTTCCGTAAGAGTAAGGCAAGAACGAACGCGGTTATTCTGATAGCGAACAGTGGTTCCGTAAAAGTTAGGCAAGAACGAACGCGGTTATTCTGATAGCGAACAGTGGTTCCGAAAAAGTAAGGCAAGAACGAACGCGGTTATTCTGATAGCGAACAGTGGTTCCGAAAAAGTAAGGCAAGAACGAACGCGGTTATTCTGATAGCGAACAGTGGTTCCGAAAAAGTAAGGCAAGAACGAACGCGGTTATTCTGATAGCGAACAGTGGTTCCGTAAAAGTTAGGCAAGAACGAACACGGGTTATTCTGCGTAGCGAACAGTGGTTCCGAAAAAGTAAGCCGAGAACGAACAAGGGTTATTCTGATAGCGAACAGTGATTCCGAAAAAGTAAATAGCAGCACGTAGAAATTATTATTCATTTATCATTCACCTTTTCCCGCCATTCGTATTATATTTGCTAACGAAGATATCCAAACTAAATGCAAAATATGTTTAAAGGTTGAAGCCCGGCGAACTAAATTACGGTCGCTTCTGCGTTGACAAAATATCGAACAAGCTTTTCCATGGTCTCGGGACACACACAACTCATTTTCCTACGGAAAATCACTAGTAACTTTCAATTTATTTAATAACGAGTTGTTTACACATTCGTTAGTGCGTGTTTAAACACTGAAATTGTCAGGTCTCCGTTTTAACTCCATCGTTCAGCATTTGGTTTGTGTGTATTTGTTACGCAGTTTTGGCCAAAGGTATTGACCGGCTGTTTTGAAATTTGGTACGAAAATATCTTGTATAAAACCCAAATGACGTATGTGTTACATGTTTTCCTGTTTACTTCCAGTCAAAATGGCCTCTCGTTTAATGATGACGAACGTACGCAATTTCGGCCAAACGCAATGCCGATTGTTTTTAAATTTAGTACCTTACGTAATGCTCGAAAGACGTACTGTTTGTGTAAGATTTCCCATTCACTTCGGTTTCAAGATGGCGGATTTTAAGATAACAGTACAGTAAATTTGGTATGAAGGTACCTTGTATAAAACCCGAAGGACGTGTATGAAAGATATTTCCGCATTCACTTCCGTTTCAATATGGCCGGCTCCGATTCAACGTTGAAAGTAGTTGCTGGTTATTTCCAGTAATACTGAACGACAAGACCTATTATAATTCTGACCGCTTCACGAAGAAAGAGCATACAATTTCCAATAATGTTTATCTAATAACACTTGTCGTAAATATTACGGTTACCTTTTAAATTGGAATACACTGCGAGGTCTACTGGTACAAAGCAACGAGAGGTCCTTGCAATACACATACACATACACATACATGTAGTTCAATTCGTTTGTATAGAAATAGATAACGTCAGAGACAAGACCCCTGTAATTATATACTACCGGCTATGACGGGATGTCGGTGCATACGCAAGAGAGGACACACGTGGAATAAGTAAGCAGACGGCGGAAGCGGAGCGGGAGAGGGGTGAGGCACTGCCAAGGCCATAGTCCTGTCCGGATATTACCCTGCTGAGGCTCCGACAGGTCCTTGTCTAGTACAGCTACGTTTACTGGCTAAAATTTTAAGTTATGTATCAAATATGTGCCGGTAGTTACATGTATTATCTATAGATCCAAGTAATATCCTGATATTGTGGTGAAATATCAATGAGAAATCACGGATATATTGAGAGTTTGATTACATTACTGTGCTGTCCTTCAAGTCGTTAATTCCCGTGGGTGACTTAAAACCCCTCCAGAGCACTCGATCTTAGTGTTGGAATATTCGAATAAAAAAATATTCATATATCCGAATAGTTAACTTTTATTCGAATACTAAAAAAACTAGTTAAATAATATTCTAGTCAATAATTTTTAGCCTAAGTGGGAGACACATGCGTATCTTCTACACTAGGGCTTCGATCTTTTTTCTGCTTCAACCTCCTAAATATTTTTTTTATTCCGTAGACTCCCCCCCACAAGTTTACAATGTGTTGCATAAATATCACCGCAAATGAACCATATATTACGAGCAATTCAGTAATAATATATATATATATATATATTTAATAATTTGTATTGTATTATTAGATATACATTAAAGATATAATTATGTTTATAGATAATGAAATTTAAAAATATAAATCACATAAATACATAACATTTTAATGAGATTTTTGTGTTTGATCATCTTACTTATATCCGGGGAAATATTTGTTAATATTAATAGTAAATCACTACGTTCTGATATCTTGAATCGGTTTCTCGTTTTTCGCGATAAATTATTTACACAGCTAAATCCTGTCACAAGCAAGAAACAATTAGGAAATGCTAACAATAGTGGTTTGCTGTTAGTTGTTAATCTGACGTATTTTGTGCGAATGTCTTTGCAACTCCAAAATTCGGCATATCCACTTGTTTAAAAATTGATTTTGAGTTCCAATTCTCTTAAGTTCAGTCAGTTCTTCTTGTAGTGAGAGATCAATATCAATATTTGCAAATAAACAAAAAAAAAAAATGATTTGTTTCACCGTTATGAAGTGCGCGTTAAGGGGGCAAAAATGGAATTTATTTCATCGACCCCAATTGACCCCCACCCCCGAATGCAATCGTCCTCCTTCAAAGTTCAATAGGCCCCCAAGGGATCCACTTAAGAACCATTGTTCTATAAGCTAGGCTAGGGAAACCATCACAGTAAGACATATATTGCTCAGTTGTAATGCTTTCCAAAATATGCGATGTAGATGTAAAATTGGGAGATGTCTCGGCCATCAACTACACTTTAGATTTCCTTATTGTACGACCTTTTTACAGTTCTAAAACTACTCGTTTATTTCGGTTATTTTTTTTTTTGTTAATTAGTTTTAAGTATGTAAGATATGTCTTTAATTTATTTTTGTTATTATTGTAGGGCCTTATAATAAACTGTGTGCGTTGTTTTATAATACGAGGTGTGTTCAGAAAGTAACGAGAATTTTAATTTTTTGAACAAAATATTTATTTATTCTTCTACATTGATGTTGTCGCCTTCAAAATAGTCCCCATTAGAGATTATGCACTTGTGCCAGCGCTTCTTCCAATCCTCGAAACACTTCTCAAACTCGATCTTTGATATAGCCTTTAGTTCTTTCTGTGATGCGCTTTTCATGTCATTTACAGCCCTTTAAGGTTTTCTTTATTTTTGGAAATACGAAAAAGTCACACGGAGCTATGTCTCGCGAATATGGAGGCAGGGGCATCGTTACAGTACTGTTTTTGGCCAAAAATTCACGAACAAGCAATGAAGTGTGAACTGGTGCATTATCGTGGTGCAAAAACCATGAATTGTTTTTCCACAGATCCGGGCGTTTTTTTCGGAATGATTCACGCGAACGGCGTTGAACTTGTAGGTAGTACTCCTTATCGACCGTTTCACCTGGTGGCAGGAATTCGTGATGCACTGTGCCATTAATATCGAAGAACAGAGTGAGCATAACCTTCACGTTCGACCGCACTTGGCTCGCCAAGACCGATTAAGCGTCCACTGGGATGATTGAGCCTTAGTTTCGACGTCATATCTGTAAAGCCATGTTTCGTCACCTGTTATAATACGTTTCAGTAATTCTGCATCGTCGTTAACTTCATTTAGTGACTCCTGAGCAATTTCCATTCGCTGCTGTTTTTGTTCAAAATTCAACAATTTTGGAACGAATGTTGCTGCCACGCGTTTCATACACAAAACATTGGAAACAATGTCATGACATGATCCAATCGATACACCAACATCATCAGCGACCTCTCTAATTGTGATTCGGCGATTGTTCATAACCATTTCTTTCACTTTTTCCACGTTTCATCGGTTGTTGATGTGCTGGGGCGTCCAGGGCGTTCGCCATCTTCAACGTCTTCACGGCCTTCTTGGAAACGCTTATACCACTCGTAAACTCTTGTTTTACTCATAGCAGACTCACCTTAGGCCTTTGTTAACATTTCACACACTTTATTCCATTTTTTACACAAAATTTGATACAAATTCTTTGATCCATTTCTTTTAACAAACAAAAATCGCCGAGCTCATAAAAACACGTCTAACCTTAGTGGCTGTCACAGACAAAGTCAACAATGAAAACAGCTGAAAGTTTTATCATACTTCAAGGGCATGTATACCAACATAATAAAAAAAGTTTGACAATCGGACGATCCAAGCCCGCGAAATTTAAAAATTCTCGTTACTTTCTGAACATACCTCGTATATTATAGTTAACTAGTTTTAACTATAATAACGAGAATTTTGGTTTTTATTTATTTTTATTTTTAATTATAATTTTAAAACAATTTTGTTTTATTTCTAATTCATACGGCGATTTATAACATCTACGGTTTTTCGCCGGGGAAAAAATCTTCCATACTTGACATTCTGCAGCAAATGAAACAATAGTTTTGTGAATCGAATACTTATTCCAATATTTGGACCAGTGTGCAACTAACTATCCTTTAATGTACTGTATTCGTTTTAGATAATCATTCGTAGCGACTATCGACTATTCGCTCGATAATCATTCCAACTACTCGTGGTTCACGATTCCAATAAACAGAACTACTCCACTAAGTTTAGTGCTCCTGAATTATTTACGCATTGAAAGTTGATAGAAATTGAAAAGATACTCTTTCCAATTAAAATTAATAACTTACATTCTAAAATAACGTTTAATACTGGAGATAATAATTTATTATTATTACCTTCATTGAGGGAAAAAATATCAACGTAATAATAAAATTAAATGAAAACAGAGTATAATAAACTTATTAACAAATGACACTTCCTATATTTTAAACTTTTTTTAAAATTCTAACAATGCAATATTAATAATGATAAAATTGTTTAATATAATATTAATATGACGCGAATATTTAAATATAATTTATTAATTACTTTTCTGTTTGTTTCAATGTGGAGTCACTGAATAAACGTACTCAAAGTACAGCCACCATTACAAAAAGCGTGATAGATATCTGCGGCTAAAGTCCAAGTAATTGTAATATCTGCCGCTATGTACACTGCAAGCTGCAAGGACAGGCGGAGTAGACATTTGAAAAAATGCGAAGTACTATTATGTATTTAACTGTAGTTGAACACTTTGCCGCAAGATGTCACCAGCAGCGAGCGCTCACAATTCTCATAAGGGTTATCATTCTAGTATGTTTATACACAATGATGGAGTATTCCAAATGAATTATTAGAATGCAAAAATAATCTAATGTGGGTTTGTTACAATTCATATTAATTAGAAACAGGAAGAAAATCAACGTTATCTATGTTATAATCTGTTCAATTCCGAGAATCATTTACCGCTCAGGAAATTATTCGAATATTTTTAAATTAATACTTGTTTTTGTATTCGAGTACTTAAAAGTATTCCAGCCGCCTCTGTGGCCTAGTGGATAGCGTACTAGGCTTTCACCCCGAGGACTCGGGTTCGATTCCCGGCCAGGGCTTGGCATTTTCATACGCTATAAATCATCCCATCGTCTGCATTAGCCCAAGTGTGCACAATAGTCGAACGTTAAACACCAAAAAAAAAAAATATATAAAAAATAAAAGTATTCCGTAGTCCCAAACATTACTTGATAACCCAATAATTTACAGCATGTTTTCCCCATTTTCTCTATACGAAGTATAAAGACCGTTTAATACTAGTAAAACATCTATTTCGATATTACGTTATGCTTGTTATTATAATAACTTTGTTTTCATGACAACTGAGTGATCCGAAACATCAACTCACGATTAAGGATATTAACTAAACTGGACATAAAAGCTAAAACTGACACAAACAACCAAACCAGCCATAGTTTCTTTTTTAAGAAAAAGTCAATAATGTTTTTATTGACTCAGTAAATTAAATTAATGCAAGTACAACGTGATAGTTTCCCGGTAGTCAATTAATTTTTGTATATAGTATTGGGTAACTAGATTACCCTCGCGTAGATATCGGCGGTCGAACTTCTGTAATTCAATAAAACTGCAGACGATAATGTAATCTTATCTACCCCACCTCACTTCCACCCACACTACACAACAAAGTTTACACAGCACTCGGCCGGCGTTCTTATCAAACTTAAATGGATATACAGAATTTTAAAGTTAAATGCTTTTTTTAACATTTGTCGTAGATTCAATTACGGTTTGGTGTTTACAACCGTATTTTTTTAAAGATTAAATTCCCAATGATAAACTCCAGCGGCCTTCGACGGTCAAACTCGGTGTATCTGGTCGGTAAGCGACCTCTCATGCCGCTATAACAAGCTTATAAACAATAAAAACAAAACATTAAATTAATTAAAACACAATCAACTATAAAAAAAATAGTAGGCCTCGCTGTATATTGTTAATATACAGAGCGCTCTACGACAACGCTCGTAACGTTTTCCGCCAATTTAACCGTAACCGTAGTATTTACGAAAAATTTTACTGGACCAACTTTTTGGAAATTTTATGCTCTTTCTCCGTAAAGCGGTTAAAATTATTAAGTTTTGCCGATCAGCCAGTATTACAGGAAATGCCCCGCAGCTATACCCTCAACGTTGATTCAGAACCCGCCATCTTGAAACGGAAGTGAATGGAGAAAATCTTACACAAAACAATCAGCTAACGCGTTTGATTGAAACTACGTATACTCGTCATCGTTAAATCACAAGCCGCCATCTTGAAACGGAAATTAAGTAGGAAGAAATGTCATACGTATGTCACTTGGGCTTTACACAAGATATCTTCGAAACAAATTTCAAAATAATCGGTCAATGCGTTTGGCCAAAACTGCGGACACTAATCATCGTTAAATCAGAGACCGCCATCTTAAAACTGAAGTAAATGAGGGAAATCTTACACATAAGTTATTTAAGCTTTATAGAAGGTACCTTCATATAAAATTTCAAAACAATCGGTCAATGCGTTTGGCTAAAAATGAGTATACTCGTTATTATAAATTAAAGGCTGCCATCTTGAAACGGAAGTGAATGGGAAAAAATCTTACACTCGTTCAAACTGTAAACAAGGTACCTCCGGTCCAAATGTCAAAAGGTCGAGTTGACACAAAGATTACGCTCGGTCAATAATGGTTTACTAAAAAAATACTTAGTACTATTTACTTTAAACGTCAAACAATTGCAAACATAACTACACTTAAAGACAGCTGTGGTGCAAAATCAGCTGTTTAGGTGAACTATTTGCAATGCTATAGCGTAAAATTTTTTCAGTGCATATTAGAGTGATGTGTGTTTATTACACTGATATCTGAAACCTTGAAGTTGTCAATTACAGAATTTAAATCTGTTTCATTGAAAATTCCTCTTTCTTTGGACTTACACAAAAATACAGATTTACTGGTCGTTAAATTAATTCAACTATAGTGCATTTTTAACAGGAATTATGTAAAATGTAACATTAAAAAAAATTAAATAGCTGAGAAGCGGAACGAAGCTTCCAGACATTATTTTTTACGGAAAACGTACACTTGTGGAAATCGGGGAGTTACCGACAGAAAAGAAGCTTTTGTTAATTATATATTGACTGTATGTAATTAGTTTGAAGATATGTATACACATAACTTGTTCTGTTTACATAAATAAACATGTGAATCTAGCTCAGATATTATTTACTGTAGTTATAGTAAAAAATCAGTTATTTTATATTAATTTGTAACGATCAGCTGATTTCATTAAACGCGTGTACTGTTATCGAAAATGAGGAAGAAAAAGAGACAGAAATATAAGACGAAATTCGTTACATATTTCAGTTACATTCTTCCGTTCGGCAGACGTTTTCCTAGTTCATTCCTCTCGCCAAAGCTAACATTAAAAGTTTTGCTTCAAAACATTTCACTATTAGTGGTAAACAATTCGAATAAGAAAACACTGCAGAGTTACACAAGTACAGTAAAGTTATCGGTACAGCGGTAACTTAAGATAATACCGATAAATTCACAAGAACATGTGTTAAATCACAGTTCGTGCGGCAATGTTAGACGCTGTAGACTTGTCAGATAAAAATCGCACTATCTTTATTGTCGACGCAT
Source organism: Callitettix versicolor (assembly GCA_022606455.1). Lineage (NCBI taxonomy): Eukaryota > Metazoa > Arthropoda > Insecta > Hemiptera > Cercopidae > Callitettix > Callitettix versicolor. Next base: position 97,314,915 of record CM040186.1, on the reverse strand, counting down.
CCGGAATTTAGAAAACGATGCAAAGACAAACAGCTGATATCTGCATAGTTACAAGATGTGTTCGGTCCGAGCTGCGACTGCGACACGAGCCGGGCAAGTGGAGTATTTTTGTACACGCGGTCTTAAATTCAAGGCCCACCGGGGCCGGTTGCCTGTCTGTGTGTACGCGGGGCAATGCATATCAGACAGAATTTTTCAGCGTAAAATTTTACAAACAGCCGAAATGCCCCAAAATCATCGTTATGAGCATCGCCACAGCTGCGTGTAAGGTTTAACCAAGATTTTAACAAAATTTTTTAAAACTTTTACATTCTTACGAAATGAAAACTAAGAATTAAGAAAAAGGAAGTCAACCATTTTTTTCTCAAAACAACTAAAACGGTTTTTATGAAGTAGCCGTAATGCATTCAAACAAAACGTTCGATAATGATCTGAAAATTTATATTCGTCATCCCGTTTTCTGGCTCTTTGACAATACTTTTTTCTCACTATAATTCAGTGTTGCCAACTGGCGGTTAATTATCCCATTTGTGGGTAATTTCCAGGCTTGCTGGTAATCATGAAACAAAGCGGGTAATGACGGGTAATTTTTGTCTCACAGGATAATTACAAAAATTATTAAGATCACTTTAATTGCACTCCTCTTCAGACTCCACAAGTGTTGAAATTTATTGTACTCCAAAAAACGTTCATTAATTTGTGTTCATTCAGAATACTATCTTACATGCGATCCACGCTCGGTTCGCTTTTTCTGTCCCTCAGTCAGCTCATTTTCAGATTAACTTTGTTTTTGAAAACATTATTTTACCCGTTTTCATGCACAGCGTTAGATTTCTTAGCAAACTACCAGTGGATACCTGTGTTTCTCAGGTCTAAATGAAGTGGCTATAAGAATTAATTGATTACGGGGAAATGCTGTTTTTTTATAAACAAAAATTGTTACGAGTTGAGGGAGTGTTTGGAGGTCAAGGGAGATAGCGAACATTTTTTCTCCCGTTGATGATGTTACTAAATTGAGAAAAATAACAAAATCGCCCCTTCTGCAGTATTTGTACTTACACACTAAACATTATATATATATATATATATATATATATATATATATATATATAATTAACTTTGTAAATTTGCAGGTAATTGCGAGTAATTGTGTCTAGCTGTGGATAATTATTACAAGTGAGACTGCAACAATGCTACAGTTCAGTGAAGGGTGATTATTCATCAACCGTTCACTTTTAAGATGAGTAAAAAAAGTGTTTAAGTGAGTTTACGGTGTGTTTGTGTGTGTGTGTGTGTGTGTGTGTGTGTGTGTGAGAGAGAGAGAGAGAGAGAGAGAGAGAGAGAGAGAGAGAGAGGGGGAGGAGGGAGAGAGGATGAGAGAGGGAGACAGGGAAGGGAGAGGGGGAGGGAGAGAGGAGGAGGGTATGGAGGGAGGGGAGGGAGAGACAAGGACGGTAAACAAATTGGCTGATTACAATTAAATTTAGATAGTGTAATTTGCTCGCACATCGAGGGAGGGGGACAACAACAAAATAATCTCTTCAAAATCGTCTCTAATGATTTCGACAAAATGTTAATCATATAACTGAAACCACTGTACCTAATTTAAAACAAAACAGTTTACGGTTTGGAAATAATTCGGGGAAAACAAAAACAACCCTTTTCTCTTCTATAACTATAGAACCTGTATTTTGCAAGAGATTACGAAACATAGGTTACAAGTTGTTTTAGTACTTGCAGCTTTACAATAACTTAGTTCAATGCGGAAAATTTTGCGGTTTTTACATTTCAATGTAGTCTCTGCATACGTTTCTATAAAGCACACACACACACACACACACACACACACACACACACACACACACACACACACACACACACACACACACACACACACACACACACACACACACACACACACACACACACACACACACACACACACACACACACACACACACACACACACACACACACACACACACACACACACACACACACACACACACACACACACACACACACACACACACACACACACACACACACACACACACACACACACACACACACACACACACACACACACACTACGACTCGCCTGTGACAAGACTCCAGGTGGTCAGTGACCCTCTGCCTCGCTCCACTGCTGGTACGATGACTCCCAGACCCAGGCCAGGCCAGGAGCAGGTACACAATGAGAACTCGACCCGTCCTGTCCTACCTTGACTTGCGCTCCTTTGTACAGCCCCAATTACAACACTTTAGGCTTTAACTCAACACAAATATACTGTATTTAATCGTTAAACTGTTGAAACACCATGTAAACGTATATTTTGTTGAAGACGTACCGTCACACATGTAACTGTAATATGGGCCAAGAAAGAAAACACCTGACGTTATAACTTTGCTGACAGTTACCGTATAAAAATAACAACTGTACAAACTTTTTACGGTGTTCTTTTAAATAAAACTGTATAAATAGTATTTTTGTATAAACTGTTAATACATTTATTTGTAAACTGAAACGGTTTATCTACAGTTTGTCAATGTCTTGCTGCTGTACTTTCAGAGATCATAACTTTGTTAAAGTTTTTACAATAAAAACGTTTCATTATGTTGCAGTTATACATTATTTACATCTAACAAATTTAAATAATTCCAGGAAAAAAACATTTCACATTTTCTTACTGTCGGTTCTTTTGTGATTTTATTCAAATTTTGATAGTATTTTATAGCATAACTTAAGATATTATTATTTTTCATTCGGAAATTGTCCATCATTTCTGTGTATAGGGAACATACATTGTGTAGCGGTATTGTAATTTATACTGTTTAACTAATAACTTACCCTAATAATACCACAACGTAATCACTTAGCGACTTTGGGAAAAACACGTTTGGATATTAAAGAGAAAAAAAACTAGATTTTTGTTTTCCTCAATTTAAACCAAAACAGTAAATTTGTTTCATTTCAAATTTGCTAAAATAACATTAATCTTCGAATGACCTAAATTTGAGCACAACGTGACTAATGATTTTAAAATAAATATTACACTTTTTTAACCCCCCCCTTTCAAATAGCTCCCGAATGTGGTTTTTTACGGTACAGTGACCGGATTTTTAGGGTAAATTACGAAAATTTATTTAAAAAATTTCTGAACAAAAAAGGGCTTCAAAAATATTTTTGTTTTTTAACCGAAAAAATAGTGCTGACAAATAGGCCAACTACATGTATGCCTATTTGATTCTATTTAATTCAAAATTGATTTTAGTAATAGCCGGACAATATAGCACAGCAAACGTTTCAAAATGGCCTTAACTTAAACTTTTTTGAATACGAGATTTCATCACATTACAACTAGTTAATTCTTAAAAATTTTAAAGACTAAACATAAAAGTGTAATTTTTTTCTAAACTGTCGAGCTCAGATTTACACCAGGACGTCCCCGAGGAAACAATTTCCGGTTCCTACCACCCTCTCCCAACATCTGTTAAAATTAATATTCTTCCTGTCCAAAGCCAGAGCTGGGACTAATTTAGTCCCTCGCCAATGCTACGTGTTGCGGATCAATTACGACTGGCGTAATAGAGTTTTATTGATTTTTCGCCATTTTGCCGGCATCTGCGTTACCTAACTAAAATAATAAAAACGGAATATTACAAAATCGCTAGTTACGTGAAAACGTCTTTAAAATTGGGAGCATTATCTATTTTAAATATTGTTTTACTTTTGCAAAATTCTGTTAATTTTACATGTCAGTTATTTTTTTCCGGTCCTGTTTTGGGCGATAATAATTTTAAAAGGTTTTTCGTAAAGAATAAAAAAAATAAATACAAATAAATAAACAATAACTAATAAAAATAAAATCCCGAGTAAGGGGTCGCTTTCAAATGAGTGACAGTGTTTGTGAAACCTCAATAACACTACTAGCATAAATAGGTACGGGAAACAAACTTCGATGTTTTTGTTCTAATATATCAATTGTATTTTAATTTAAATGACTGGTTGTGCTCCTTCTCCCTGACCTATTGGAGCACATGTTGCTTCTGTTATCAGCAGTTCAGCTTATCACTTCAGAAGGTGACACTCTGGATGTCTGGAGTTCGAATCCAGATGTCAAATTGCCAATGCTTTATTTTCTATTGTCTACGACTGTTGCCTACATGTGTACGGACTGTCTCGGCTGGTCGAAAGAGTGTTGCACTTTGCTATTGAGGAATTTTTCGAGTGATATTTTTATTTTAATTCGTATATTTGTGTTTATCTATACATATTATTATTAACTTAATTCGCTATTAATATAACGTACTTAAAGGTACTCTCGGTGTGTGTGTGTGTGTGTGTGTGTGTGTGTGTGTGTGTGTGTGTGTGTGTGTGTGTGTGTGTGTGTGTGCGCGCGCGCGCGTTTAGAAAACATCAATTTTTTGTCCCCATATTTTAACGTCATGGATGTTCTTCAAATAATATACATCGATACATCGGAACATCGATGTTTTAAAAATGTTTGCCATTCCTAACTACAAATAGCCTACACACAGCGTCGCCAGTGGAGGACGCAAGTTCGTGCCCTTGCTACTCCGACATTACTGATTAGTGATTCAAAGAACAGCAGACCTCGCAGTATACTGTATTCTCAATGAATAGGCTATATACTCGTATACAGAGCGCTCCACGACAGTGCTCGTAAAATTTTCCGCAAACTTAACCAGTAACCGTAATATTTACGAACAAATATATTGTACCAACTTTAAATACGACTTTCGGGTCAGTTACACCAAGTGCATTTAGTACTTTCGTGTCAAATTTCAAAACTGGGTAATGCGTTTGACCAAAACCGCGTACACTCGTCATCGTTAAATCATAGGCCGCCATCTTGAGAAGTAAATAACAAACAATGTTACACCATTTGGGGCTTTGTACGAGATATTTTCGTACCGAATTTCAAAACAATCGGTCAATGCGTGCGGCTAAAACTGCGTACACTCGTCATTGCAAATCAGAGGCCGCCATCTTGAAACGGAAGTGAATGGAAAAAATCTTACACATACAACGCATGGGCTTTAAACAAGTTACTTTATTGCTAAATTTCAAAACAATCGGTCGATGCGTTTGGCCAAAACTGCGTACAATCGTCATCGTTAAATCAGAGGACGCCATCTTGAAACAGAAGTAAATGGGGGGAAAATCTTACACATACGTCACTTACGGTTTATACAATGTACCGTCGTATCAAATTTTAAAAAACCCTGGTAATGCGTTTGGCTAAAACTGCGGACACTCGAAATTGTAAATTAAAGGCCGCCATCTTGAAACGGACGTTAATAAGAAAAATCTTACAAGTAAGTTGTTCGAGCTTTATACAAGGTACCTCCGTACCAAATTTAAAAACAATCGGTCAGTGCGTCTGGCCAAACTGCGTGCACTCGTCAACGTTAAATCAAAGGTCGCCATTTTGAAACGGACGATAATAGGAAACCTTCGGGTTTTATACAAGGTACCTCCATACCAAATTTAAAAACAATCGGTCAATGTGTCAGGCCAAAACTGCGTATCAAACTACCTCGCTTTGCTCGGTCAATGACCAACTTCGCGAACTGCGGCCGCGCAAAGTGAAGTCACGACTTGCGACTTTCCGGATTCGACACGTGTCCATAAACGTGTTCATATCACATAGGCTAATTACGATTCAAGTGTTACAAATTGTATTTTTTTTAATTTTTTCTTTTCTCCAGGACTTAGCTTTTTTCTGCACAACATTTGGTTTGTTCTTGTTCCTAAAACGTAGATGTACGGTGGTTAAGCCTAGCAGAAGGTCTTGTCGTATTTCACTTTTTTAGATTGTTCTATTTTTAATAGCCATACTTTTGTCATTTTTCACTGTCAAAATACTATAAACGATTGACAAGTAACAAAAATAACTGCGACAGTATTACATACTGGTTATTTTTGCATCGATTTGCTCTACATTCCACTACGTCCGTATGGAATTACGAATGTTTACCTCAACGAAAAATTCACTGCGGAACGCAATTTTTTGGAGTCATTATGCGATAGTCGATTACTGGAAAAAAAATTAAAAATTAAATCAACAGATTTTTGCAAATTACAGACATACGTGAAGAAAAAGTAACTAAATGAAACTGTATTTGAAGTTTATTGCCGTAACGTTGAAAATTACTTATATTTCAGATTTAATACACATGTCTGTACAACTAAATACTTGTACGAGGTTTGTTCAGAAAGTAACCAGAATTTGTAACTTTCGCTGGCTTGGAGAGTCTGATTATCAAACATTTTTTTTTGTTGTGTTGGTATACATGCCCTTAAAGTATGATAAAGCTTTCAGCTGTTTTCATTGTTGACTTTGTCTGTGACAGCCACTAAGGTTAGACGTGTTTTTATGAGCTCGGACATTTTCGTTTGTTAAAATAAATGGATCAAAGAATGTGTATCAAATTTTGCGTAAAAATGGAATAAAGTGTAACAAAGTGTGTGAAATGTTAACAAAAGCCTATGGTGAGTCTGCCAGAAGTAAAGCAAGAGTTTACGAGTGGTATAAGCGATTCTAAGAAGTCCGTGAAGACGTTGAAGATGACGAACGCCTTGGACGCCCCAACACATCAACAACCGATGAAAACGTAGAAAAAGTGAAAGAAATGGTTACGAACCATCGCCGAATCACAATTAGAGAGGTCGCTGATGATGTTGGCATATCGATTGGATCATGTCATGACATTGTTTCCAATGTTTTGTGTATGTTTGTGCGAATGGAAGTTGCTCAGGAGTCACTAAATGAAGTCAACGACGATGCAGAATTACTGAAACGTATTATAACAGGTGACAAAACGTGGGTTTACGGATATGACTTCGAAACTAAGGCTCAATCATCCCAGTGGAGGAATTCTGGCTCGCCAAGACCGAAAAAGACTCGACAAGTGCGGCCGAACGTGAAGGTTATGCTCACTGTGTTCTTCGATATTAATGGCATAGTGCATCATGAATTCCTATCACCAGGTGAAACGGTCAATAAGGAGTACTAGCTACAAGTTCAACGCCGTTTGTGTGAAGCAATCCGAAAAAAACGCCCGGATCTGTGGAAAAACAATTCATGGCTTTTGCACCACGATAATTCACCAGCTCACACTTCATTGATTGTTCGTGAATTTTTGGCCAAAAACAGTAATGTAACGATGCCCCAGCCTCCATATTCGCCAGACATGACACCGTGTGACTTTTTCCTATTTACAAAAATAAAGAGAACCTTAAAGGGCCGTCGTTTTACAGCCGTAGATGACATTAAAAGCGCATCGCTGAAAGAACTAAAGGCTATCTCAAAGATCGAGTTTGAGAAGTGTTTCGAGGATTGGAAGAAGCGCTGGCACAAATGCATAATCTCCAATGGGGACTATTTTCAATGTAGAAGAATAAATAAATATTTAGTTCAAAAAATTAAAATTCTTGTTATTTTCTGAACACACCTCGTACACTACAAAATCTAGGCTAATGAGCCGATTTTGACAAATCAGGTGTATTTGCTATTTGTGCCCATAGTTTCACAAACGTTATTTTTTTTTGTACTACTTTAGTGAAATTATACTGAAAATTAAAGCAAATTTCCAAGATTTTTATTAATTAAAAAAATATGGTTTGAAGTTTGAAAAATATTACTTTTTTTAAATTTTAACACGAGTTATGAACAATTTATTCACTTCAGAAAACTACCACGATTTTCGTTTCCGAAAGAAACGCATAATTAATTCAAAAGTTAACTCCGCATAATTTGAAGTTAAAAAACCGGCTCATTAATTTACCGTCAATTTGGAACGGATTCAATCAGGCATTGGCGCTCTGTGAATCGGTGTGTATACAAAGTAGGAAGATGTAAAATGGGGCCGTAAAAAACAACACATGACCTCCGGTGTAAACAGAGACCAGAAGGAAAACTTAATGGCTGACGTAAAATAGGTCCCGCTCCCTTTGTAGGCACCCACCATCCACCCCTGCACTTCACTTGGCCTTAATTTATAGTGGGTTTCTTAGTTTTGAACTGAGCAAATACGAAGAGGTCTCGGAGGTTGGTTCACCATATACAACGGATTTTACCTCCTAAAAAATGTATAACGAAATTATGGTAACTGTTATACTACTTCAACTGACCAGTTTTTATTAAATTTGGCCTAAATGTCTAGTTTGCCCATATATCTGGACTATTTTTTGAAGCCCATTTTGCAGTAAGAATTTCTATACAGGTGCGCCAGATGGACAAATTTTGTACAAGGATAAATACAGAAACTGGCGTTGCCTTATACATTAATTATATAAAGGTTAGGTAGTAACACTAACGAACACTATGGTAACTTTATATTTAATAATGTTATTCCCCTAAACTTATGCATATAAATAGATTCAATAATAAATATTCAAATTATAACTAACGCCATTATACCACATACCCAACCCATCTAGCAACAAATTGTTAAAGCGTTTACACTTAATTAAATACATACAGTGTATCCCACGAAGAGATTTACGCATTTGATCCTCCATTAATTTTTCATTCCTCCATTGATAATTTTGAAACTATATACTTTTAAAGAAGATACAAGAAATAGTATGTCAGAATTGCAACTGGCTCATGTTTTGTAGTAACAAAATGGTGGCCGAAATAAAGTATAGAACTGGTCTTATTTTTTCAAACAAAAATTTATTTTTTAATTATTATTTTTTTAAAAATTTAATTAGATACAAACTGAGATTTTTAAGAGGGATATAATTTATTTATTTTGGCCGCCATTTTGTTTCTACAAACATCAGCCATATACAATTCTAACATACTATTTCTGGTACCTTCTTTAAAAATATGTATAGTTTCAAAATGATCAATGGAAGAATGAGAAAATAATGGAGGATCAAATGCGTAAACCTCTTCGTGGGACACACTGTATCTTTCACATATTATGTCCAACACTGTTCTTTAATAATATCTACATATCCTTAAGTGTGTCCTAAACAGATGCAAAAACTACTGAACCGATTTCGCTGAAAGCTTCACACTTTGTTGTTATTAGTGCCAGGAATGTTTAGAGAGTGATTTCACCGCCATATCTCTTTCTGTAAAAACTTATTTTCCACTGACTACTGTGTTTAGCGGTTTGAATAAAATCCGACAGGTGGTGCTAGTGCTGTTGTTTAGGCAACTGGATTTAATAACATTCTGACTTTTATAAAGTGAAGGCAAGGGGCATAATATCTCCATAAACCACTAACGCCAGAGGTACGTCCAAATTACCGTTTAATTTTTTAAATGAAAACTTTTGCCGCTGTGATTTTTATTCCCCGAAAAATACCGCAAAGAAGCACGGGAGCACAGCTTTTATCAATATATAGCCGCCTCGGTGGTCTAGTGGCTAGCGTACTAGGCTTTCACCCCGAAGACCCGGGTTCGATTCCTGGCGAGGGCTTGGCATTTTCATACGCTATAAATCATCCTATCATCTGCATTAGCCCAAGTGTGCACAATAGTCGGACGTTAAACGTAAAAAAAAAATAATATCAATAATTAATTAATTACAATTAACATCATTATTCTGCATACCCATCTAACACAAAATTCTTAGGTCATTTACAATTTAATATATCTTGCACATACTTTGTTCCAGACTGTTGTTTAATATTATGTGCATAAATAATATATATATATATATATATATATATATATATATATATATATATATATATATATATATAGGGTAGAGTGTTGTACCTTGAATCACTTTTCACTCTTCTTTTTTGGCCTCTGAATAGTTCGATTTTCTTGTAAATAAATTCTATAAATATTGTTTTAACCCTCTTAATGTATCCTATGAATTTATAATTCTTATAAGCATTGTTTTCGTTTTCAAAAAAGTAATTTCTGTGTACATGTTTAATGATCCAAGGTACAACATAGGCATGTACCTTGGAACGGGCCATGTTGTACCTTGAAACGCAATTTAATATTTAGGAATAATGCAGTTAAATCACACAATTAATATATCAAAGGTTGTATTAAAAATCAGAATGTGTTGAAATACAAACAAGTAACATTTAAGCTCAAACTCTACATTCAAAAATATTGTGACTCATGTTTAATTGTTATTATTTCTCCTTTTACAAAAATCACAAACGTAATTCTTCCACCCTTGTTCAGCGTCTGCACACATCTCGTGAGCCCATCTCTGACACTGTATACAGCGAATCCATTCTTCTCCACCCACATCATTTTTATATGGTTCACGGCATAAGAGACACTCTTCATCATTGCTGTCATCATCATCAGTGTCGATTAGGGGGACAACGTCATCCTCTTCATCAGAGGATGTTGCTGGGCTCTTCGGTTTAGCTTTTCTTATTTTCTTACCCATTTTTGCAGGTTTATTCTTTTGGTTATTTTCTTCAAGAACGTCTTTTTTTGTTTTAAAATTTAGCTTTCTCTTCGTCGTCTCTTTTTTTATTTTCGCTAGTTTCAAGTTCTCCTTTTCAGGGGTGTCTGTAATTATTCTTGTTTTCCCAGGCTTCCTGCCTTTTTTGGCATTATTTACCCTTGGCTTAGCCTTGGGGAAAGGTTGCACCTCCTCTGGAGACACCACTGTAGACGTAGACGGCATAGAACTCGGACCAGGCACATCACTGCCAAACGTTTCAGAATTCAAAGATGATTCAGCTGACAATAACTCATCCTGACTGTAAGTGACATCAGGTGCAGAGGGTTCAATATTCGGATTAGGTCTATCCGTCACGTAGGATGGCAGGTAGTCGTCATCAGAAAATATATCTCGATCCAGTGGGAATATTCCTGGAACTCTAAACCCCTTTATGATGTTCGATGGTGTAAAAGCCCGAGGATATGCTTTCCCCACTACTTCTGAAACTCCATATATGTCAAAGGTGCAGCCTGGATGATTTACCAACCAAGAATCTACACAGGTATTGTAATATGCTTTTAAAGGACCATACAAAGCCAGGTCTAGGGGTTGTAGTTTATGTGAAGTGTGTGGGGGGAAGGTGACGATAACAACACCAGAACTTGACGCTAACTCAACGGCCTCAACACTGAGGTGAGTCTCATGATTGTCCATCAATAATAAAATATTCTCTGGAAGGTTTTGTCATTTTAATTAAGTACTTTTAAAACTGCAAAAATGTTTATTCAATTGACCAACGTTTGTGTAGCAGCTCCGATAGATCCAGGTGGAGCTCCGGTCATCATTCGATCCTTAAAATAGACCCTGGAAACACAAACATAGGTGGAATGGAGATCCCGGAAGCACTTATCAATGTTACAGGATTGCCTCCTTCTGCTGACGTTGCACTTCCAAGCTGTCTCATTCCTTTGGGCGCTTCAATTTTTCCTGGAACTTGGACTGTAGACAGTCCAGTCTCGTCTAGATTCCAAATACGATCTGGAGTTATTGGCCCAAAACGTTGATGAACACTTTCAAGGTTGTCAAAAAAAGCCCCAACGTCTGTTTTATTGAAACTGGTTGCTCTACTCAAACATGTAGCTTGCGGTTTCCAAATAGATAGATCAGGATGCCTTTTCATAAAGCACCTCATCCATTCTATTCCTGCCGTTTGTTCGTTATCCCAATGTTCTGAGTATTTTTTTCCATTTGCCCGAGCAAACTTGTATGCAAGGTCACGGACCTTTTTTTTACTTAAGCCGTAATTCATCTTCGCAACTTTTTTTATGTAGTCTATCAAACACTTTTCTTCATTAGAACTGAATATTTGTTTAGTATTAAATTTAGCGACATATTGATATTCTTGCTTTTCAGATTGACGAAATGCTGTAACATGTCTGGATAGTGTAGCTAATTTTACCCCGTATACACTACACGCTTCCCTAATAGAAATTCTGCGGTCTGGGTGTGCTGTGACCGCTTCTACAGCTCTTTTCATAGCATTCGAGTCGATAGGAGGCCTCTTGTTGCCCGTTTTACTACGTGGCATCGTTACCTGGAACAAAAACGCAAAAACTAATAACTTGTTGTACCTTAGAACATGTTCCAAGGTACAACAAGTTTTGCGTTTCGTGGTACAACAGGTAGCCATTTTGAACAAAAACTACCGCCTAACATAGAAAAACAATCTAACAGTTTAAGTAAGTTATAAGGATTTACTCAGCAGAATGTGACGAATCTCTTTAGCGAATATACAACGTTCTACAGGAAACTCGGAGGGCGTACAAAGCCAAACAATATGCAGCTGAATATTTACTTTTCACGAGCAAAAAACAGTTTAGTGCATAACTCACGATAACTACTACCGAAATGAACGGGATTTTTGCTAGCGCTCCTTAGCGTCACTATCTACTATATAGTTCATTTTCAGCCTGCTAGGTGGCATTACCTTGCAGATCGAGCTCGTGTTCCAAGGTACAACGTACTCAAGGTACAACACCCTACCCTATATATTATAGTAAGTTCAATAATAAATATTAAAACTAAAATTAACGCCATTATACTGTACTACATAACTGACCCATCTAGAATGAAACTGTTTACAGCGTTTACAGTTAAATACGTATGCTGCGCATCTTGTGTGATTACGTTCATTAATAAATATTTCAACTGTCACCCAACACCCTTGTAACCCTACAGCAGCCTATTGTCAGCCCAGTCTTTACTGTAATTACAGTATTAACAATTGGACTGTTTCATATTTCTAATTACAGCTGTTCATTACGAATAATGCTTTCTTTTGTATACGTACAAACAGTTATAAACAACGAATTTTAAAAGTGAGTGCCAATCCGTAAAACGCTTTAATACATAAAGCGATATTCTCGTTTTTATATATTAAAAAAAACTGGATTAATTTTTCACTTCTGTTGACTAGTCCCCCCCCACTACTGTTTTCTTTACGTTAGGATAAACGACAAACTTCGCCCACTTAATCAGCGTTGACGTGTGCGTTAATTACTGACTAAATTATCAAATTTCATTATTACACTGAAAATACGGACACGAATCTTATTAAAATTAATTGTTGTGCCAAGTTTGTATCAAATTGGGCCAAAATTTGCGGTCATTACGTGTTAAAACACTCACATGCGTCCCCCTACACACACAGCGAAATGTAATTCGACTTCGGACTTGAAGCGAAGACCACTTCGAAGAATGCCAGATAAAATTTTGGCGAAACGTCGAAACATGACGTAAGTGTTTTAGAGGTCAGGACCGATTTCATTTCAAGGTCTCCGGTCTAAGTCTTAGAATTATGACCGATAAAATAAGTTAATTTTCCAACGGAACTAAAAATGTCAGGTAAAACCCAACATCGGTCGATGCCTCCACGTTCCACAATATTAAACTGAGAACGACCGAGGGAACATTGCCGTGTGTGTGTATGCGCGCGCGTGCGCAACGTGTGTATGCATGTATTGTTAACTGCATACTACTTGTGTTGCTTTTAAACATTTCATTTGCTTATAAGTATATTACGTTGCAATTTGACACTCGCGAAGAGTTTACAAATTACATAACACCGTTGTACAGTGTACTGATTACACAACTGGCTACAGTAATTTGCTTTGATGTCTCTGTCCACTGAACGATCACTATCGCTCCAAGGCTATTATGATAACATTGTGGTTAGATTTATACACTAACCTAACAACGTCATTTACAGCTGATTTCCTGCTTATTGTTTCGCGTTATCAAGTCGACATATTCCTACGACGAATGCTGTATATCGATTCTGTATAACTTCCAGTTCAAATTGCAACAGGACGCAGCCTACATTGTAAAACGTGCCAATTTTAATTCAGTTTTGTCTGAACAATAATTCATTATTGCACACAAAAGAATTTTAAATACAGTATTCAGTTTCTAAATATTAACAATGTAACATCATAAAACAATATTTTGTGCAACATCTTGAAGCATTAGTATTGTAAAAAAGTTATTTGAAATTCTCTTCTGTCAAAAAAAGAACAAACTGTTAGGACTCATTTTCTCAAAATCGATTCTAACGATTTCGATCGAATTTCGCTCAAATCTAGTCCCGCTTACTGCTTATCCGTTTTACATACATCCGTACTATTCAGTGATGATTTTTCAGATCTAATATTTCACGCAATCAAACAATTTGCTAGGTCCACATAAGTAGCAATTTTCAGAAAACAGCTAAGGCGATAATTTTTGATTCCCCACAAAAAATTTTGCACCTTAATTTTCAGAATAACGTATATGAGTATTTAGAAATAATCTCGGATGACAGTGGTCACGTTATCCTCTACTAATATCCTAAGCCTAAAACTAGAACATAAGCATAAATACTAAAATTAAAGAAAAAGAACAAAACTGATGCCCTTGAACGGTAAAAACGTTTTATATCGGGAAACTGAGGTGGAGTTGATTCTATTCCCGAAACGACGTGTAAATACTGTATAGTTTTACAAGGAACCTAGGATAGTGCCAGTTTTTCGTATTTTAATCGCAATTTGAAAATTTAAAATGTTAATTTATGCAGATCAGATTACAAAAAAAAGTCAGACAAATTTTTTATACGATTTGGGATTACATCCAAAAGCGAACTTGTACAAGCTATTGTCAAAATCGATTTTTATGGCAAGCATGAATCTTATCCGACTAAAATTGCGATACTAATGCTACATATAGGCCTATTACTGCAATATCAGATTAGCAAAATAATAATAACATTAATATTCCATTATTAATACTCTAATTTCGAAAACAGAAAAGTAAATTTAAACAGTAGAAAGTTTTAATGTATGTCGCAAGTGAATCACTTATCCGTATTGAAGTATGTATCATAAACACCGGTAAATTTCCTTGGAAAACACAAAGGAAAGTAGCCTGCAAACAGGATGCTGGGCACATTCAACCGGACACGCTGATGGAAAGTCGATGTAATGAAAAACTTCCACGACAAACACACTGATATTTAATAAACAGAATTTCGGCCGATGTTCTCATATTGTTTACATTGTTGACACAGCAATCAGCTGATACAAATTTAGATCATATGACCATTAAAAACATTTATCAAATGGGAACAAATTTACTCAAAACAAAAAAATATTTGCTAATGATAAACGAGGACTGTATTATAATTATTTATGAGTCATAGTATGCAAACAAATTAACCCAAGTAATGATTTTACTCATTCACTATTTGAAGTAAAAGTATCATAATCGTATAAAGCCTGCCTTAAAAGATTGTGACGCACATATTCGTTTACTGGTCAACTGAATCTACTCTTTATTCTGGACGTATTTTTTGCTGACTTTCCAAAACACCGTTTTAATAATTTTGGTCAAAAGTACTCCATAAATTCTGAAAAAGAGCACGTAAGGATCGCTATGTTCCTAAAAATCTGATTCATGTGCATTAGGGAAAACTGGAATGTCGGCTTAATTTATCAAAATCGAATAATCACATTTTTACTCAAATCTTAAGATTCATAAGTACAATTAATGAACTGACAGAAATTTTTTCTATTTATTCTATAACCGTAAATCTTTTTTTTTAAATTTACTATAGGCCTACTAAGTGAATATGAATCTTCGTATGTAGCCAAAATTAATAACCAATTTTGAAAAATATTCAGGTTTTTTAAAAGCTATATAACCGTAGTTTTTTGGGTACAGCATAACGTGAGAAAGTTAACGTGTTGCATAACGTACAGCATAACGTGCACTATTTAATCAATTACTATAGATGAATGGAAGTTTAATTCTTTAAAATTAGGCTTATAGGCGTTTAAAAAGGAATAGAGTCTTTGATTAAGCTTTAATTTTCTAACATCGACTTGTAGATCTCTAAATTTAATAGAAAACATGACGTAATCGCACACAACTGATTCGCTTCTCGCCTTCCTTGCTTTAAGATTTATTACAGACCCCTGGGCTTTGACTCCTTGTTACAAACAAACGAAAAATAACGTAATAAATGTACTTACACGGTTACCATAATTATTTTATCCTGACCAATTGCACATACACAATTTTTTTAGAGTAATACGTTTAAAAAAAACAGTTTTAAGTTTTTTTGTTGTTGAACTTTAAGATTTTACCAGGCCAAGAGTTTTACGGATAACAAAATCTGTTTGCAACCACTAAACACAGTACTGTTGTGAACAGTATACTTATAAATTGGAATTTTTATGTCTATAATTTACCCGGTTAAGTTTTTTTCTGAATAATGCTTAACATTATGGTTTTTGTACGAAAATAACAGCTGACATTTCGTTAGCCTGTAAGTGCGAGTGATGCGTTACTTCAAAGAGGGGTATTTTAAAAACTGAATTATCAACAAATTAAAAACCTGCTGCTCTAGGCCGTGCTCAGTGTCGGAGGTACAGTCTGCGCTTACTGGACATACAGTAGCCGAGCGTCAAGTCACAAACACGTGGCGTTGATTGACAAATGTCACAATTATAAAGCTGTTCAGTTTTCGTTTAACCCAACCTATCACGAAGGAGAAGCCGCCTCGGTGGCCTAGTGGATAGCGTACTAGGCTTTCACCCCGAGGACCCGGGTTCGATTCCCGGCGAGGGCTTGGCATTTTCATACGCTATAAATCATCCCATCGTCTGCATTAGCCCAAGCGTGCACAATAGTCGGACGTTAAACACAAAAAAAAGTTTCTTACTGGTCTGTCCATTAAGACCAGAGGTTTACGTGTACTTATATTTTTGTGTGTGCGTGCGTGTGCGTGTGTGTAACGTTTTGAGGAACAAGACATAAACCGATTTTCAACAAATGGAAAGCAAATTCGATTATACTCGTACTTCTGTAACAGTACAGAACTGGGGGGGGGGATATAACTCAATAATATGACCGTCTCCCACCTCACCTCAATATTTCCCCTCCAAGTACTATGTAGGCATATCAGTGTCAGTTTTAGTTATTCTTTAATTCTTATTCGTGCGTGTCGATGTTATAAACATTTTTCTTTGTGAATTGTGACAATAGAATTTTCTTTGTGTGATGTATCGGTAGCATATAAGTGGTTATAAGTGAAATCTACAACTATTCAATTCAAATCAAGGGGCCGGTGCGAAATTTCGCACTATGAAAGTTTTAAAAAGTAAACACAGCCTTTTGAATAAAAGTAGTCTTTGGGATGAGGGCTGTAGTTGGAACGAAGGGGAACATGTTTAAAAAAATAAATCGAAAATCAATCGGTTCGAAATAATAATCACAAATTTATGAGACATTGCATTTCAATACAGATAATTGTTTTTTTAATAGAATTTTTACGGGGCATTGCAATACCTCATCGTAAACGATATTTGATATAAGAATGTAATCTTCTTGTACTTTTTGTATTTAATTTTCTTTAATGGATACAAACACAAAGTTCACAATAAGCTCAAAGTGTACTTCACAAGCTAACTGAATTTTGACACTTTATACTTCGTATTTTATGAGTCCGTATTAACAAAATGCACGATGGAAGGAGAAATCACAAATATATTTGTCTAAAAACAGACCAAAACAAGTTTTTGGTATTCGAAATTTTTGGCTTGTACGACGGGCCTGTCAGGGGACTGTCAGTACGTTTAAGTAAATATTGAAATTGTTCTAAGCATGTTATGCAAAAAACTGGCATTTGTAATGGGACTGTCTATTCGTAATTAATATGCTAGCTTCGTAAAATATGCAAAATATTGTCTGATTTGTGATGCCGCGCATGCGCATGCCGTTTTGCCTATGACAGTTAAAAGTGCCTTTTATGTTAAATTTCCACAAACAGTAAGTTGTAGCGCAAAATCGTTTTGCAATGTCAGAAGCCCGTTAAAAAATCTTTCTATATATACCTCATTTATGCCTGTACGAATAGTAGGCCTATGTGCTGAGAAAAAAGGATGTTGACTCGAGAAATACTATATATGATGATGATGATGATGATATCTGTGTACTTCTTAGACTGTATATTTTACGAAAACATGCCAAAATCTCCTTATATTCGCAAATTTCCAAAGCAATTTACATTTAATGCTAGTTCATATTTTTAAAATGAAAAACACTCTACACCAAGATTGTAAAGTTCGATGGACACTCGGTGCGTATCCACGTATCCACTGTGGCTGGGCCCAGATTGTACCTTCATCGCTTTTTACAGTTATCAATTGTCAATAATCATTTAAATAATTATGCAATATTATGTTATGAAATCTTTATAGCTACTAATCACTTCGTGCCGATTAAATTGCGTACATGTGAATATCATTTGATTACTATTGTTAAACATAATTAATCTCGAAAAAAATTCTATATACAGTAATTATTTTTAAAAAACATTTATGTGTGCAATTGTTTCGTCTTCTTGTAACAGTGAATCAGAGTCAGGTGTGTAATAAAAAACCGACAGCAGTGTGCGCCGATTGATCACGGCACGTTTGCAGGGAAACGCAATGACGCATGTCAGGAAATTCCACGGCTTATGACCTGTCGCCAAACTTTCTTCCACTACTAAAACGTAGCCTAATTAGCTCGCGCAGACCCACGTCATTAAACGTATCTATTAATGACGACTTCGGTTACTTTTCGTGGGTATTTCCCGGAGAAACTTCAGACCGATATATTACGTTTTGAAAGACGATTAAAAGGACGATCGATTTTAAAATACAACAATTATGGGTATTGGTTAAAAAATCGGCTTCCATTCTTTTAGTACGAAACCATTTTAAACTATAGGCGAAAGTAAACTTTTAGAGCAAAATATTTTACTATCCCAATATTATAATTGCATTATATTGATCATACGTTATGATCGTTTGTGCTCCGGGGAGAACAGAAAAATAGCAAAAAAATGCATAAATTTATTAATATTGAAATTTTAACGACCCCTCAAAAATTGCTCCAGAGCAATGTTTCCCAACGCAGGGCCCACGCCGTACAGTGGCAATTCGAAAATGGACTCTTCCAGAGCTTTGAGTTGGATGATGCAGCCAATGTTAGTGGATTTGTCTGACATTTCAATAACAGTACCAAGAACTAGCAGAAATGCAAACCGAAACCAAATGCAACCAACTGTGCAAAAATTACTGTTACCTTTTGTATCTTTGCACTTATCTGAACGGGATGTAGTGCCTTAAAAAAAACCCACACGGGGGGGACTTGAGACTAAACACTAAACTGGAACCGGAAATAAAATCTATTGCACCTAGCACAAAACGAAAGGAACTCAAATTTAAACAATAAACAATTACTAATAATTAAAATATTATAGAAACTCTATCATTAAAATTATTTTGTACTTGAATATCAGTTCTCCATTATATGTTCTGAAAATTTACTTACTGTGTTTTCCTAGTGATTTCTTCCTAAAACCTATCATTCAAGTTTTCTTTAGTGAACATTTCAATTTTTGAATATTAATAATTGTGTATACGTTGACGGGGGAATAAGAATTCTAGAATGCTTAGGTGGGGCATTGCACAAAAAATATTGGGAAACACTGTTCTAGCGCAGTAATCAGCAAACCGCGGCTCTTTGAATCCTTGGCTGCGGCTCTTCCACAAAATGTGTAGTGCATGCGCGGAATATTATTTAAGTTGCTTTGTAAGAGATTAGTTGCCTTTTTGAAACGGAAACCTACAGACAATTTGTTCGATGTTAGAAGAAGTAATTTCATTCGAAAACAAATTGTTGCTTTTTTGCCGAAGATTGTGAAAGAGAAACTCTAATACACTTTCCACGCCTATTGAAATATTGTCGAGAAAATAAGTCCAATATTGACATTTGCTATTTCAGAACAACACTATTAAATACGAAGGAAGCTTTTCTCATCAGGTTCAAAGACTTTAAAAACAGCAACGTTAGTTTTTGTTAAAAAACCTCTGAACGCCACGGTAACAGAAATAAATTGTTCGCCCTTTAATATCGATATTGGCAACATTGAAATGCAGTAACTGGATTTAAAAAATAAAGAATTGTAAAGGTCAAAATTCGAGCGTCTTTATACCGATTTAGAGACAACATACAAACCTGACACCCTTACTGTCCAAGGAAATGCAATGTCATTGTTCACATTAGTGGAGTGCTTGTAGTTTTTTTTAGGGAAACCTTTTATACTATTTAACTTTTTACATTTTTAAATAAATATTATCTTTATTTAAGTATGGTACCAAGTTGTATTTAATGTACCGTTAGTTAAACTTATACATATTTAGCAAAGGCAAGCTCGAGAGTGTACTTTTAATCCTAATTATTTCCATAAAAATGTTTCTACTAAAGCAAAGCTTAAGTTTTAAAAAATGGCTCTTTGAATAAACTTCAATTTTTTATTTTTTTATTTGGCTCTTTTGCCGACCACTGTTCTAGAGGATCGACGCCACGGATCTGGGTGTTACCATGACTGCCGCTCCCAGTACACACTTTCCGCTCGGTTAAGACAAGTGTCCTACAATAGACGCCATCTTAAAAGTAGCTTTTATCGAAGTAAGCGGAGCTTAGGAAGCACTGCCAACACATAACTCTGGTTACAAGTCCGAAAGTCGGGCGAACCGAAATAACAGTAAACTGTGAGCTCTTCCTTTCTGCACAACGGCACAACACAATGTAGGACAAACTTTGGGCTTTTGCTTCAATTAGGCTATGTCTTACTGGAGTAGGCATTGTCCTACAGCACTACATTGAAGAAAGTTTCCTTGCTTTTATCGAAGTAAGCGGAGCTTAGGAAGCACTGCCAACACATAACTCTGGTTACAAGTCCGAAAGTCGGGCGAACCGAAATAACAGTAAACTGTGAGCTCTTCCTTTCTGCACAACGGCACAACACAATGTAGGACAAACTTTGGGCTTTTGCTTCACTTAGGCTATGTCTTACTGGAGTAGGCATTGTCCTACAGCACTACATTGAAGAAAGTTTCCTTGCTTTTATCGAAGTAAGCGGAGCTTAGGAAGCACTGCCAACACATAACTCTGGTTACAAGTCCGAAAGTCGGGCGAACCGAAATAACAGTAAACTGTGAGCTCTTCCTTTCTGCACAACGGCACAACACAATGTAGGACAAACTTTGGGCTTTTGCTTGTCTTAGGCTATGTCTTACTGGAGTACATTGAAGAAAGTTTCCTTGCTTTTATCGAAGTAAGCGGAGCTTAGGAAGCACTGCCAACACATAACTCTGGTTACAAGTCCGAAAGTCGGGCGAACCGAAATAACAGTAAACTGTGAGCTCTTCCTTTCTGCACAACGGCACAACACAATGTAGGACAAACTTTGGGCTTTTGCTTCACTTAGGCTATGTCTTACTGGAGTACATTGAAGAAAGTTTCCTTGCTTTTATCGAAGTAAGCGGAGCTTAGGAAGCACTGCCAACACATAACTCTGGTTACAAGTCCGAAAGTCGGGCGAACCGAAATAACAGTAAACTGTGAGCTCTTCCTTTCTGCACAACGGCACAACACAATGTAGGACAAACTTTGGGCTTTTGCTTCAATTAGGCTATGTCTTACTGGAGTACATTGAAGAAAGTTTCCTTGCTTTTATCGAAGTAAGCGGAGCTTAGGAAGCACTGCCAACACATAACTCTGGTTACAAGTCCGAAAGTCGGGCGAACCGAAATAACAGTAAACTGTGAGCTCTTCCTTTCTGCACAACGGCACAACACAATGTAGGACAAACTTTGGGCTTTTGCTTCAATTAGGCTATGTCTTACTGGAGTACATTGAAGAAAGTTTCCTTGCTTTTTTTTTATAAAGTCAGATCAAACGCTTAGCTGATCGTGTGTGGCCAAAGTGTTGGTTACATCTCAAAAGGTATTTTATCACCAGACTGGTAGTAAACTGGGTAAATTTTGTTTTAACATTGGAAATTGGAGTGATCGTTATCTTTAAGACAGACCAGCGCCCTTGAAACTGTGTGTGTGTGTGTGTGTGTGTGTGTGTGTGTGTGTGTGTGTGTGTGTGTGTACGCGCGCGCCTCGTAAATTTTATTGTTTAAAGTTTTATAGACTAAAATTATCATAAAAATATAACAAACGAATTTGTAATCCAATATAGGTTTCCTTAACGCTACAACAGTTAATATAGGCGTAATCCTAAATTAAATATTCGAATAATTAAATAAGAAAGTGCTTTAAAACTCACGAGATTGTTACACCTACTAAAGTAATTACATAGGTTGAGGTTTAGTTGGCAACTTATACCCGAGAACTTTAAAGTCAATATTTTTACTATGTTCAGTATAATGATCTGATTCGTCAATTCTACTTTCGTTGACGCGTTTCGGAGAACCTCCGTCTTCAAAAACTATATCTATATGGAGTATAGATATAGTTTTTTAAGATGGAGGTTCTCCGAAAAGCGTCAAAGAAAGCAGAATTGACGAAGCTAGGGAAGGCAGATCATTATACTGAACATAGTGACAATAATCCTAGCAGAAAAGAAGAAGAATATAAAAAGAATTTCAATATTTTTAGTTTTTTTATAGAACATATAAACTACAGCAATCTGTTAATTTTTAAGTGTGTAAGTTCAATTTAGAAGCAGTTAAAACTGACAAAACATTTAAAACCTAGTAACTTTTTTTTAATAATTTCCCACTTTCCGGAAACTTCCCGGTCCTTTAGGAAAATACCCGGAAATATTCCCACTTTGTAAGTTCCTTTCCATTGGGAATATTTCCGGTCCACATCACTGAGTAAACAGATCGCAGATGAAACGTCGGAGGACAGACTTGAAAAGGTAATACGGCAAAAAAAGTCATAAAGCAAAGAAATAAACTACTTTGCAAGGCAATAAACGATTTAATTTATCGTTTATCGTTTAAGGCAAAGTAGCGATACCTTTATGCCGAACACGAGTGGTTCCTGATTAGTGCTTTAAGACATTGCTTAAGCTACCCTTAATCCATGCGGGCTTGTGCGGGTGCGATAACCATCTTTATACTTCGTATAGTGAAACGTAATTACATCGCCTCAGCTGTTTTAAAGTATACGGAATCAGCTGTTCATATCCGTACAGCTGATTCCCTCTCTAAATACAGCAAAATTACATTTAGAAAGCTTCCGGAGATGTTGTTTATTGTAAAACAAACATTCACGAACTTTGGACGTAAAAGAACACTCATTGATGAAACATGATTGAAATAATCGGCGAGCGTACATAAACACTTGAACAAACGGTCGTTAAAATATCGTTAAAGCAAATGTTTCCGGGAAGCCGGCGAGTGGCTGAGAGGTGCCTGCGCCACGTCACCGCCCGATCACTACTTCTGCCTCCAATCACACTTGTGTTTTTTCACACGATCCACTTAATGCGGTACTATTTTTAAGTAGCTTCAGCGCCGCTGTGCGTCTAGGTTCAGACAATACAGAGTTTCGGCTACGAAGATGCTTTGATCAATGAATCCAATGAAACGCGAGCGTGCGTGCGTGCTGTTGCATGTTCAATGAGCGCTGCGGCGACAATCCTATTTTAGGAAACCTTCAGTGCGGTACAGTCATATCCTCAATTCAATCAAATAGCCTACACAATACATCTTCTGGAGTGGAGCTTAATAAAAAATGAATTTAATCCTAAAAACTTAATAATTTTATTTTCTCACTATAAGGACGTTTCTGAAAAAAAATATTCACTTCAAGGTACAATAGACCTCGCAGTAGATTTTTAATTAATTACAAAGCGTAGACCCCCGCAGAGGGGTGCAGACTAACTGCACCTACTGAGACGATTTAGACGTCCCTCGCGGTACCAGAGTCTAACACACTTACACTTACAACACTATACTTACGACTTTAACACTTTACACTCACACTTACATTTAGGGAGGCGATAATAGCCTCCATGTGCTTTTCGCTTTAAAATAGCAAAACAAAAACTTACAAAGCGCACGTAACTTTTCCGCCAATTTACGAAAAATGTTACTGGAAATTGAAAATGTTATGCTCTTTCTCCATGAAGCGGTAAAAATTTTGACAGGTCTTGCCGTTCAGTCAGTACTACAGGAAATAGTCAGCAACTAAACTGCCAACGTTGAGCCGGCCATATTGAAACGGAAGTGAATGGGGAAATATCTTTCATACACGTCCTTCGGGTTTTATACAAGGTACCATCGTACCAAATTTCTAAACAACCGATTAATGCATGACAAAAAAAAAGCCATGTGAAAATTCTTGACGTTATTTGGATTTTAAAAATATCAAACGACCGCCATTAAAAAAATAATATTAGATAAGGTTTATTATTATTATTATTATTATCAACAGGTCTTTATTTTAGTAAGTACCATACACAATTTCAACGTAAATAGTAAAACCATTCTGGAAATAAAAATTACTTACTGATTAAAATAATTAAAAAAACAAAATGGCGGCTAGCAAGAAAACGAATCATTTCCGGATCCATGTTTGTGCAAACGTTTTACTTTATTTTAATATAAGAAACTACTGCTGAAGTTTGGCAGCTTGTTTTAAAAACACTCTGTACAAATTCATTAATTTTCCAACAAACTTTATAATAAAAGTTATACAACATCCTATAAAACATAAATACGAGTTTCCGGAATCTGTCAGTCAGTCTACATAACTGGGCACATTAATGGGGATTAAACGAATCGGTATATTCTATGAAAGTGTAGTTTGTTAATCTTGTGACCTAAAAATCCTCAAAACAACTCGTTAACAGGATTTCCGGTGAAATGGCTCTAACGATGTTGATCAAATACATTTTCGTATGAACTCAAAACGTAAGCATCAATATTACAATCAAACGATTCGGTTCGGTTTTACTAAAAAAAAGCCTTACAAAATTTTTGTTTGAAAAATTTTAAAAAATCTCTCCAAATACGCGCAAAACATTTTCACAACATAGACCAACCTGGCAATTTTATAAAAATCGGTAAATTAGTTTACTAACGAAAGTTCAGATACCGAAGTAAGATCAATTTTTTCGAAGCAAAGATCCGAAAACGAGGAATCGTGTTCAAAATCTCGCGATAATTTTTTCCAAGTCCAACATCGTCAACTTTCTATAGCCTATACATTACTAACGTAAAAAAATTAAATATGCTTTAATGTACGGAAAAATATGAAGATTTGAGCAAAATCGGTCGTACCAATAAACGGACAGTTTATTTTCAAGAACTCGAAGGAATTTAAGACGGACTTATCAGCTCCGCGCAAGCGCACAACAACTAAATAACACAAGAAAGTTTTGCTTTTACAAGACAGCGTAGTGTAAGCATCGGTCCACTGCAATTGTACAAGTGCAACGAGTCTTGCAATGTACAGGGTGTTACAACATGCAAAGTGTGCCAAGGCTAGGTCTGGGTGACACAAAGAACTAGCCAATTTGTAACTCGATAAATCCAAAAGTCAAGAACGCGTCCTAGAAATCAACTGACCGTTTCATGTCACAAACCGACCTCTGAATTTCTATAAAATTACTTATCATCACCTAGTGAAAAGCGCTCGCATCATTTTCCGTATCGCAGAATGTATACGGCGACCCAAAGCGTCACAATAATAACTTTGTTATTGTAACATAGCCACCGGACCACATATTCAAATGGTTAGGATTATGACCTATTCTTCCCGTCAGTGGTCTATCCACTCACTTCATAAAGGCTACTGCGGTTTCGAAACTCTATAGTTCCATCTTCAGGCCGTGATTCAAAATGTTAAATCCCTCTGTCGAGGTTGTCACAAAGTCAAACAAAACATTAATAACATACATCACAAACACTGAGCACAATTACACGATTAAAATATGTATGATGAAATTCGGCTTACTTGGCCAAGCGACATGCGCAACTCGTACGTCGTTACATTCGGAGTCTTCATCAGTAGTAGCGCGCCCGTCTGTTGGTTTATGTTACTTATTCAAATCACTTATCCTTAGAGCCATGTCATATATTAAATTTGATTTAAATGAAAGTTTTTCATTGGGGATGTTGTGGATAAGTGATTTGAGTAAGTAACAAGAACCAACAGACGTAACTGAAAACAATGACGGGCGCGCTACTAATGATGGAGACTCTGCAGTCCGGAATGTAACGACGTACGAGTTGCGCGTGTAGCTTGGCCAAGCCGAATTTCATGATGAATATTTTGAACGTGTAATTGTGCTCAGTGTTTGTGATGTATGTTTTAATGTCTCGTTTGACTTTGTGACGACCTCGACAGAGGGATTTAACATTTTGTATAACGGCCTGAAGATGAAACGATAGAGTTTCGAAAGCGCGGTAGCATTTATGAGATGAGTGGATAGACCACTGACGGGAAGAATAGGTCATAATCCTAATCATAATAATTTTGATTGGAATTTCAATTTCTGAGTGTCTCAACTTTTCAACTGAATACGTATTATGCTTTAGGGCTGGTTTTGATGTTGGATTTTGCGGGACGCGTGATGCGAGGTGCAGGTTTATATAGATACATAACAATATTTATATTTTGCGTGTCACAAGTCTTATATTAAATTACTTATAACTACAAATTACTGTTTCTGTCAGGGATCGAACCGGAAAACTTGCGGTGTGATAACTTCGAAGAATTTTGACAGGTTTAAGTATTTTAAATGAATCGTTAATTTTGGCACTTAAAAAAGATCAGGTGTTTTATATTACTTCGTAAAGATCAGCTGATTTCATCGAACAGCTGATAGGCTATAATAAGTTTTAGGTTATGTTGTTAAAAAATAGGTACGTTAATTTGTCTTTTACAATAATTCGTAACGATCAGCTGATTTCAATGAACAGCTGATAGGCTATAAGTTTTAGGTTATGTTGTTAAAAACTATCTATGTTAATTTGTCGTATTTTCGAACAAATTATCGTAATTAAAATTAAAAAGGAAGAGAAAAAATGAAACAAGATTTTTATTTTTGGTTCAATAACAGAATTTTTTTAAACTTCAGAATACGCCATCCTAAACAATTAAATGACGCACTGAACACGTGACGTTTTATTGCAATAATTAGTCTACTTCCTAAAAAACATGAATTAATTATTTTTTTTATTTACAGTTGCTTCCTTGTACCTAATCTTGGCACACAAATGTTGAGACACTTGTATAAGCAGGGTATAGAATGGTGCTTCTATAAGTAGTGAGCGTTTACAACACAAAGTCAATCTACATTCTCACAATGCAACAAATACAATATAAACTACCGCGATGGAAGAATATCAATGGAGCAATAAATTTCACAACCTTTATTAACATTCTATTACTCCTCTCTCACCAAAAATTGTTTTATCAACTGCAAATAACAGTTAGTTTCTTATAACTAAGAATACAAATTAGAATCGCTGTGCTGTTCATTCATTCACTCGTTCTGCTGCCGACATTTTGTTTTCACTATTCAAAGTACACAACAGTAACAAGAACGTTTTCCCTCAATTATTGTACCAATCACAGTAATTATCGTTTAGAAACTCTATCGGAGCAAAGTTATTTGCGGCCATTTTGAAACTTTCATATACGCTACAGTGTATACAAAAACATCTAATGTCTGCGTCGAATCGAATCGGTGCGGTCATATTTCTTACACTTACACAAATAACTCAAAGAAAACCAGACACACGGTGAAATAAGACTGACCCAGATAGTGTCTTTGTTTGCAGAAAAGGATTTCACCATTTTCCGTTCCAAATGCTTCAACGGAGAATATCGGACACTGCATTTACCTTTCTAATCTAAAATAACAGCACTCAACTCGCTGACGTGATGGAAGCGAATTTCTAAAAGTAATTTTTTCCATTAAAGCAAAAATGTTCTAGAGGTGTCAGGATCGGCCAAAATTAATGGTTACTGGTTATGGCATTGAATATACACGGACTGGAACTACAGCAACCATTAGATTATTATTATTATATTATTATTAGATGCGTGCTAGATATTAATGGCTAAAGTCCATGTAGTTCGACTATCAGCCGCTACGAACGCTGCAAGGGAAGATGTTTCAGAAAACAAACAACACTATTATCTATTTAACTGTAGTTGAACACTCTGCCGTAAGATGCCAGCAGTGATCGCTCTCATATCTCTCATAAGGATTATCATTCTAGTACGTTTATTAAAAGGCCTGGTGCTAGTTCTACGAGATACTGAAGCCGAAAAAACAAATTTTTAAGAAGAGACAAAAACTTTATTATTAAAAAACTGTGTCAGTTTCCACCGTCATTGAAAATTCGATCAGTCGTTCGACTGACAATCGCCTTCAACACGATCATCGACCACCATAGAAGCGATCGTTGCCAAATTTATTGACCGTCTCCTGGGCTTTTCACAATCGTTTCACCAAAATTATACAACAGCAAAGCCCACTTTCCCGGAAACAGGCACAAAGCAATGAAACAGTTGACAGCGCGGTACCAGGCCCGGGCGTGTTCCACTTTCACGCACACAGGCCGCCATTGCGTTACGCGTTACGCGCCACGCACAACGAGCCAGTTAATCAGGCGCGACTGTATCTATGACTATGACTAGACTTACGTGACTAAGGACCCCTGTCTTCCAGCCTGACTGCGAGATGTCAACTTACCTGCAAAGAGAGAGAGAGAGATACAGTTAATTTAATGGAATTGTGTAAAGAAACGTAGCGTGCAACGTGTATTAAACAAATTATTGCAACTTTGGGTAGGGCCTACTAGCAGAGAATAGCGTGATCACCGCTATCCGTGATTTTTTTTTCTTTTTTAAAAAGTACAGGCCTACAGTTATTCTGAATACTACGGTGAACATTTTTTTGGGGACTCAAAAATTGTCGCCGCAGCGATCTTTTGGAACACTGCTAGTTGTATGGAATAAGTTGCCGTCTTTGAAATGCTTTTCTTTGCGTGAAATATTATATTTATATCAGATAAAACGTAAGATTTATCATTGAGTAGTACAAATATTACATAAACTATACTTTAGCATTTATATGGTCACTGTTTATGAGACTCTAACAGCAATTTTATTACTGTCCTTTTTAATACTTTGCACACATATTTTTAACTAACAATTTTGTTTCCTTAAAGTAGTGTAGTTAGCGAGTTCGCCGCCACAAGCAGCACTGAAGCTCAACCGGAAATCATGTTTTCTTGTATTGCATTTTTAAAGATTCGTTTAGTAACTTTCACGCAATACTATTTTCATATAAAACCGTGTTAGTTAGGATCTTAAGACTCAAAAAAAAGACTCTGACACATTTGTTGGATTACAAAATTAATAATCAGTTTCATTAAATAAGATCTTTATGAATAACCGTGTCAGTCAGGTCCATTAGTTTTTTTTAAATTTATATTCTTTTAATTATTAATACTGTAGTACGTATTTAATTAATTGTTTTCACTACGAAAAATACACTACCTACTTTCCGCGTTAGTGATATGAAACCATGCGGGTCATTTTTTTTTTCGGAACTTTCCCGCATTTTCTGAACTATTATATTTTCTATTATTACTAATGGGCATGTAATTAAGCATTTTAATTGGGCTCTGAAATGATTTTTTTAAAAAACGTTTCTATTGCTTTCACTGAAAATTTAGTAATTATGAAACAATGACTATTTAAAAATCAGATTTTTGAAGCAAAGCTTTAACGAGAGGAGTGAATAGAAAACAATGTCTGCCGAACAGAAGGATGTAACGGAAATATGGGACGAACGAGCAAACGAATCTTGCCTATTTCTGTTTCTTTTATTTCTCATTTTCGATAACAGTATGCGCGTATTATATGAACACGTTGTGTTGCTTTTGTTTCGGTATTTCTCCTTAGTTGAAGAACACGTCACGTTGTAACCGTTTATCATAATTGTTGTTAATACTGCTAGTTTGTAACAACATAACCTGAAACTTATTATAGCCTATCAGCTGTTCAATGAAATCAGCTGATCGTTATGAATTAATATAAAACAACTGATCTTTAACTGTAACTGCAGTACATAAATATCTAAGCTAGGTTCACGTGTGTAAACATATCTTGAAACTAACCACATATTCAGCAACGATATCATTAACATAAGCTTTGTTTCTGTCGGCAACTCCCCGAGTTTCACAAGTGTACTTTTTTAATAAAAATAAACGAAAATGAACCCCGATTGTCTTCAATGAGAGACAAAATTTTGCAATAATTTTGCCTAATTGCACTCGTAATTACTTAGCGATAAAATTTGCATAAATTAGTATTTTTAATGACTGATGCGACCTGAACACAGATATGCAGGCCAGGGATGGTGAAACGTTTTGAGAAGCGGGTAAAATTTTGTAACAGCCTATATTTGTTTTAACACCGACTCGTATATCAGTAAATTTGACAGTTCATCCTTCTTTCACAACTTCTGCAAAGTGAAGAGCAAATTGTACAGGTCGGTACTTATTCGCACCATAAATTACCACACAGACAACATCAAAGCAGAGATGCTTCTATACTGAGCATACCAAAACAAGGAATAAAGAAAACGTATAATTTATCAAGCCATCCTGTCTGATACGGTATGAAACTTGTATCGATTGTTTTTATTATTTTTGAACATCTAGTACAAAGCTACAAATACAAATATTTACTGATAGAGCGAAGCGAAGTTTCTGTTACAACTCGACCGTTCGGCGTTTGGTTTGTGTGTGTGTTACGCAGTTTTGCCAAAACACACTGACCGATTGTTTTTAAATTAGGTACAATAGTACTTTTTATAAAGCCTACTTTTATGTAAAACTTTTCGCATTCAATTCCGCTTCAAAATGGCTGCCTCTGATTTAACGATGACGAGTGTTCGTAAATTTAAAACAAACAAATTGGCCGTTTTGAAATTGTATGTGTAAGATTTTTTGTCATTCACTTCGTTTCAAGATGGCAGGCTATGTTCAACGTTGAGAGTGTAATCATTGCTTCCTGCAATATACTGGCTAAACGGCAAAACCTACCGTAATTGTGGCAGCTTCACGAAAAGAGCATACAATTTCCAATAAAGTTGGTCTAGTAGCATTTTTCGTAAATATTACGGGTTACCTGTTAAACTGACGGAAAATGCTGTCGTGGAGCGCTTTGTATATTAAAGAATATACTTCGAGGCATATTATTCATTGGAACTACTAGTTGTATAAATACGAGATTATATATTTATTCTTTAATTTTCCACTGTATTGATACAAGCTATCTATCAAAATTTCATGAACGATTTCTTCACGAAGTAACGAGAATTTTAATTTTTTGAACAAAATATTTATTTATTCTTCTACATTGATGTTGTCGCCTTCAAAATAGTCCCCATTGGAGATTATGCACTTGTGCCAGCGCTTCTTTCAATCCTCAAAAATACTTCTCAAAGTCGATCTTTGATATAGCCTTTAGTTCTTTCAGCGATGCGCTTTTAGTGTCATCTACGGCTGTAAAACGACGGCCCTTTAAGATTCTCTTTATTTTTGGAAATAGGAAAAAGTTACACGGAGCCATGTCTGACGAATACGGAGGCTGGGGCATCCTTACAGTACTGTTTTTGGCCAAAAATTCACGAACAAGCAATGAAGTGTGTGTGAACTGGTGCATTATCGTGGTGCAAAAGCCATGAATTGTTTTTCCACAGATCCGGGCGTTTTTTTCGGATTGCATCACTCAAACGGCGTTGAACTTGTAGGTAGTACTCCTTTTTGACTGTTTCACCTGGTGGAAGGAATTCATGATGCACTATGCCATTAATATAGAAGAACACAGTGAGCATAACCTTCACGTTCGACCGCACTTCTCAACCCATGTTTCGTCACCTGCTATAATAAGTTTCAGTAATTCTGCATCGTCGTTGACTTCATTTAGTGACTCCTGAGCAACTTCCATTCGCCGCTGTTTTTGTTCAAAATTCAACAATTTTGGAACGAATTTTGCTGCCACGCGTTTTATACACAAAACACTGGAAACAATGTCATGACATAATCCAATCGATATGCCAACATTATCAGCGACCTCTCTAATTGTGATTCGTCGATTGCTCATAACCATTTCTTTCACTTTTCCACGTTTTCATCGGTTGTTGATGTGCTGGGGCGTCCAGGGCGTTCGTCATCTTCAACGTCTTCACAGCCTTCTTGGAAACGTTTATACCACTCGTAAATTCTTGCTTTACTCATAGCAGACTCAACATAGGCCATTGTTAACATTTTACACACTTTGTTACACTTTATTCCATTTTTTACGCAAAATTTGATACAAATTTTTTGATCCATTTCTTTTAAAAAACGAATATCGCCGAGTTCATAAAAACACGTCTAACCTTAGTGGCTGGCAGACAAAGTCAACAATGTAAATTGCTGAAAGTTTTATCATACTTCAAGGGCATGTATACCAACATAATTTTAAAAAATGTTTGACAATCGGATTCTCCAAGCACGCGAAATTAAAATTTTTTCGTTACTTTCCGAACACACCTCGTATTCTTTAATTTTCGATTGTATGTTCTTTTTTATGATACAAGCTATCTATCAAAATTTCACGAACGATTTCTTCACGATTTCGAAAACTTTTTCAAGTATATCACATATTATACAATATTTCGTATAAAGGGAGAGTAAAGTCCATCCTTTTAAGGGAATCCACTTATCGAATTTTTTACACGATTGCAATACTTTCTCTTTTTTTCGTAAAACATTTTTACACTACGAATTTTAAAAGATGGGAGCATGAGTTATGCAGACCTATTCACATTTACCAACAATTAAACTAAGCAACCCTTGCCCGGAGAAGTTTAACGTTAGCCGTAGGCAGTAACTGTTAATGCTATACATATTTCAAAGAATAAGTGCAGAAACAATGCATGCTACAGATGCCGAACAACCATTACACTAAGTTTTCCATTGTAAAACGTTAACATAAATACGATAAAACAGTACAACTTTTAATGGTTAATGGTTATGGTTCGGGCTAGTACAGACGCCACCCAAGGCCAAACTATAACTCGGTCTTAGCCACTAAAGGTCATCATCGACTTCAGTTCCTGGTTTCGATTCAATTAAAGCCCTTCGGTTCAGAGGTCACCGCCTCTTGGTTATCGCCATGGACAGATATGGTCTGGCCGTACTTTACGGTTATGTCAATTATTAAGATAAAGCGTAGAAATATAGCCTGTGCTACGTGGCTGTGAACATTAATAAAATAAGCGTAGAAATATAGCCTGTGCTACGTGGCTGTGAACATTAATAAAATAAGCGAGATGGCTTGTTAAATCCTCCACGGCAGCAGGATTATTATTATTGGAATAACCGAAATAAACCTTCACCACGAAAAGATGTAATTTGTGTTTTCCTATTTTGAAACTGTAGTCGTAATTTTGTTCGCCAATTTCCTTTGAAAAACGAGCTTGACGGCCATTTAGCTAAGACTAAGACATGGGGACTGACCGAGGAAAATGAGCGCCGATCCTGGACCTCTAGATCAATAACGAGTTGTTAATTCAATTCCTACTAGTAGTTCACACACTCTCTATATATATTTATTTACATACCTCGTTCAAATTTTCAATCGTTAATAAAATACTTTCCATTCATCCCCTCAAGTTCAAAATTTTTTTAAACTTGTCCATGAATGACACTTGAAGTTAAAACAGTTTTTTGTTAAATATTAATATCCCATATTTGTACAGACTATACGATAGGATTTCCTTAGGTAATTCATCCACTCAAGTTCAAATACATTTTTTTAAACTTGTAGTGGATGACACTTGATGTTAATACAGTTTTTTGTCAAATATTAATATCTCATATTTGTACAGACTATACGATAGGATTTCCTTAGGTAATTCCTACTATTATTCATCCACTCAAGTTCAAATACATTTTTTTAAACTTGTAGTGGATGACACTTGATGTTAAAACAGTTTTTTGACAAATATTAATATCTCATATTTGTACAGACTATACGATAGGATTTCCTTAGGTAATTCCTACTATTATTCATCCACTCAAGTTCAAATACATTTTTTAAAACTTGTAGTGGATGACACTTGATGTTAATACAGGTTTTTGTCAAATATTAATATCGCATACCTGTACAGACTATACGACAGGATTTGATTTAAATAACACTTACGTTCTATCCTATGTTGGTTTTAGGAATCGCAGCACGCAGCTGTCACGCTGACGTGATGGAAACACATGACCTCAGTAGGAATTGACTTATTTTTAAAAATATATATTACTTGTTTACATATATTGTACACATACACAAATCTCTCTCTCTCTCTCTCACACACACACACACACACACACACACACACACACACACACACACACACACACACACACACACACACACACACACACATACACACACACACACACACACACACATATATATATATATATATATATATATGCGTGTGCGCGCACGCGTGTGTGTGTGACCACTGTATCTTTGTCTGATTGGACTCTGTTGTGGTCTCCGGGAGGAATAATGAAATCAGGGCGTTTCCAGGTCGGCCGCGAACTGGCGAGGCACTCTTCCGGCTGGGAATGGTGAAGTGATAGTAAGAAGTCCGTTTGTTCTTCTTTAAAGTAAGCTTGATTCCTCCTATGTCCTCCCGAGCAAGTTGTACGTCATGTACAGTTGTTCCGGGCATTGGTACCTGTCGTGTATTGGGCTCCTCGATGTTCTGCCAAACGATTTTCGATCTATGTGACGGGAACCATAATTTCTCAGAACTCCATTGTTAAAATCAGAGAAAGAACGCACCGATCAGTATGAAACTAATGTGTACGGCAGATGCAAGGTGGTACGCCGGCAGTATTGCCTAGGCAGAAATGTTATGAGACCCGAGATATGCGAGCACTGCGAACCAGTCAGAAGCGATTATTGATTGACGGGATTGTTATGAACTAGGTACGCAGACGTAGGCTGTTCGAAAGCCCGGAGAGAAGTTCAGGAATTAAGCGTGGATGTTTTTACGTGTTAGTAAGCGGAACTAGTTGTCCAACGCAGTCCCTGTATTGTTTAAACGATGAGAAATTATATTTGAAATAAACATCGATTTTACCAATAGCTTGGACAATTTCGTTAACAACATCCGTTAAACAGTTTCAAAATGGTGGCCACCAAAAATCTTTGAAAAATTCGCAACCTTTTTTATTCTGTACTTTTTCCAAAATCTGATGGCAGTCAAAATCTCTTTTTCAGTACCTTCAATGTTAACTAATTAATTTAATGTATAGTCCTTTTTAAATTTCTAATTGCTAATTTATGCAGATACTAAGAGTGATTATGATGATGAAATCATTTTTTTTTTTAATCGGATAATACTGTAATAATTATTACTTTTCGGACATTTGCTACTATCACGTCAGTCCAGAGTATAACTGCTTGCTCAGAGTATTTCGGTTTACTGTGAAACCTGTTACTTTACTTAAAATTTGGTTACACTACTTAAATTTGGGGGGGGGGTGTAGTCAATCCCTACTTATTTTCTAATATTTAAAAACAGCAAAACGGCGCGAATTTTCAGCTACCAGCGTGGGAGGCCGTTCATCTACTTGCTTTATATAAGTGCGCACGTACGAAACCTGTACGCTAAACAGCTATCGATGTTATTCCCCATCGCTTTGACACCGTAAGCGCAGTTTATTCTTGAAATCGATTTCCAAATCACGACGAAATAAATGAACGAACACAAATCTCAAGCGCTAAGTCTAGTTGATGGATTGCGCCAGTTATTGGAAGAGGGTTTAATGAGATTGTAGCCGGGTGAGAGGGAGCGAGGGATTTACGGTTGTTTCTCGCAATTCTTTCTGAGAAAGTTAGTGCCCGACTTTTGTTTCCACGTTTTAACCGTCGCACAAAGCGTATGTGTCATAATCGCGGAATTAAAACCCTATAAAAATTGCCACCGCTGTTTTTATTGCGCTATACAAATGGAGCAGAGAATGAGCAGTATAATATCGAGCATAAATCTACCGTATCTGTGTTTGGATTTCTTGACACGACTCTCTGTTTCTCGGAACACATATCACTAAATACAGTATTGTTGTATTATTCTTATCCTGTCAAAACAATTTAAAATTTACGACTTTTTCCATTCATTTAATTTCGGAAATTCATTTCTAGTGCTGCAATTATTTTCAAAATGGACGAATAGAAATTTGGGGAGTTAAAATAAATAGTACTAACTCCAAAGTATAGAAAAAAAGTTACACAAACTCTTCTATTGTCTCCCCTTCCCAAATATAATTTCGGTACCGAGGGTTATATTACGGTCTCAAGTGTATCGCGTTTTAAATAAAAGAAAATTACAATTATAGCCTAACTCGAAATCCAAAGAAACTAACGCCTTGTTTTCCCTATTTATTTTAAAAAAACATTATTATTTTTTATTTAAAACGATTTTAGTTGAGTTACCTTCATACTTGATCAAAGGTTCAGTAAAATCTCAACCCCCTTTTCTGGGAAATTATGCAATCTTTCAATTTTGAGATAAGTTAGCTTTTTTTGGTGTTTAACGTCCTATTATTGTGCACACTTAGGCTAATGCAGACGATGGTATGATTTATAGCGTATGAAAATACCAAGCCCTGGCTTTGAATCGAACCCGGGTCCTCGGGGTGAAAGCCCAGTACGCTATCAACTAGGCCACCGAGGCGGCAGATAACGGTTCATAAGCTTAGATTGAGTAATGATTGCGGACTACATTTGATGAAATTCGTTTTAGCCGATTTTGACAAAATTTCGATAATGAACAGATTTTTGGACAGTTTAACAGAGGTAAAAAACAACGTTTATTGACGAATTTCCATTGGAACAGCCATCACGGTAACATCCAAATCCAACATCCAAACGTGCGCCGATCCTGATCCCCAAGATCAATTTTTGACGGGTAGTTAAAAGTGCGGCGTGCGTGTTTTAGCACGCTTATACGTTCGCAATTTCGGTCCCACTTTATTAACACCTGACACAAAAACCGATTACAGTAATAGCTTGCACAAGTCAATTAACCAGGAAAATTCGTTCAACAGTTTCAAAATGGTGGCCATTTCAAATCTTTAAAAACTTTTCTAAAATTTGTTTTTGAAAATGCGATTTCACCATCGCAATCAGCGTTAAAAACTGCAAAAATTTAGCACTTTTTTGACCGCAGACAGGGTACATTTTAATACTTTCAATGACCCTGATTTCGAAGTTTAAAGTGATGACGTATGCAGATTGTAATGCTGATTATGATGGTGAAATCAGAATTTGAAGATAAAATAAAACTTTTGGAAATTAGCTCTCTACCGTCAGCGAAACATTATTTAAATTACCCGGACCTGAACGCGACATTACACCAAAATCGATCAATTACTTGTACAGTTGCCAGCGATGTGCGACATACAGACAGATATGCAGAACAAAACCCTCTTATTTGTACTCAGGGAATTTGAAAACGAACGGATGCATTTATCAAAATTGCAAATCTCGATTTTTTACAATTACAATACAAGTATGCAAGGAGCACTGTAGTGTGATGTAGATTGCAATCCATTATTGAAAACCGTTATACTAAATGAAAAATTAATACCATTGAATATAAACAGACTAGAAGTACAACCACTGTTATAAAAAGCGAGCTCGATATCAGCGGCTAAAGTACTAGTAATTGGACTATCTGCCGCTACGAACGCTGCAATCTGCAAAGACAGGGGGAGACGTTTGAGAAAATACACAGTACTATTATCTATTTAAAATATCTCTTAGCGAGTTCGTAGGAATATTGATGCACAGGTAGACTAAGAAAAAATGTTAGCTGAATTGCAATAATAAGCTAAAGTGATCAGTTAAACGTAGTTTTTGACTATAAAAAATATCACAAATTGTTTTTTTTTAATTTTTGCTTTTTTTAATGCGAAAAGCACATTCAGGCTATTATCGCTTCCCTGTGAGTGTAAAGTGTTAAAGTCGTAAGTGTAAAATGTGTTAGACTCGGGTAACGCGAGGGACGTCTAAATAGGTGCAGCTAGTCTGCACCCCCCTGTGGAGTGTTTTTTAAAAAAACATACCAAAAAAGCTTAAGACATTACAAAAATAATATAAATAAATTTTTGAGTAGTAATGTTGTTGCAGTTGTTACCTTTGTTAACTAATAAATAAAAGTTTCTTGGTTCAATCCCGCAAAGAACAAATGACATTATCTTAGCTGTAAACATATACAATTTTTACCAAACGAGAGGAAGATGTTTGAGAAAATAGACAGTAGTATTATCTATTTCAACTGTAGTTGAACACTCTACCGCTAGATGTCGCCACCAGCGAGCGCTCACATAACTTTCATAAGGGTATCTTACATATCTTCATTCTAGTAAGTTTACATTCAGTGCTAATACAAAACTAACCATAACTGGCCACTTTATTTCTGAAGATGGTAGTTATATTACCGAAACGACCATCAGAATAAAGCAATTTAATTAATTTTTTGTAGTAACGTGTTTCGATTACGTACGAGCGTAGCGAGAAAATGACACACGTACGTTCCGTGGGGACATTTAAAACTTATTCCGTACAACGTAATGGCTTAAAACCAACAGACGTAGTTGAAGCCATACTGACGGCGTACAAAATGTATGAAACCTAGTGAATACAATACAATACTGTAGCTTTTACGTTACATAATGTAGCCAGCGTGTTCTGGTGTATTTTTAAAACGAATACGTCACTGGTTATGTAATGCATTCGTCATCTGTTGATCTGGTACATTCGTTTTACGCTTAAGCCTACACACGGGCAAATTTTCGTGAAAATAAAACTGTTTGATTAGTGATAAGAAATTCCAACACCTGATTCAGTTCGCCGTACACTGTACAAGCACTTACGACTAACTGTAGAAACGGATGAACACATTCTGCGTTGAACTCACATTTTTTACAAATTCGTAAATAACCAAAAAATGCACCGCTAACGTTTAAACGGTACCACGTAGGTTTATAAAACTTAGCAGTTTTTCAGTTTCAGATTCCGAATTTATGGAAATAATCGCGGCACGCAGCTGTCTAACTGACGTGATAGAAACGAATTTCCGAAAGTGTTTTTCTTTATCTTATCCTTTTTAAAGTTCTTATTACCAACATAACCAGCATTAAAAACTGCACATATCAGCACTACAAACTTTAAAATTACGTCGAAAATACAAAAAATAACCCAAATTAACCGACAAATTAATTTTCTTAATTTCAATAGATTTTGAAATTTTATAACGCTAATTTATGAAGTTTTAAACGCTAATTACGATGGTAAAATTTGATAAAAAACAAATTTAAGACACAAAAGTTATGCATTTATAAAGATCTGAAATGCCCACCATTCTGAAACTGTTCAAACTAGTTTTGCTGGTTAACGAACTTACCCAAGCTATTACCATATCTGACTTTTCTGTCACGTTTGAATCAAATCGAAAACTGCGAACTTGACCGTGCTCACACACACACGCGCGCGCTCTCACTCTCTCGCGGATCGGTGTGAATGTCAATGTCCCGTTTTTGGGTCTTACCATGATGGTTGTTCCAATAGCTAAAAGTATGGCACAGCAGATATAAATTTTCATTATCGAATTTCAATTTTAAGAACGATCTTGGAAGATCCAAACCCGAGACACTGCAATAAGGGCAGATACCTAATAACCGCTGTGTCTAGGACACCGATCACAGACAGGCTTATCTGAACTGCCCACCTCCACCTGGAGGTGGAGGTCCATTGGAGGTCATGGGTCCGGGACGCAATTACTGCCGTTGCTTTAACCTTTTCCGTTAACGTCTACCTCTCGTTCTCATTAGTTTAACGTACAGAAAAGAAAGCTCTAAATCACTCCAGCTTTCCCAACTTTGGTTAGACTTGCTTTAATAAAAGCAAGGCAAAAATTGATTTTAAAACTGTAATACGTATATTTATACATACGTAAACCATATAAGTTATTATCGCCGTGGTGCGAAAAACAACTACAAAATTACAGTTAAAAATGAAAAAAAAATAAATAAAACAAAATATAGTAACTGCTATAAATATTTATCTAAAACTAGTTAACAGTAGGCTAATATATCTTAAAAACAACAAAATATACACAATTTAATGTATGGTTGTAACCTGGTCGTACAATAGCAACACACATAAATATATAACAATATATAAAACTTAACTAGAACTAATTTTACGCAGGCCTACAATAGTCAAGTTAGTTATTCATTTAAACCTGGAATAAAGCTCTCGAAATGGCGGCGAATCAAGATCTATTTTGAAAAACTGATTGCACTATTGTAATTAGCGTTAAAATGTACATAAATCTGCACGCGCTATATACTAATTTGGATATGTTTTAACAGTTTTTAAGATATAAATATTATATGCAATAAACTGTAATATAAATAAATTAAGAATTTTTACGGAAGTAATTTTTGTATTTTTATTGTAATAAAGAAATATTTGCTCATCAAAAACGTTCGACATGTTATTAAATTCTGAAATTCACTTTGATCAAGTCAGCGAGACATTTGCGTGCCGCGATTATTTCATTCTATACGAAACATTCCCAACGTTGTTGCTTTAAGAACAGAATGTCTCAAAAACGAAAATGAACCGTACACGACGCCTTGCTGTAGAAAGTCCAGTATCTCAAAATAGGCGCAAGTTATTTTGTTCCGATTTTGGCGACGTGAAAGTTTACAGCCCAAGCGAGTGCTGAACTGCACGTAACCTGCGTTATGTCCGCCAGAACTAATTCAACTGTCGACCAATTATACTTTTCCTGCACGGATACTTGGTAATGTGATATGGCAGTTTGGTTAAGGCACAGCAGCACCTCCTCCCTTCCTCCCAAATAAATACTTTCTTGAAAGGTATAGTCTGGACTAAGAAAGAAAACACCGAAGTTTAGGACGTTATAACGTTCAAATCGGTTCATTGTACAGACATTTCAAATACACCGAATTAATGCTGAAAGGATGCTTTATTATTAATTTTTCATAGTATTATAAATCACGGAATTATTGCATGGGGAGAGCGTACTCTGTCTAAATCTTTTGAGGAATCATCAGAAAAAACTTTTTAAAATAGTCAATAAAAATAAATTTCATGTACGAGGTGTGTACAGAAAGTAACGAGAATTTTTAAATTTCGCGGGCTTGGAGAGTCCGATTGTCAAACATTTTTTTTTTATTATGTTGGTATACATGCCCTTGAAGTATTATAAAACTTTCAGCTGTTTTCATTGTTGACTTTGTCTGTGACATCCACTAAGGTTAGACGTGTTTTTATGAGCTCGGCGATTTTCGTTTGTTAAAAGAAATGGATCAAAAAATTTGTATCAAATTTTGCATAAAAATGGAATAAAGTGTAACAAAGTGTGTGAAATGTTAACAAAGGCTTATGGTGAGTCTGCTATGAGTAAAACAAGAGTTTACGATTGGTATAAGCGTTTTCAAGAAGGCCGTGAAGACGTTGAAGATGACGAACGCCCTGGACGTCCCAGCACATCAACAACCGATGAAAACGTGGAAAACGTTAAAGGAATAGTTATGAACAACGCCGAATCACAATTAGAGGGCTCGCTGATGATGTTGGCATATCGATTGGATCATGTCATGACATTGTTTCCAACGTTTTGTGTATGAAACGCGTGGCAGCAAAATTCGTTCCAAAATTGTTGAATTTTGAGAAAAAATAGTGGCGAATGGAAGTTGGTCAGGAGTCACTAAATGAGGTCAACGACGATGCAGAATTACTGAAACGTATTATAACAGGTGACGAAACATGGGTTTACGGATATGACGTCGAAACTAAGGCTCAATCATCCCAGTGGAGGCATTCTGGCTCGCCAAGACCGAAATAGGCTCGACAAGTGCGGTCGAACGTGAAAGTTATGCTCACTGTGTTCTTCGATATTAACGGCATAGTGCATCATGAATTCCTGCCACCAGGTGAAACGGTCAATAAGGAGTATTACCTACAAGTTCAACGCCGTTTGCGTGAAGCAATTCGAAAAAAAACGCCCGGATCTATGGAAAAACAATTCATGGCTTTTGCACCACGATAATGCACCAGCTCACACTTCATTGCTTGTTCGAGAAATTTTGGCCAAAAACAGTACTGTGACGATGCCCCAGCCTCCATATTCGCCAGACATGGCTCCGTGTGACTTTTTCCTATTTCCAAAAATAAAGAGAATCTTAAGCGCATCGCTGAAAGAACTAAGGCTATCTCAAAGATCGAGTTTGAGAAATGTTTCGAAGATTGGAAAAAGCGCTGGCACAAGTGCATATTCTCCAACGGGGACTATTTTGAAGGTGACAACATCAATGTAGAAGAATAAATAAATATTTTGTTCAAAAAATTAAAATTCTCGTTACTTTCTGAACACACCTCGTACATAAAAATCCTTTAACTTTGGAACAGCTATTCTCCCTCGAATCACTAAAATATCATTGCAATAGATTAAAAGACAAATTCCTAAATTCGAACAGTATCACGAGAAATAAAAGTATCCAGTTACTTAAGAGATACAAAACGGTCAGCAGTAAAAATAGTACAATAAGAGCAATTAATATCATCAATTTAGTTCCAAATGAATTAAAAACTATAAACAATGACTTTGCAAGAAAAACAAAGTTAAAAAACGGGTTCAGAAAAAAAATTAATTGGATGTTAACTTTATTATTTCTATTGTATTAATAATTTACATTGTTATACTGAGCCTATATATAATTTAGTTTAATTTTAAGTTTCATACTAAGCCGCGAACAGGTAACTTGATTACCTCTATGGGATGCGTGGGATTGCTTGTAATTAATTACTTGTCATTTTTATGTA
This sequence comes from Callitettix versicolor, assembly GCA_022606455.1. Taxonomy (NCBI): domain Eukaryota; kingdom Metazoa; phylum Arthropoda; class Insecta; order Hemiptera; family Cercopidae; genus Callitettix; species Callitettix versicolor. The sequence continues at coordinate 97,272,172 of CM040186.1, read as the reverse complement.
TTATTCTTGGTTAATAATAAATAAATAAAGCGTGTTCTTTTGTCTACAAATCTATGTTAATTCGCTTAATATATTTTCAAACTTCGATTTTATATTCCAATAAATTTACCGAAAAACAATATTTTCACACACATTTTCTACTACTGGCTACGTTATGGTACAGACATCTGTTTATGTGTCTGCCGAATTTGGACAACTTTTGACAAAAACTTATATTACGGTGAATTTCTTTTAAAGTGTTTATATTGTTATCAGCAACTTTATTGAAACAATTCACTAAGAGACATCCGTAATTGTACAACATACAATAAGATGCTTATAAACGTACGATAAACTGATTAACAAGACGCAAGAAATCACACGTGTTTATCAAACAATGTATGAAATTCAAATAAATGGAAATTACGACTTACATATTACAGAACACATATTTACTCACGTTTACATTAAATTTACAGGTACAACACAATGAAATGAATTATTTTAAAAGTGTTTCACCTATTTATAAAAAGGTCCAATTTTCGTCGGCGTTATTCATTTAATTAACTCACTAGTTATTATTATAAATATTATATATTCTTCTTTAAATAATAATCACTTTTTAATGTTGTTTCTTCTTACAATCTTGCTTTCTTCGTCAGAATTTATCGTTCCTTGGATTTGACTTTGCCTTGGGGTTCGATTATTGTTTTGGCTGGCCAGAGCATAGTGTCAGTGATTGCAGCATTTTCATACGCTATAAATCATCCCATCGTCTGCATTATTACAATTACCCCGAGGACCCGGATTCACAACAGATGGACATTAAAAAATCAACCCATTACTTTAGCCAGAAGTTTAACTCAGTGGACGTTTTACAGAGGTTTAAATAAATCAATCACACACACACACACACACACACACACACACACACACACACACACACAATTTTAATTTTAATTTTTTAATTTTATGAAAATCTCAGATCGAAATAAGATTTATTGAAATGTTAATCTATTAATTAAAACAGGATGTCAAAAAATTTTATTTTAAAATAAAAGTCTACGACCGCAATTGAAATTTTCAATTTTTTTAATACGATGAACACTTTACTAACACTTCTTCTTTTATAATTAATTTGCCACTATGGGTGACACTTAAATTTAGATCTTCTTGTTACAGTATCTCTTTGCCGACTCCTTTCCGATTTTTCATTTTCTACCTTTCAGTACGTCTCTACGTAATGGATAATATGGTTCTCGAATATGCCGCCTTTTTTCTACAGCCTAACAACCAATCAGATGTCCAGTTTTCATAACCACGCGACAACGACAGGCCTCATTGTTTTCTGTCCTTATCTTTACTTACGCGGTAGAAGCTTCTGGAGGCCGCCTCGGTGGCCTAGTTGATGATAGTGTACTGGGTTTTCACCCCGAGGACACGGGTTCGATTCCCGGCTAGAGCTTGGCATTTTCATACGCTATAAATCATCACATCGTCTGCATTAGCCCAAGTGTGCACAATAGTCGGACGTTAAACACATAAAAAAAAGAAGCTTCTGGAATCTCCCGCCTAGCAACCAATGAGTTGTCCAGTTTTCATAACCACGTGACAAGATCAGGCCTCGATATACATATGCCTGCATTGCATAAACTACAATTAACCTATCTTACCGTATATATTTTTTTTTCGAAATACAAAATTTTTAGACTTGTTCCCGATAATGTGAGGTGCACAAAACACAAAACATCGATTATTTACCGACATCTGTACATACTGTTTTCACTTAGTCTGACGGAATCAATTATTACGTTAAAATGCTATCGCTGTTTAGAATGTTGCAGGCTATTTGGCTCTGACGTCACGGATCGTCTGTGATGTATTACGCACGTTATATGTTGGTATTTACTTTAGAAAATGACGCTGGTGGGTTATTCTAGAATTTTGAATTGTTGCTAGTAGTATTATCAAGAAGATGATCAATCAGTTTATAATAAGTAAAAGGAAAGTTTATTAAACGAAATTTCAGTATTAATCCCCCGCAGGGGGTGCAAACTAGCTGCACCTATTGAGAGGATTTAGACGTCCTTCACGGTACCCGAGGTAACACACACAATTACAACACTTTACACTTACATGTACATTCAGGGCGGCGATAATAGCCTGAATGTGCTTTTCGCCTTAAAAAAAATCAGTAATAATCCAAACACTTCCAGGAGAACAGTCACGTGGCACGCACTAAAGACCTCTGAAATCTTAATCATATTATATTTCTGACAGTTTTGTGTTTGTTTATTTGTTAATCAATCACGCTTTAACTACTGCACCAATTGAGATGAAATTTGGTATGAACATGCTTTAGGTACCTGAGATAAACATAGGCCTATTCCCGTTTTGAAAAAAACGCCATTATACTACTTACCCAGCTCATCCCATATTAATTATTTAGTATTTAATTTTATGACAAGTGTTAACTGTACAACAGTGACGTTTTCTACGTCTAATTATAGGCATATATTGGTAAATGTGAATAATGAATATTTTTAAATTATTATAAACGCCATTATACTACTTACCCAGTTCAACTTAATTATTTAGTATTCGTGTTAATTGTATAACAGTGACGTTTTATACGTTTATTATGTAGGCCAATGGGTAGGTGTGAATAATAAGTGTTTAAATTATTTTAAACGCCATCATACTACTTACCCAGTCCAACTTAATTATTTAGTATTTAGTTTTGTGGCAAGTGTTAATTATACAACAATGACATTTTAGTAATATTTTATTAAAATATAACAGAACCCTGTTCTAGAGTATCGAGTAGCAAAAATCTATGTCTTGGCAGAAAACCATAAATCATATAGAACAATATTGTATACAGAAATGTATTAAATTTAAATGAACCTATTCTGATTTTGAAAATCGACTATAAATTTTATTATCTACGTTATAATTGCAGACGAATCCGCAACGGGCAACAGCTAGTTATAAATAAAGTTTATGTAGGTCTATAGCGTGAGCCACCCGACAGTACTTTGATACCGTTACGCTAATGCAACACAGTGACAATGTTACAATTTAATTGAAATTTCGTTTCCGTAACATTTACGATTATTCATTACATACAATCTTAAGTCTGACTGAACATATCTTGTCTATACTGATGTAAAATTACAGACGCCTGTTAAAGAATTATTTCAATAAAGTTGTTGGTAACAAAATGAGCACTTTTAAAAAAATAAATTTACCATAATATGAATTTTTATCAAAAGCTGATCAAATTTGGGGAAAACATTAACAAATGTCTATATCAGACCATACCTGAACAGCGCTAACTTATTGTGGAGTGGAAACTGACGGATGAACCTTCAAAAGTAGTTAGTAGTAGGAAAAATGCGTGAAAATCGTGTTTTTTGTAAATTTACTGAAATATAAAATCGACGTTTGAAAATATATTAACATTTATAGACAAAAGAACACGCGTTAATTTGGTTTATCTGAAATATCTGTACAATAACCAACTGAAACGTTATAACTCGTGTTTTTTTTCTTGGAGAGACTATATATAGTTAATATAGGGTCCGGCAGAGAGGTATGATGTTTTTAAAATGGCTGATACGCGAGCATGGGTGGTCATATTTTTTCCAGAATGGTTAATATCTACTTGTCAACAGTTGCCATTTCAGTCACAATAGAGTCTTAGTCAGCAGCACATCGTTTATTTCTTTACGGGGCGTTCTGTGGTGCGCGATTTCGAAACCATTTTAATATTGATTGTCATGGTCTTGTTCCACAACGGAATACCATTATGGAGTGGGTGAATAATTTTCAAAGAACAGGATCTTTAAAGCCGGGGACCGCTCGGGGGCGTGATCGAACCTGCATTATTGGGCATTATTTTTTTCATGAAAACGGACGATGACTGACTGTTTAACACAGACCGTTATGTTACCATGTTGCGTGATTATTTCCTGCCCGAATTAACAAGACGACGTATCAAACTGAACACAGTTTGGTTTCAACAAGATGGTGCAACTTGCCGTACATCTAGAGAAACAATGAGTTCTTTTAAGACATTATTTCCCAGGACGCCTGATTTCATTGCATGGGGATATCGAGTGGCCACTTCGCTCACCGGGCCTGCCACCTTGTGACTACTTTTTATGGGGCTACCTAAAAGCTCAAGTTTACATTAACAAACCACGTACGCTTGAAGAGCTTTCCGAAAACATAACTCAAGAAAAACAACTTCAAAGGATTCCACGTGCCATGCTTGAAAGGACTATGAACAATTTCGCCACCCGTCTACAAGAATGTCTCTACAAAAATGGACGCCACGTAAGTGATGTGATTTTCGACGCTCATTATTTAAAAAAAATGTATTTTTTGCAAATGGCAATGTACCAGTTATTTATAAAAACAATAAATTGTAAAACTGATTCGAAATTAAATGTGTGACAGTCATTTCAAAAACATCATACTTCTCCGCCGGACCATATATTAATAGTGGTAATTATTAAAATAATACACATTTTTGATTTTATGTTGTACGTTATGTATAAACATAATAATTTATGTTTACATTAATTGAACATAATAACATGCTTCATTACACTTGTACTACTTTATGCTGTAAGCCGCCTCGGTGGCCTAGTGGATAGCGTACTAGGCTTTCACCCCGAGGACCCGGGTTCGATTCCCGGCGAGGGCTTGGCATTTTCATCAGCTAGTTATAAATAAAGTTTATGTAGCAAATCATCCCATCGTCTGCATTAGCCCAAGTGTGCACAATAGTCGGACGTTAAACACAAAAAAAAAACTGTATGCTGCATTAGGACTAATTCTCAATTCAACATAATAACATGCTTCATTACACTTGTACTACTTTATGCTGTATTAGGATTAATTCTCAATTCAATTCGACTATTTAAAATGCTAATTTATGGAGATTTCAAGCTGGTTACAACGGTGAAACAATAAAAGTGAAAGATAAAAAAGTTGCGACTTTCTAAAGATTTATAATGGCGTCGTATTGAACCTATCGCATGGATTTCCTGCGAAACAAACTTCTTCAAACAACAAGGCCTACCACAATCGATTTTTGTGCAAAGTTTGGATCAAATCGAACGAAAGTTGTGAAAGTTACAGTGCTAACATCTCAAAATACCTAGAGGCATTGAATCTAATAGTACTAAAAGTACAGCAGCAATTATAAACAGCATGCTCGATATCAGTGGCTAAAATGTAACTGAACTATTTGCTGCTATGAACGTTGCAAGCTGGAGGGTGGAACGTTTGAGAAAATAGTACTATTATCTATTTAACTGTAGTTTAACACTCTGCCGCAAGATGCCACCAGCAGCGACACTAACATATCAGTCGTGTGTTATCACTCTAGTCAATTTATATTCAATGCTTGATGTCAGGATCGGCGCCCATTTCAAGGTCTCGGGTCCGGCTCCATGAAGACGCTCCAAAAGCTTATTCTTCAACAGAAGTTCGCTAAAAATACTCCAACACAGAAGAATGTTCAAAACTAAAATAGAAATAGACGAGCAGAAGGAAGAAATGTGATTTCGATGTTGAATTCAGTCAAGCGTAGGCTATTGCAGAAACATAATAGGAGATGAATGAAACACTTACCGAGTTAAAAAGTGTCTATTTTTAAAAATAAATAAGAATTACAAATAGATTCATAAAAGTTATTTGATGAACCCAAGACAAGAATGAAATAGTACAGGTTAATGGAAACAACAATGAGGATTAAAAGTACCCAAACTGAAGGACGAACTTAAGTAAGTAACAAGGACCATAATGAAACTTAAATACAGTAACACAATAAGGCGTTTTTGGAAAAATGCGACAGTACAATGGTTATTGTTAGTTTTTTAAAGAAATGTTTTAGTTCAAAACATGAACAAAAATTAAAACGTCCAGATGAAAACAGACCAGTCAAATCAAGATTAGGACGGCCGGGATCAGAATGCCACAATACTGTGCGCTCCAGGGGCAAGTCTAGAATAAAACTGGCACGACCATCATCCGTTTGAAAGACCAAGGAGACTCGTAGCTTTGTTTTATACCGAATTTTCACGGCACAGCATTGATTTTCCGCTAAAAACGTGTTTTACACCGTTAACTTCAGTCATTCGGCTCGGAACGGAGCTACAGCGACGCCGGCGTCTTTCTTTGACAACATGAATGGAGCGGTGACGTCACGAGGCGGGATCGATGCTGGTGCCGCCCCCGTCTCCGCTCCGCCCCCTCTGACCTCCAACATCACTACACTTAATAACTTCATTTAAGCAACGTTAAATTAACACTTTATAACGAGATGTAAACTAATTGACTCCTTATTTCTACGCTGAAGTTAAATTTGTCTTTAAAAAAACTTGGCAACAAAAATCCACTGGAAATAAAACAGTTTTACGGAAAAAACTTAGCAGCGTGTTCTCGGATTGTGAGTCCCAGTTTCCTTGTTTGACAGTGCGAAGTAACAATGGCTAACAATGATCTCGTTTTAATGATTTCACGTGTTATTTGTGAATTCATATTGACAAATAAGCTTTTGGAACCGCCATCACGGTAAGCCTTCCTTGAATCACTCAGAAACCTTGAAATGGGCACCAATACTGATTTAAAAAAGATTTCGAACTTGGAGAAGTTCGTTACTTATCACAACCGTTTCGAAATTGCAGCCATTACAAATTTACAAATTAATATTTTTTGAAAATATGATTTCACAATCATAATCAACGTTAAAATATTAATTTGTTTAATAGACCTACTAATTATTGCAGAGTTTAACACTGATAACCGATTACAATAAAATCGGGGTTTCAATATAAATTATCAAAAAATACAGTTATCTGGTATGACAGAGCTGACCAAGTCTAGATGCCAAATTGATTAAAAATCGTAAAACGTTTAATGGTTGTGCACAGACAGGAAAACGTGGCGACATCTATGTAAAAAGCTCTTTTCTCAAAGAACCTTTCAAATCCCTTAATTGATTTTTTCACGAATAAATCTGTATAAATCTGTATTAAATTCACAAAAATATATTTGGGAAATAAGCGGAAAGAGGTGTGTTAGGCTATATCCGAGAGTGGCATTAGATGAAGAATTCGTATCAATAATGCGGAAGGTAAAAGCAGCCGTGAAGTGTTCTGTGTAAGCACGTTAGTCATGAAGAGAATGTTGAAACTGGCAGGGCTGATTCTGTTCAAACAAATTGGAAACTAAACACATTTTTGGCTCGACCTCATTTCACAAAACTAAAGACAATTCATTCTTTCTTATTTCTATTTATACCAGTTTTTTATTTTAATAAATTTTTCCTAATATAAAAAGTTATTTTCTATTATAAAAATAAATTTTATTTTAAGTTCATGCTAAATGTTACTTTTATTTCACACTGTTTATACTGCCCATACAGGGTAGTAAAAATAGCCGCCTCGGTGGCCTAGTTGATAGCGTACTGGGCTTTCATCCTGAGGACCCGGGTTCGATTCCCGGCCAGGGCTTGGCATTTTCATACGCTATAAATCATTCCATCGTCTGCATTGGCCCAAGTGTGCACAATAGTCGGACGTTAAAAAAAAGTAGTAAAAATAAATAAAAAATGAAAGCATTTGATTTCCAACAACACTTAATTGATGTGTAAAATATCTCATTTTGACAAAACATTTCCAATTTGTCATATCAGACTATATAATAAAGAGATGACATTGATAGATTACAATAACCTGGTAGCCGCCTCGGTGGGCTAGTTGATAGCGTACTAGGCTTTCACCCCGAGGACCCGGGTTCGATTCCCTGCCAGGGTTTGGCATTTTCATACGCTATAAATCATCCCATCGTCTGCATTAGCCCAAGTGTGCACAATAGTCGGACGTTAAATACAAAAAAATATATACTAGTTTAGGGTATAAAGAGTTTATCCCGAGTTTTCCCCGGACAGTCCGGGATTTGGAGAAGGGTGCTGTTTTGTGTTCTGCAATAAAAATTCCACTAATCTGCTTTATTTGAAAGAACATACGTCAAACAGGTGATTCAAAATTTCATACCTATTTGGAAATCTAAAACAGACACAGTTAACCCTACCTGAATTGAAACGTGGCAAATTGTCTAAGAAAGTTTTCAAATTAACAGTTTGGTGTAGGCCTATTTAGTTTTATGACCTGATTAAAAATAGCAATACATTTTAACAGAAAATCTGTAGTAGTGAAAAATATAAATGTTCTACCGTTGGAACTGGACACATGGAAGTTAATAAGGATACAGAATCTGTAGATTGGGTCTTTGTATTTTCATTTATTAAGTTTTGAAAATCAAAGTTTAATTATCATTGTTTTGTGGCCCTAAAAGTGTTGAGGTTAAAACAGAAATTTTTTTAAATAAAAATAAATATTTCTTCCTTTCAATTTTGAACCTCAAGTTCAATCTAGAATTCAAATTTTTGGCGCTCTTGTCCTCGATTTCACGGAAAAAGTTATGGAAGCAAATTTGTTTGTACGGATGTGTGAGAAAGTTTGCGCAACGTTTACGCCGACGTAATCATGTTTGCAAAGTATCAAGCAGGTCGTGTGGAACGGTGCATAAATATAACGGAGACGAGAGATCCGAATTGCCGATTCGTGGACACGAAGAAATCGAGAGAAAGCCGGGATGGCTATCTGCGACTCTGAAAAGTAAACACACCGAATATAATAAATCTGTGTCTAGCATCACTCGTAACGCAAACAAAGAACGAAATAAATAGCATCTAGACAATTTTCTCGCATGATGTGAATACATTAAAGTAGTGGTTCAAAGAAAAGTGATCCTCATACAGAGCGTTCGTAACGTTTTCCGCCAATATAACACATTTACATAAACTAAATCACCCAGAATTAACAACAGAACGAAGAAGTTCAGACCCAAGTTTTTTTCTGCTTGGTTCTGAACATGATTAAAACAACTTTCACAACTAAAAAAACTTTATTGCTATTTTTTTCCTTTTAATTTGTTAATAAATAATTTTAGATACATTTTGTCGACTGAAATTTCTAAGAATTTATGGATTTTTGTAATATTTCCGGCAATGATCTCAGAGAATTTTTCCTGAGTTTTAAATTTCCAGAAATTTTACATCTGCACTGCCGGTAAAATTTATAATTTTCTCATAAAGCTGATTTCATTAGTGTTAAAGTTGCTTTAAATTTTTTATAGCTACTGAACGACCATCAATTCGATTTTGTTTTTGTTTTTTTTTAACGTCCGACTATTGTGCACACTTGGGCTAATGTAGACGATGGGATGAGTTACAGCGATGAAAATGCCAAGCCCTGGCCGGGAATCGAACCCGAGTACTCGAGGTGAAAGCTATCCACTAGGCCACCGAGGCGGCTTACCATCAATTCGTAACGGACGAACTGAGTTTGCTGGGTAATGAATTTGTTCACGCAATTATCATGATTCATTTTTCTACGGAATTTAAATTAAACCGGGCCAAAATTGCGAAACACGAACGACCACTCAAAACGTTTTCCAGAGTTAAAATTTTCACCATGGCCACTATAGTAACGGAAATTCACTAAATAATTACGATATCTCCCGTCCGTCTACTACTGCCTTGCAAATTATACCTAACGGTAAACCGACACAGGTGTGTATTTCTCATAACAGTACACACAGAAACAAACAAGGTTTACTATAAGCATGTGCCAGCCAAACAATATGCAATACTACCATTTCCAAAAATAACTAGTCAATGCAGTTATAATCCAGTTGCACAAAGTCATAGGGGCAGCGAACTTGGGTATTGTTAAACTGTTAAGGAGAATAACCTTTAATTGTCCTCTGGCAAGTCCATTGCACTTGGGACAGGAAGGGCCATTATTTCCGCTTCAAAGAGAACTTCGGACTTGCCACACATCTGATGAAAGGTTCACCTGCAGTTCCCGCCAAGGCTGTGGATTCTTTAACAATCGATATAGAGTGTTACACTTCTCAGAAAAAACCGACACAAAAACCGATGTACCTAAGAAAATGACTTATTAGAACATCCTCCCAGCCCACTCACTGCGCTCGTTACTTGAGCATTCCTGATTGCGATCGCAACCACAAATCTGCGTCAATACCTTGCAAACAATAACGATCGTAACTCGTTCCAAAGTCATAGTGTGTGTGTGTGTGTGTGTGTGTGTGTGTGTGTGTGTGTGTGTGTGTGTGTGTGTGTGTGTGTGTGTGTGTGTGTGTGTGTGTGTGTATATATATATATATATATATATATATATATATATATAAGTGTGTAGAGCGTTGCGTGCTATTGTATATATAAAAATATAACTGACTACTTCTAAACAGCTGATTTCGCAAAACAGCTGTTGCTTCAATATCATTTCAATTGAGGTTATGTTAAAAATTCAATTTCTAAATAAAAGGAACAATAAAATTATTTAAAAAATGGTTTAATGAAAAACAAAGATTAAGAAAAAATGAAGTTAACGTTGACAATGTTACAATTAACGACTGAAAAGCAACATCAATTAATTAATAATAAAACGAGGAATTGAGAAAAAAATACCATGATTTATACTTTGGTCCTGTAACAAAAATTGTTTTTTTATTATAGTCTAGAATAAATTAAACTAAACTATAGTAAACAATTTTAAAACCGTCAAGGACATAAATATCTCAACAAATATTTGTGTTATCTACTTTTTTTTAAATCTGTTTGAGCAATAGGCTAACCATATATATTTTTTAAATAGTTAATGTTTCGTACGTTAATTTGGAAATTATATTTACTTGTAGCGGTCACCGTCAAAATACCCGTATCGATGGGACCACGAAATGAGCACCGATCAAGAGCTTAAGAACATGTTTTGAGCGGTCGTTAAAATACATACATAAATACACGTGCACGCGCGCTATTCATTTTATAATAGCTCAAACAATTTCGGTAATCGTTAAAATCGTCTCATCCATTTCAAAATTGCGATCATTAAAGAATTTTGAACATAACTTGTCTATCTTACATTTTTTTCTAAATCATATTTTTGTATATCATCGTTGGAATTTGCATATGTATATATATATATATATATATATATATATATATATATATATATATATATAGAGAGAGAGAGAGAGAGAGAGGCCTTTTAAAGCCAGTCTTTTAAAACCAAAATAGTTTTCTATATTAAAGTAGGCCTACCCGATAGAGAAATAAACTGCGTTAGTTCTAACCCTAACGTGCGCCATTTTGAAACGGGTTGAATATAGCCAGTTAATATACTAAAGAGTACAGACTACGTTTGATTGAATTACCAAACAGGATGGATGACGTCACACTCGTCTAGTCTGTCCCTCCCCCTCTTTTCGTATCTTGGCCACTGATCGCATTAGGCCTCCATTAATTATCCGTTTGTTAGAATACAATTATAATAAGTAAGAGAGTTGACGCGACCTTTGGGCCTCTTTACGCCTCCATTCTTCGGTGCAAGGGTCAAACACCCAAAATGAAGACGCTAAATTTAATATAGTCTTCAAAAAAGCCCAACAAAACGCCAAGCGAGTGCTCAATTTACAGTAAAGCATTGAAGCACGTGATCCGTTAGAATAAACACTACATACTAAATTACTTTTTCATTACCCCGCAGGGTGGTGAAGACTAGCTGCACCTATTGAGAGGATTTAGACGTCCCTCGCGGTACCCGAGTCTAACACACACTTACAACACTATACTTACGACTTTAACACTTTACACTCACACTTACATTTAGGGAAGCGATAATAGCTTCAATGTGTTTTTCGCCTTAAAATAACAACAAAAAAACTTTTTCATTATACAAATATAAATATTTGGTGATCGTACAAAAATCGATATGGAGATCGTGATCCAAAAAAAAGTGTTCATCTTGGATATTTATCCTTTTATATGTGTACGTGTTCAATCGGACTGCTATCACGCATTCCGGTCGTGGGTCTTATCATGATGGCCGTTCCAACTGAAAATGCGTAACTTAAATAACTTTTCGTGAACATTAAAAGAGTAATTTTTTTCAAAATCGATCGGAACACGTTTGTTAAAAATATTTTGTCAAAATTACTTTATTTGACTCAGTATACAACGATAATTACTACAGAAATATCAAACATGATTTTTTTTACAAGAACACTATATTTTCTCTAACTGGTAAGTAGTTCTAAGAACAGTAAGTAGACCTTGCAGGATATTCTCTAATACACAGAGCGCTCCGCGACAGCGCTCCAGCGTTACTGTAACCAGTAACAGTATCATTTAACCAGTAACAGTATTATTTAACCAGTAACAGTATTATTTAACCAGTAACAGTATTATTTAACCAGTAACAGTTACACAAACGTCATTTGATTTAACAAGTAACAGTATCAAATTTCAAAACAATCGGTAATACGTTTTATTACAACTGCGTAAACTCGTCCTCGTTAAATCAGAGGCGAACATCTTCAAACGGAAGTAACAGAAAAAAATGTTACACAAACGTCATTTGAGCTTTACACAAGGCACATTCGTACCAAATTTCAAAACAATCGGCCAATACGTTTTATTACAACTGCGTAAACTCGTCCTCGTTAAATCAGAGGCGAACATCTTCAAACGGAAGTAACAGAAAAAAATGTTACACAAACGTCATTTGAGCTTTACACAAGGCACATTCGTACCAAATTTCAAAACAATCGGCCAATACGTTTTATTACAACTGCGTAAACTCGTCCTCGTTAAATCAGAGGTGAACATCTTCAAACGGAAGTAACAGAAAAAAATGTTACACAAACGTCATTTGAGCTTTACACAAGGCACATTCGTACCAAATTTCAAAACAATCGGCCAATACGTTTTATTACAACTGCGTAAACTCGTCCTCGTTAAATCAGAGGTGAACATCTTCAAACGGAAGTAACAGAAAAAATGTTACACAAACGTCATTTGAGCTTTACAAGGCACATTCGTACCAAATTTCAAAACAATCGGCCAATACGTTTTATTACAACTGCGTAAACTCGTCCTCGTTAAATCAGAGGCGAACATCTTCAAACGGAAGTAACAGTAAACAATGTTACACAAACGTCATTTGAGCTTTACACAAGGCACATTCGTACCAAATTTCAAAACAATCGGCCAATACGTTTTATTACAACTGCGTAAACTCGTCCTCGTTAAATCAGAGGCGAACATCTTCAAACGGAAGTAACAGAAAAAATGTTACACAAACGTCATTTGAGCTTTTTACACAAGGCACATTCGTACCAAATTTCAAAACAATCGGCCAATACGTTTTATTACAACTGCGTAAACTCGTCCTCGTTAAATCAGAGGCGAACATCTTCAAACGGAAGTAACAGTAAACAATGTTACACAAACGTCATTTGAGCTTTACACAAGACACCTTCGTACCAAATTTCAAAACAATCGGCCAATACGATCTCGCTTATCTCGGTCAAAAATTATGCTAGATAACAGAGGGCTTTTGTTGCAGGTAACTGGATACGATCTGTACCGGCAAGCAACAAAAACAGCGCCCGCATTCTTAACCCCGGATGAGCCTCCCACGCTGTAACAGATACGGTTTTCTCGCTGTGCGAAATTATGGTGGCAGTGGGAAAAAAATACATAAAATTTGAACCTTTTCTTGGCCTCAAACGGTTATTTCAATTTGAGAGGTTCTTCAAATTTTTTAACAGCCAAAAATGAGCTACTGGAGCGGCCATCACTGTACAATCCCGACCAGGGAGCTTGAAAGGTATCTTTAATACATGAATTACATATAATGAAAACCTATGTACACGTCCGTTCGACACAATTGTTTCGAGAAAAAACACTGTTTCGTCTTTTCGTAAAATTCGACGAATAGACTTTGTGGAACATTTTCCCCTTAATCTGCAATTTTTGTTAGGGTTCGTGACAAAATTAAATACTTTAGTTGTTTCTAATTGCCAATTTTTCTGTTTTCTAATGAGGACATTATTGAATCACTTCAATGAGAACGCAAGTATACCGTAAGGTATAGTCTGGATCGATCAAAATTATTACAAGTCGAAATTTTATCTACAGAGACCAAGGTGAAGTGTGACGTAGTACATTGTGTACTGCGTGTGACTGTACTGGTGCTGCTCTTTGAAGATAAAAACTTACACCGCGTCCTGTTCACAATGTAGCCCGCACGTCTGGTCATGTGACTACGAAAAGGCCAGTCTACACTTTAGCATGAACACGCCAGGTTTGACAAATTAGGCTGAACTGGATGGCGCGTCCACACTATTCAAGTTAGCTCTCAGTTTTTGCTCAACTATGGAGGACGAACTATTGATGTTAGTGACTGTGATTGCAATTTGTGTTAATACAATTAGATTAAAGATATGCGTACACAGTGGTCACGAAAATGGTTACTGAAAAGACAGACATTCTCGCATGTGAATCTAATTCGTGAACTACGAGACGAACCATTAGATTAGCGTAATTACTTACGTATGTACACAGAAACGTATTGTAAATTGTTGGATCTTGTTACACCAAAGAAAAAGAAATATGTTATGAGGACGTCTATCAGTCGTAGAACTACTTGTAACAATTTGAGTACGAAACAGACTGAGTGAAGGATAAGTTTGACCGATTGGTCAGCCGCTCGTCAACACGTCAGTTTTGCATGTACACAAAGGTTCAGACCACCAGGCTGGTTTGTCAAACCTCCTTTTGGTCATGCAAAACGTCAAATCTGCTGTCCACACGTACAGTCTTATTTGTCAAACCCGCCATGTTCATGCTACACTGACGATAGGTTTGTATCCTTGCGCGGGGGCCACGCTAATCTTCTCAGTATCGTTCCAATTTCAGTATACGAGGTGTGTTCAGAAAGTAACGAGAATTTTAATTTTTTGAACAAAATATTTATTTATTCTTCTACATTGATGTTGTTGCCTTCAAAATTGTCCCCATTAGAGATTATGCACTTCTGCCAGCGCTTCTTCCAATCCTCAAAACACTTCTCAAACTCGATCTTTGAGATAGCCTTTAGTTCTTTCAGCGATGCTCTTTTAATGTCATCTACGGCTGTAAAACGACTGCCCTTTAAGGTTATCTTCATTTTTGTAAATAGGAAAAAGTCACACGGAGCCATGTCTGGCGAATATGGAGGCTGGGGCATCGTTACAGTACTGTTTTTGGCCAAAAATTCACGAACAAGCAATGAAAAGTGAGCTGGTGCATTATCGTGGTGTAAAAGCCATGAATTGTTTCTCCACAGATCCGGGCGTTTTTTTCGGATTGTTTCACGCAAACGGCGTTGAACTTGTAGGTAGTACTCCTTATTCAGAAATCGATAAATGAAAAACTGGCAGAACAAGACAGAGCTCGAAACTAAGAACAACTTTCAAACTGCAAGTCATTGGAAAATAAGAATGTCTTATAACTCGTAAGAAATACGAAAAAGTAAGAAATACTATACTCTGAAGTTATAGTATAGTATAGTTCCATGGAAATTAAGGAGAAAGAAAAAACTTCATGAAACATTTTAAGAAATAGTTACCCACTATAAAAAAGGACCTCGCAGGGGTGCAGACTAGCTGCACCTATTGAGAGCATTTAGACGTTCCTCGTGGTACCCGAGTCTAACACACACTTACACTTACAACGCTATACTTACGACTTTAACATTTTACACTCACACTTACATTTAGGGAGGCGATAATAGCCTCAATGTGCTTTTCGCCCTAAAAAAATAAATAAAAATAAAATACAGGAGACTGACACTTTAAAAGACATTCGAAAGAATGAGTTTAGTCTGGCAACGAAAATCTTTACTTTTCAAGAGAAAAAGATTAAAATTCATTGGGCAAACGATATACATAAATACTTATGTTAGAAAACATCAGAGAGTGAGAAAATGAAATAAACGGTTGTAATTGGTTCAGAAGAGATACAAAAGAGAAGCTAGATTCAGGACACTGAAAGGCGTAGCCCGTAGTTGGCTGTAATGAAATAAAGAGAATTAAAATATTTCTTCGCTGAAAGTGTAATATTGGAAAAATCAAGAGAAATAAAGCGCTCTCCTTTTGTCGCTCTGCACTGCCTGGTAGCGAGGGGTGTGGTGTGGGCAGAGTCTGAAGACTGCACAATGCTCTTGTTCAAAGTGTCTTACAGATGGACTTAAGGTTCTTTTTACACTGATCGTCTAATGCTTTGGTTCGAAGTGCGGTAGAGATGGATGTAAGAGTTTTTTATATTGACCGTCTAATGCTGCAATCGAAGTGCGGTAGAGATGGATTTAAGTTTTTTATATTGACCGTCTAATGCTGTAATTCGAAGTGCGGTAGAGATGGATTTAAGGTTTTTTTACACTGATCATCCAATGCTGTAACTCGAAGTGCGGTAGAGATGGATTTAAGTTTTTTATATTGACCGTCTAATGCTGTAATTCGAAGTGCGGTAGAGATGGATTTAAGTTTTTTATATTGACCGTCTAATGCTGTAATTCGAAGTGCGGTAGAGATGGATTTAAGTTTTTTATATTGACCGTCTAATGCTGTAATTCGAAGTGCGGTAGAGATGGATTTAAGGTTTTTTTACACTGATCATCCAATGCTGTAACTCGAAGTGCGGTAGAGATGGATTTAAGTTTTTTATATTGACCGTCTAATGCTGTAATTCGAAGTGCGGTAGAGATGAATTTAAGGTTTTTTTACACTGATCATCCAATGCTGTAACTCGAAGTGCGGTAGAGATGGATTTAAGTTTTTTATATTGACCGTCTAATGCTGTAATTCGAAGTGCGGTAGAGACGGATTTAATTTTTTTATATTGACCGTCTAATGCTGTAATTCGAAGTGCGGTAGAGATGGATTTAAGGTTTTTTTACACTGATCATCCAATGCTGTAACTCGAAGTGCGGTAGAGATGGATTTAAGTTTTTTATATTGACCGTCTAATGCTGTAATTCGAAGTGCGGTAGAGATGGATTTAAGGTTTTTTTACACTGATCATCCAATGCTGTAACTCGAAGTGCGGTAGAGATTGGTTTAAGGTTTTTCTACACTGATCATTTATCATTGATGTTTAACGTCCGACTATTGTGCACACTTGGGCTAATGCAGACGATGGGATGATTTATAGCGTATGCAAATGACAAGTCCTGGCCGGGAATCGAACCCGGGTCCTCGGGGTGAAAGCCTAGTACGCTATCAACTAGTCCACCGAGGCGGCTTTTACACTGATCATCCAATGCTGTAACTCGAAGTGCGGTAGAGACGGATTTAAGTTTTTTATATTGACCGTCTAATGCTGTGGTTCGAAGTGCGGTACAGATGAACCGTTTTTTTACAATTTCTTCGATTTTCTTGGACTAACCTGTCTCGTGAACAGACTGCAGACGTTTTTGGTAATATGCACTGCCTCATATAAAACAATTACAGTATTTAGTCTATTAAGTTACATAACATAACGTTATATAATGTATCAGCGTGAAAAGGCCTTTAGTAACGACAGAAGAGGAACTACGACAAGAATCCTCTGGAACTGCTTCGAGCTATTTTTCTAATGTTACGTCTTCCCCGCTCTGCGTATCGTTACCGTGTACAGCCTGTAATTAATATTCTAAAAGCCTGAAGCTATAAAATGGCGACATGAAGAATAATATTGTTTAATTTTGGAACGATTTAACGATCACAACATGAGCAGCATTACTGCCTATCCAGTTTTTAAAATATTTCAAAAGCATATTACTGTCGCCGACCACAATCCCTACTAATTTTAGTACCTACTGCTTACTCATTTCAATCATGTAGCCAATTCATATTACCCATAGCCTACTTTCTCTTCTACCCTTCCCACTTTTCCATAAATTTTTGCTTTCTCGAAACTGATAAGGTACCGGAAGTTGGTGATATTATTTCTAAAAATTGATAAAATTAAGTTAAAAATTGATAAAAATTAAGTTAAAAATTGATAAAATTAAGTTAAAAATTGATAAAATTAAGTTAAAAATTGATAAAATTAAGTTAAAAATTGATAAAATTAAGTTGAAAATTTACAGTTTTTACACAACACACCAGTTTTTGGTTAACACACGAGGAACAATTTTGGTTGTGTCCATCATTTATCAACAATTTCTCCCCGGCTGTTACGAAATGTACACCGTATTTGCAGTGTATATATGTTTAAGGTAGTAAGCTTCACCCTAAACATAATATAATCACAAATATAATAAATATCATAACACATTTTAACTTTTAGGCTCCGTTTCACACGGATGATTTCAGCGAGGAACTAACTAAAAATGTGATTAGTAAACTCAATTGTAACGAAGTTGTTACTTTTAATCGCCATATTGCATCCGCCATAATAAAATAAACAATTTTTTTTAATGCGCTATTACGACACCTTATTTCGGACCAATTTGTTTTGATGAACACAATGTTTTAAATTATTCTAAAAGTTAAGGACTCGGTGATCGATGTGGCTAAAGCACCGGTCAGTCTGCTGCGTCTCTGAACTGCGCACCTTAAGGTTCTGAGTTCTAGCCTCACTTACGTTGCTTTTCTCTTACCCTTAACGCTGATCCCTTGTTCCCATTAGTCCAACTGGTATAAAGTATGAACGATAAGAAAAAAAAAGATCTTTATTTGATCTTATGATATTCTATAAACAACGATATTACAGCATAACTAACTACAGTCAGCCAAACTTTCTAGAATCGCTCTGAGAGGCAAATATAAATTTAACGACAAATTCTATTCAATTAATAACAATCAGTGTCACACAAAATAATTAAATGTTCTCCCCCCCCCAACAAAAAAAATGTGCAATCCAATCACAATGGCGTTATGGTAAGATCTATCCGGGCAAAAAACCTGGTCATCAATAATACCACCTAACAATTAACCAATAAGAACGCCGGGTCATTACTCCACGCGGATGTGTGAGTGACCGCAAGTCGGGCGTCCTTAAGTCGTGGAATCTGCAAGAAACTCCAGTTCTGGCCTGGAATTATCAACAAGGTCATTGGTCCGGTCAACTCTGATAAAACTAGCTTCTATTATAGGCAAAGAAAACAAAAAGTAAAGTTTAATTTTAGTTGCTTATTTTTTATTGATGAGCAGCTAAAAAAAAAAAAAATAGTATGTCTATCATAATTTCGGTTTTATTACTTTATTTAATATCCGTCTACAGTGAAGTTAATACTTCCGCAGGCAAAAAGAAAAACATAATCAGAAAGTTGAAAAAACCATAACATAAGACCCATGTAGAACAGAAACGAGTTTAAACAACAGTTACAATAATGTGAAAGGAAAAACCCTTTATAGTCTACAGACAGCCTATGGAAAAAGTTCACACTTAAAAAAGTAAGCTTCATATAAATCAATGAAGACTATAATTTTATTAACAAAATTAATTTATCTATTCGCACTTTACGATAGATTTTAGATTCAACGATTTTTATCCCTGAATTATTTTCACGGTGGCCAGTAGCAGTTCCAAAACAAGAATACACTCGTACATATATAATTATTGGTTTACAACTTTTATGTCCTTCGACCCCCAATCACCACTGATCGATCCTTCCAGATTTTCTTCTCAGTCCCCATTGTCTCACTTCAACAACTCCGCTTTGCCAGTTCTTTCTAAGCCTTCTTGACTATCTTTTCCCGCTGATCTCCCGTGAAATCTCTTTTGGTATACCTGTTTCTGCCATTCTCTGCCTTTTACCGTAGTCTCTATAAAATGTTTCACATCAATAATCTCTCTAACTCTACGATCTAGTACACTTCCATCCTCGATCTGCCTGACGATGTCCTTCAAATACTGTTGCTGTTAGTATTTTAGAGGTTCTTTTTAACTGATCAAAATTCCGAACTGTTATTATGTTTTTTTCTATGATGATATATATTCGCTTCTTGTTTTCTTTTGAAATGATTTTGTCCCAGAGAATACCACTCAAAAGAATACCTTTTCTTTCCATCATGTTTCGTTCTGGAATGGCGTCATCTTTTGGTTACGAGAATACAAAAATGAAATGTGAGGGGAAAGGGAAAATAATCTTAAAATCTTGAGCAGTTATATTTCTGTCCACGAGCCGTGAATGCACAGAAGGAAAATAATCTTAAAATCCTGAGCAGTTATATTTCTGCCCACGAGCTGCGAATGCATAAAAGGAAAATAATCTTAAAATCTTGAACAGTTATATTTCTCCTCATGAGCCGCGAGAATGCATAGAAGGAAAATAACCTTAAAATCCGGAGCAGTTATATTTCTGCTCATGAGCCGCGAATCTATCGAAGGAAAATAATCTTAAAATCTTGAGCGGTTATATTCTGCCCACGAGCCGCTCAAGTGTGCACAATAATCGGACGTTAAACACCAAAAAAAGCGAATGCATAGAAGGAAAATAATCTTAAAATCTTGAGCAGTTATATTCTGCCCACGAGCCGCGAATGCATAGAACGAAAATAATCTTAAAATCTTGAGCAGTTATATATCTGCACATGAGCCGCGAATGCATCGAAGGGAAATAACCTTAAAATCGTGAGCAGTTATAATTCTGCTCATGAGACGCGAATGTACCGAAGGAAAATAATTTTAAAATCCTGAGCAGTTCTATTTCTGCCCACGAGCCGCGAATGCATCGAAGGGAAATAACTTTAAAATCCTGAGCAGTTACATTTCTGCTCATGAGCCGCGAATGTATAAAAGGAAAATAATCTTAAAATCCTGAGCAGTTATATTTCTCCTCATGAGCCGCGAATGCATCGAAGGAAACTAACCTTAAAATCATGAGCAGTTATATTTCTGCCCATGAGCCGCGAATGCACAGAAGGAGCAGGAATGTTTCAGCCGTAACTTAAGAAGGTAGCATGCCTAGGACAAGCTATGTAATATAGTCTATACACATACACATTACTGGATAAAAGAAGACAGACATATAAACGTGAATGACTGTTCAGATAATTGTACATTACACTCATTTATTCCCACCTTCCTCACTTAGCCTATCTCCTTCTTTCCCGTAGGTTTGAGAAGATAAGTGTGGGGTAGCTGGACAGTTAGGCGTGTTGTAGCGTCCGTTGATACGTCTGGGAGCCTGACCACCAATATAAATCGTAATAAACGTCAAGAAAGAATGAAAACTAGAGAGAAGGAAAATTGTTAAACTAAAAACTATGATAAAAACGTGAGAAAAAGATTTGTAATCGCAATATTCACAAGAAAGCGTCTAAAAAAAAGATCACTAAAAGGTAATAAAATGAAAACGAATCAAAGGAGAAATATAAGTAGTAATTAAGAGCCTTCTTTCCTCCCGTAAAATAGGAAAACATGCGCTACGTAATGTGTTTTTTGAACTTTAATGGTTGAGAATCTTCTCTATTCTTAAAGTTGCGTGCTTGTATTGTGCAAGCCCCTACCTTATAATAACAAAAATAATTATATATTAAAAATTGTCTTTTTAAATAGTTCTATATACGAGTAATATTTTAAGGTTAACATGTTATAATGTTGGAATTATTTCCTCCATTGTTCATTTATACTGTATTTAGCATCTGAAACAGCGTTGTACAAAAGCATTCTTCCTCAACGATCGCGCGGCACACGGCTTTGGCGCTCCTCGTAAGTTTGGAGCATCCTTAAGGCATAAAAGACGAGGAATTTTAATACCGCAAGAAGACTATATAATATTAGTCCACTAAAAAGTATGTTTGGTACAATAACGTCCAAATAAAAATTTAAACAGGAAGTTTTTCTTGACAATATCATGTCAATTGTAAATAGATAAAGCTTATCTCCAAGCAGGAAAGAGTACAGCAAGCTGTACCAGTATATTCTGGGAGTATTCTTTGTTTTTGTACAGGCTTAATCTCTGACACAGATAAAAATAATCAAGGCTTGGTGGCAATCTGTTAACTCGTTCGCTGAGCTCTTAGTTTTTCTCTAACATTTGTTAATTCCGTTTCATATAACGTCCAGTAGTTGGAAAAAACTCTATGAATATACCAATTCACACAGAACTTTTTCATCCAACGGGTTGATGGATGCGGTTCTTTTTGTTCTTCATTGGCTGATCAGTGTGTATTATCTTGTACGACCTTCTCTCATACTGGCTGCTCAATCTCGCCCCCCTTCAACATGATATCCCGGTACCCCACAGCGCACCTTGCATTCTCACTTATTCGGTATGCCCTTCCGTAAGATCGATCAACGATCCACAATTAAGCTAACATCAATAACGCATAAAAAGATCCTCACAGAATGTCAAGACGAGCAATTTCCAAACGTCCATCCAAAGCACAGTTTAGGCTTCCAGTGTCACAGACTAAATCATTTAATAAGCCAGTGGTCGATCTTTTTAGAACATCCTGTCACGGGACGTGAGGTATGAAATGAGTTATACTAGCCATAATGGAAATTAATCTTGAAAATTAGGTTTTCTAAAATTTCCTCACTAATATAAAAATACTACTACAAAACAATAGCCATTAATATTTCGATTAACATTAACATTATCACTATTCAGTTATCACTATTCGATTAACATTAACATTATTCAGTTATCACTGAATATTAACACACTAGAAGTACAGCCACAATTACAAACATCGTGCTCGATATTAACGGTTAAAGTCCAAATAATTAGACTATCTGCCGCTACGAACACTGCAGCTGCAAGGGGAAGTGGTGGTGGAGACGTTTGAGAAATCTAGTATGTTTACGCACGCGCGCGCGCACACACACACACACACAGGATCCAGACTGTGCTTACCCTGAAGGCCGCTCCTCCAATAGAAATTCGCTAATGTATAACCGTATTTTCCGACTCTATACGTGTTTTACCGTTGCACCGAATTGCTAAAAACGTTTTTATTAGGCCTATGTCCACCACACGACATGCAGTTCGATATCGGCCTGGGTTGAAGCGCCACTAGTTTCCGTATCTTTACTGGTTTTTAACGTCCCCATAATTTCCTGCCCTCGTTAGACATTTATGCGTGTATATTAATAATAAAACTCCACTAAAACTGAACAGAGACAGGTTATTCAAATGCTAAGTATGATATGCTGAGTATGATCAGTACGTTTTTTTTAAAACGTACAACAGATAACTTATAAAACATATAAATTGCATCTCCAACTGTCCATGAAAGTTTTTAAGCGATTATTAAGGATGTTGTAAGACTGAGACTGCGGGACAGGTGTTGCAGATGCGGTCCAGGTCCAGCACCACCTGCAACAGCAGCTGAACTCTGAAGAATAACAGCTGTGATGGGAGAAACAGGTGACCCGCACAAGCATCAGCTGGTGTCTTGTCTGGCGCCTTGGCAGCTCCGTTATATTATACGGACTGCAGGCCTACAAACTCGATAATCGAAATACTGTATCTAAGTTCTGTAAGGAAAATTAATTCGCAAAATATTTATCACAGTCTGCGACCGTTGTGGCACGAAGACGTCACACAAATTACAAGAAACTGTTACAGAACGGATGGTAAAACTATTGTAAGAATTTTACAGCATTCAATTATTTTTTTTAACGAATTCAAACAAAGCACACAAGCAAAATAAAAAATCCTAAGTGTTGGTCAACGTACAAAATTAAAAAAAAAACATGATTATGGACACAGTGTATACTTTTTTACTAAAAGAAATACACACAAAAATTTGGTGTTTGTGAAAAAAATTACCATGGTATTTTGATGGACCTAGCCATTCCATAATTCATAAACGTGGATTTTTTCCGGCGAAAAACCTTTAAGGTTATCATCGCCGTCCATAAACGTGGATTTTATTGTGTGCGTGCGTACATCGCTAGGGGCGTAACTAATCTGGACCGATTTTATTGAAATTTGGCATCTAGAGCTGGTTTGCCCACGTCAGAAAAACATTGCATTTTTTAAATTTTGCATAATTTTTAATTTTACTAATGATATATACTAAGAAAGTAAACAGTAAGGTTCTCGCAAGAAATTTCCTTCTGTTTTGGGCAAATATTAAAACAAAACAAAATGAGGAACTTGTATTGCAAGAATTAAGCGGTTCACGCAAAGTTTTATTTTCCCAGTCTCTACCAGATAAAAAGTTTACGTCCTTTTACTTACCAGACAAGAACAGATGCAGCTACAGAAACTAGTGCAATTTTGATATTTAAGAAAACAGTTTGGGGGTTGGGAATTCAAAGCTGAAATACAATCCCACTAAACTCTCCACTAAAAAGAGTGAATTGAAAAAAAGTTCAGGAACAAACGTGTTTGAATTTCTTCTACGAAAACTGAATGAAGTAACAATTTCAATATGCACCAGAAGAATTTTAAATCGAACCATTTTGGCAAGAATCAAAATAGAGTATAATCTCTCTTTATAACGAAAATCTCTCTATAACGGAAAAATGTGTCGACCCTTCCCATTCCTTTAGTAAAAATACGCATTGTAACTTTCTCTATTGAGTCCAACAAAATTCCAGGAATCTCTCTATAGCGGCGAAACGCGTGCACACTTCCTACTCTTCTACCCTATTTCAGCCGCCTCGGTGGTCTAGTGGATAGCGTACTAGGCTTTCACCCCGAGGACCCGGGTTCGATTCCCGGCGAAGGCTTGGCATTTTCATACGCTATAAATCATCTCATCGTCTGCATTAGCCCAAGTGTGCACAATAGTCGGACGTTAAACACACAAAAAAACAAACTACCCTATTTCTCAGTATGCAACACGTAATTCGAGTGTTAAAAGCAGTACGTAGTGTGTCAACTGATCAAGTATTTTGTGTCTGGTACACAACTACAAGTAGTGCTTATTTTTTTATACTTTCACAATACAGTGTAGGCCTAATGGCGTCCAGACGGAAAATTATATCGTAAAAAAGTTAAAGTTTTGCGTGAGTTAGAGAAAGGTGTAAAGCAAGTAGATGTTACCGAAATTTTTAATTTAGCTACTTCTTTTGTTGGCACGATATTGAAAAACAAAAATAAAATAAAGAAGGCCTATAATGAAGGGTTCAGGAAAATTCGACAGCCAGAATTTGAAGCATATGAAACGGTTCTGCAGTAGTTTCGGCAAAATACTGCTTTTTTTCTCACAATCACAGAATTTTATTCATACAATATTATTTAATAAATATTGTTTTTTTAAAGACTATCATCATACAGTGTTCTTTAAACGACCTTTGCACTTAATACGTCAAATTAAAAATAGTGCATAACACGTTTTACAAATAAAAACACATTTTATACACGTTTTGGATGAACTCTCTCTACAGCTGAAAATCTCTTTATAGCGGCAAAAACGTTCCCTTCAATTCCGCTCTAGAGAGATTTTACTGTACTACGGTTATTTACTTACGACCATTATGCTTTTCGCTTGATCCTGAAAATTCACGTCAGTACGTCAACTCGCTATTAAAAATGACGAAATACAACCTAGTTCTGTGTAACATAACCTTAATCTTTCGGCATCGGCCTGAATCAGCTGTTCTAACCGACTGAACTTCGAGAGAAGAGAAAGCAACGGTAGTAAAGAATGTATTCAAGAAGGCCGAGCGGCGGCAATGACGTAATCTCAAAATAAAAATTGCCAAGCGTCAACCTTGGAGATCATCCAGCACGGAAGAGAACAGAGAACTGCAATGGGACCTTGGTACTGTTGCCATATATGTAACACGTGTATTTATGCAGTGGACATTTTACCTTGCGTACTATGCAGTTGCAATACTGCCATGCTGCCAACGTTACAGAAGAAAGGTGAGGGACGCGGCAGTGTCAAACCAATTATTGTAACATTGTTTCAGTAAATGTCATTGGCTATATTTTTTACGGAACAAAGTTGATATGGACGGTAAGCGCATATTACTTGCAAAAATAAATTACTGTACTGCTTTTAATTTTTCACCATACGAAGTATGAAGAAAGTAGGCTACTGTACGTTAAGTCAGATGATTTTGAAAAAAATATAATTAGTTTTCAGGTCCCTTGAGTCCAAAAAAATATTTTAAATTTGAGGTCTTTTCATCATCCTGTGTGTGCGTTTTGTACACACAACATACGCGCGCGTGATCTGTGCACTTAGCTAGACTAAACTAACTGACCGACTTTAATAAAATTTGGCGTGTGGGTCTGGCTACCTATTTCTAATGACCATTTTTTAAATTTTTAAACATTTGACTTTCTTAGAAATTTTGCTCATACGTAGCCTAATAAAAAAGTACCCAAACCCTTACGTAGCCAATATTTCAAAAAATCCGAATTTATCAAAATCTATTCGTCAGATTTTGATCATTTATGAAGATACCTAACTCAAGGCAATGTACTAAATATGAAATAAAAGAAATTTATGATCGGGTTAAACTGAAAAATACAAAAATAGACCTACAGTCTAGGCATATTACATTACGTTCTAACCCCAAAACTTAAAATTATAGGTTAACTCTAACACTACTTTCTCAATTTTAAATAAAATTCGGTTCTATAGACTACAGTTAAAGCAATAGTAAAGCAATTATGTATGTTGTATAACCTCTATAAATCTGTTGATCTTTGTAGTTGATAAAAACCAGTACTTTCTTGGCAGATTTATTTCATGTTAACACTTCGTGTCAATTAGAATGTATAAGAGGAAAAAAATGCCTTCGATTGTTGTAATTACTGTTGAAAAGTGTTTTCCGTCGCCGGAAGTAGATTTCGCTATGTTAAAATAACAGTAGGTAATTTATCCTACTCTGAAACATCCGGTTAGCCTACATTTTTAAAGTAAATTTACAGATCGTTAATTTTTAAAATAGTCTAGAAAATATTAATCAGGCAATCTGGTTTGTTCACAACTGAACAACATTATATTGTAGTTTTGGCGTATTTTGGATTTTGGTTATAAAACTTGAATGCCTACTTTTAATTTGCCTAACCTAACCTCTAATAGTGAAAGAAATACTTTATACTTATAATGTTTACAGAAATAACCTAAGCTCTTATTTCTGGGAAATGGTATAAAAAAATTTACATCGGTTTATACTTGAAGCTATTTGCATTGTTCTGCCATTGATTAGAGCTTATAACTTCCGGTAACTCAATCAAGCCATCAGAGCGGCACCAAAACCGTTACTGAATTCAATCCATCAGTTCAGTTACTGTTAGCTCCACGAAGCCTAAATAATGTCCTTTAAAAAAATAAACTGTACAAAAATACACAAACTTTCACAGCTCTGACTTGCATAATAAATATATTTTATGTAAAAATATATATTTAATATATGCAAGAAAAATATAAGATTCTATTTTACTTATAGGTTTGATGTCTATGTTGCACAATATTTTTCAAATTTTTTATTGGAATAATTGTTTTTAAAATGCTTACAAATGTTATCAAATCAGTCCTACAGGTTTTAGTTATATTTGCTTGACATTGTGTAGGCCTATTAACTGCTTGGTACATAGCCCATAGTTCAAAACAAAATTTTGCCAATTTGCGAGTTTTTATCATTAGACTAAAAAATCCATCTTCTGCAACTATTAGGAAAATCGGCAATAAAGAAAATCTAACAGTGCTTTTCGAAAATCAGTTCTAGGCACTTTAGGTTTTGTTCAGATTTATGAATAGAACAAATCGAACATGCTTTCCAAAAACTACATAACCACCAATTCTTTCAGTAATGCTGAAAGGTTTAATAGATATCTAATAAAAACTGTAATACTTTTTTTTTGAAAATAGTTTTCCAGTTGGTTTTAAAAAATACAGTTATATTACTTTAAACTAAATGATGTAGACTTTAGTCCATTTTGTTTCTTTTCAATAGCCTAAATCAACAAAAAAGTGCCTACTTCTGATTAATAAGCAACAATTATCATACAAGAGTTTGAAACAAAAATTCTAATGTAATATAAAAGTTAACAATATGGGTAACTCCCTTTACACAAAATTAAATCTTACGCTATTATTTCTGTTTAACTGTCTTAGAATTTCAAAACATTCAGGCATTTCTAAAACCTAAAAGGGAATATATATATTCAGAATATGGTTATTTGGGTCAAAGTAAGTAAATACCTTTTTCGCAGTAAATGACAGGGGTATGAAGCTGAAATTTTGCATGCTACTTATTACCCTGAAGACCCAATTTGAGAAAAATAAACTATTTCCTTTACTTGTTTCAAAATGGTGGCTATTTAAATGTTTTCTAATATTTAATATGTCGAAAACTTTACAATATATTTACAAGAAAATGCGTTCTTTTTTAACAACAAAGAATGATTTTTATTCTTTTGTAGCTTAAAGCGAAACCGTTTAATGACAAAAAATTTAATCATTTAATCTTGAAATTGCAGAAAATTACTAAGAATTAATGTTTTCAGTGTTTTCTTGATACATGCTAATTCTTTTTAAGCTACAGAAGTATTGAGACAAAACGTGTTTAGGCCTATCATTACAGTAAAATATTTTGCAAAGTTAACGGTTTTCAAGATATTTAATTTAAAAAAAAATAAATATATTAGCTATTTTGAAATTACCTAGTAGGCTAAAGGAAATTGGTTATACATTTTTTTTTCTCAAATTTGGCCTTTAGAACATAAAGTAGTACACAAAATCTCAACACTATATCATTTATAGTTAAAAAGATATGTTTCTTGCATGTTAAAACAAAAACAATATTCAAAAAATTACCTTAATAACCTAACCAATACTAATGCATGCAAGTTCACAAATAACAGCTGACATGCTTTCAATGACAATGGATGTCTCACTACTGTATAAATACTTATGACATTCAAAGGTTATTTCCTATGATATTAACATTGGGGCCAGGTTAAAAAAAAAAAAATTAACTTAACAGCAGTTTGAACAAGTAACACCAATGTGTTTTAGGTAAAACATCCTGCCCATCAGGTTAGGTTAAATTATATCTGTTAGACCTGTTCTAAAAATTACTTAACCGTAGATATTAGTTTACTTAGCACAAAAAATCTGTAATACCCCTTACTCAGAAACTAATATAATATGTAAATTCAAAAATGAAAATCTTTATCAAAGAGGGTTAACTTAAATTTTAATGCCTAAAATAACTATTCAAAAATGTCTTTACAAAAACATAACATAGGTTGATAAACGGTAACATTTTCATGCTACGTTAATAAAAACTAATTTTAGGTAATGGGTAATGAGTACACCACCAACTCATAAAACTTTATAAGTTATGTTTATTATCTCAGTTACAAAGTCGCATTGCATTGGAACTTAAAAGTTGCAAAAGTCGGGTATGGTAAAAACGCCAAGGCCACAAGATGAAAGTGAACAATTCACAGTGGGGCAAGGAAATTTCCTATGTGTTATTTTCTACCATACAAAAAAAAAATCACTTCTGATTGGTTAGATTAATATTGCACTTCATTGCAGTCCGTATATGCTATTAACTTAAGACTAGAACAATCCGTGTAGCCAACTATATTGCTACCCAATAGTACAGCAAATTATCTGAATTACAGTTCAAAATATTAAGTATATTTAGTAAAAACCTTTTCATCTAATCATGTTGGTGAGACTAAAATTTGTGAAAAATTAGCCTACCAAGTCTACAGTAAGTAGATATGAATCTATACAAACTACCATCATTCTATGTCTACCAAAAACGAAAGTCCACAAATCGTTGTACCTACCCACCTAGTAACATACTTCTTGAATGTGTATTTATAAAATGTAAAATATAATCAAATATTTGTAAACTTGAAGTTTTAAATTATAAATTAAATTTAAATATTCTCATAGCCTAAACAAGAAATATTTTCACACTACACATTATTTCAGGCAATAACATATACAAAATTATTATCATTTAACAAAAAATATTATGAATCAATATACTTGTATGTTTTTTACTGTTTACCCAGTTGTTTTTTGTTTTCTTGGATTTCAATAAATATATCCAAGGCCCGTAGGCCTACTTAGTACTGTATCATAACTAAAGCCAATATTTTCTTTATCTACCTCCTAACAAGTTAGGTACAATAACAATAGACCTACATATGGAAAAATATCTTAACTTAGAAATTGTAATATGAACTTACCATACAACGCCGAAAGCTCCATAGCCAATTGGTCGATCAGGTTGAACATCTTGGTTATGTGCTGGGGTAGCTGGTGTTTGGTGTGCATGTTGAGGATGATAATATGGTGCAGCAGCAAGAATTGCTTGTTGATGACCACCTGCACCTCCACCACCACTTTGCATCAGTGACATGGAAACAGACACTCTGGAGTGTCGACTAGGACCCACAACTGCCATTTCAAAGCAATGTCACTTTGAATATATTATTGGCAGTTTGGAATATAGACCCAGATACACCTCAAGCTTGTCCATTAATTCAGAACTTTAATTTTTTTTACACAAAGAAACTAACAACACCCAAAGGTAAACCCTTTGGATAATATGAATGAAGGAATTTTAAAATGTATAAATTACAAAGAACTTGACACATATACCTGAGATACTGTGAAGATTCGCTTTAAATATGTTAATCTGGCTCTTGGTTATTTAAATAGGCTTAATTATCAAGTTGTTATTTTGGCTAAGCAAAATTAAAAATAGTAGTGCATGGGTCTATATCTAAAAAAACAAGACAAATAACTGCTTTCAAAATTTCAAAAATCAGTGAATAATCTTAAATAGATAATTTCTTTACTGACTAATAAAAAAAAATCTTGAATTATTTTCAAGCCTAGGCCTAGTCATCAGCTGTAGAATGTCACTTTGACAACAGTCCTATTTTTGATTATCATTCCTGTACACGATAACGAAATAACGGTGTTATCGTGAAGAAATGTTCACACACTTTGTAGACACAGTGGACAGTAATGCTGGACGTGTTGAAATAACATATCTTAAAAACAATCCACAACACAATAACGTTCACTTGGCACTGAACAACACTGATCCAGCTAACAAGACTGGACAAAGAGAATGGCCGGCCTGCACTGCGCCAAGGGAAGGCCACAACAACTGCACAAAGAAAACTAATCTTTCCCAGTATACGCAATGTAGTTGAACATTTGGCCGCTAGGAGAGCCACGTTGTTGACGTGAATTGTTCCCACTAACTAGCTTCAAATTGTAAAAGTTTTGAATTCTTAAAACAATAATAGTTGAACGAATTAGTTCACGTTGTTACAAAATAAATAAACATTAAATGTACCAAATAATGAAACATAATTTGTTTTAAACTTGGCTACAGAAAAAGAAACAACAATAATAACAATAAAATATGATGCTACACAAAATTTTGTTGACAATGTAGGCTACCTAATCCTATATAGGAACTGAATGTTATCCTTTCATTGTTGCTATATAAAATATTTCTTCAAAAATTATTAGTCATTGTACTACGTTACTATAATAATTTGTAGGTAATAGGTTCTAGTATTAAAGTATAAATGCATAAAGTACATTATAATTTATATTTAAAATTTGAATGAATAAAACTTAAAACACTGATTATTCTACTTAGGCTAAAGCAGATTTGAACAGAATACCAATTGAAATGTGAAATATACAGAAGCACAATTAATAGCCAACTGGTGTTTACATTATCATGACTGATGTTAGAAAAGTTTTTTAAAATAGTCAAATTTTATTTTTGTTTAAGTTATTACAGTCTTAAAACCAACTACAAAAATTCGTATATATATATATATATATATTTAAAATTTGACCATTTTAAAAATCTTTCTACATCAGTCATGATAACGTAAATACCAGTAGGCAATTAGATTAATAAATCTTAATTGTTCCTCTGCGTATTCCAAATTTCAGTTTAAGCCAAGGAGAAATTGACATATTACTTATATGTCAATGAATATGAATAATGGTAGCTTAGTAGTTACATAAGGCTATCCCCCAAATCAAGAAAATAATCTATTTATAATCTTCATTGACTATTGAATATTACAGCAGCAATCTCTGCTGAATTTATTCAAAATGAACATATAGGCTATGTATTATTTCTCAAAATAATTCAATTTGGAAGCTACAAAAACCAATGAAAATCAGCTAATTTCTCAAAATAATGTAGCATTGGTTCATCAGATTTTGCTCACATAAAGATTCAAGTCAGCAAACTAAATTTAAAATAAAAAAATACAGTTTTACTCATTTACTGTATACAAATGAAAGAAACCTTAATGACAATAAGGGCGTATTTTTTTCTGTTTACTCCCAAACCATAAATTGATTTTGTCATGTTTTGTACACTAAGTTGTTTTAAAAACTCCACACATAATTAAAGTTTTAAGAAATTCTGATATGATGAAACGTGAAAATAAGATTTTTGTTAAGGATTTTAATCAAAAGGGATCTTTAAAATGAACATGGGATATTCAAAGTTTTGTGCAGTCTTCATCTATCAAAAGTAATCAATTCCTAGCATGTTTATACGATTATTATCCCTGAGTCCATAATTCACGTCAGACTTAAGACAAGATTTTTTTAAAAATTTTTAGGCCAAAGGTTAAGATAGTTTCTTTTCTTCCCGATTTGAAAGTATCAGAAGGAAATTCGTTATAATGTATATTAAGTTTGTACTTATTGTATATTTATGCAGCTAGAAAGATTACCAATCATGAAGTATTTATTTTCACTGTTCATAAATTTATTATATTGCAAAAATGATTTTTATTTATCTAAAAGTAAATGTTTTATCTTACTGTGATAATGCATTTTTAGACACTGTACTTTTTATTAACTACTGAAGTGGTTGAAAAAATACCAGTATACAGGCACGTTACTGTCAAATATACTATGTTCAGTATAATGATCTGCCTTCCCTAGCTTCATCAATTCTATTTTTGTTGACGCGTTTCGGAGAACCTCCATCTACAAAAACTATATCTATACTCTTTTTTTGAAGATGGAGGTTCTCTGAAATGCGTCAACAAAAACAGAATTGACGAAGCTAGGGAAGGCAGATCATTATATTCAACATAGTGACAATAATCCTAGCAGAAAAGAAGAAGAATATAAAAAGAATTTGCACATTACATAGTTGATAAAAGTTTGAAGGAAATAAAGCAGGCCGCTAGAATCAGTTTGTAGCATCTCACTATGACAATTTATTAATTAAAATTCAGTTGATTCAGAGATTTTTCACAATCAACTGGCACTAAATTGACAAAATTTTGCATTTGTGTTTTTCACTAATTGTTTTAAAACATTCATTATGTCTAATTACATAAAAAATTATTCAATATACAATAATGAGCCACAATGAGCTACTGTGGTATATAGCTCATTAACAATATTTTCCATCATGTAACTGTCAGGGAGGGGAGGCAGAAAGAAGGAACTAAGGTTTCTAACGTGATACTCAAACTCTTACAAGTTGAAAATGCCTACTCTTGATGATCCTATAAGAGGGCTCCCTACCACAAAAGAAAAACAATTTAAAATGTTAATTGCTTATTTCAAAATTTCTTCTATCCAATGTAAAGACTGCTCAATGTTTAATCATCCTAAAGGCACTTCTAGTTCATCTATAAACTGTTAAACGAAACAATGATTATAGTGTTTTATACAGTTAAAATTATTCTTTGGCTAAACAAATAAACACTTGAAAATTTTGGGGAAAAAAATAAAACCACTTTTTATACAACTATTATAAATATTTTTTTTCATTTTCCTTTTTTTTCAATTCTTTATATAAACAATTTTCATATAAAAAATTGTTTTTATTTATACACTGAAATATAAAATACAGTATATCGATCGCTTTACAGTAGCTGAAATATTTTGTATAAAACTTTCTCACACAAAAAAACATCCAGATTGTATATTATACTCATAAAATGAATCATTCAGAAAATATGATAAATATTTTCTCTTACATTGATTACGAAATTATAGAACAACCTACTTATAACCTGATATCTTAAGCAAATGTTTACTTTTAAATATATCAATTATATTGTTTTCAATATTTTATGTATTTAACAGTGCCAGATCATAAGTTTTTCAGAAGTAATTTGTCTTGTTAAAATTTTCATAATTAAATTTTCTTCTCCTTAATTAACTGCAGATTTATGTTACAAATTTCATTACATCAAAAAATTGTAGGAGATTCTTCAGAACACAAGTATTAATTAAACTTTGATAAAAGCTTTGAAGAATTTGTATCATCAATTGACATCTTGAATACAGATGGGAAACAAATTGTCAAGACCATTTTGTATAACGAAAGGGCTACGGCAGTGCTGCTCCATATCACCCACTCTGTTTAAAATTTATATAAAATACGCTCTCTTGCAACGAAAGTGCTCCGAGATGGGAGTACCTTTAAACGATTTGATGATTTACACTTTACAGCTTGCAGATGACCAAGCTATGATTGCAGGAGACAAAGAAGATCTACAATACATAACGCGCAAGTTAAAAGAAATATATGAAGAGTGGAGATTATGTATGAATACAGGAAAAACAAAATATTTATGTATAGGTGACAAAATAAGTAGTCTAGACATTGACTCTACGGAGGACATACAACCATGTGAAGTGTACAGATATTTGGGCGTTAAAGTACGACAAAAGCGGTACGGATGAAAATGAAATAAGATCGAGAATAACAGAAACAAGGAAAATAATAGGATGCTTGAACGGCGTATTATGGAGTAAGAATATAACAAGATCACAAAAGCTCAATATATATAATGCAATTATTAAGAGTTTTTTAATATATGGAGCTGAGACGTGGAGAATTAAAGAAGAAACCAAGAAAAGGATAGAGGCTGTAGAAATGGATGCGTTGAGAAGATCTGCTAGGATATCGAGAGTCCAAAGAATAAGAAATGAGGTAATTCGTCAACAGATGGGAATAGAGGACACGATTATAAAGAATATTGAGAGGAGTCAGTTAATTTGGTACGGTCATGTCCAACAGATGAGCCAATTGCGACTGCCGAAGCAAGTAATGGAGTGGGTGCCCTAAAACAGGGCAAGAGGAAGACCAAGAAAGAGCTGGATGGAAGGAATTTGTAAAGCTATGAGTAATCGAAATTTACAAATCGGACAATGGGAAGATCGGAAAGAGTGGAATCTAGGCATCGGACAACGTTGCTGTACGTTTTAACCGATATTATTATTATATTTAATGTAATTGTTAACATATTGATTCAGAGAAACATCTTGTATCATTGTCTAAAAATGTATAAACTGATCAATGTCTGCTTAACCACTGTTATAAAAATCGATTAATATTAGACTCCTTAGTTCAGCCTAGACTGGTTCAGTCTCCAGACAGATCAGCTGCCTACCCGAGCATGAATCGCACAACTGAGCCAACACTGTGCCGGACATCTACCATCTATTTATCAAATACTAACCTATGCTACGGCACTAGTGACAATTCATCATTTGTTTTTTTCTTTACTCTGTAACATTTGTTTTCCATGTTCTCTAATACAGGAACACTACAGCCTCGCAGTGCAGCACTGTTGTTATTGTGCCCACATTTATACTTCACAATTTCTTCTGTAGCATTAGGTCCTAGGAAAGTGAACGATAAATACTTTTGTGATTATGGAATATGTACTATCACAAACATTTTTATTTATATATTATGTTTAAGCTACTGAGTTGAAAAAAGTACACATTGACATTTAACAACAGCCAACCGACTGGCCTATACCTGGAGGGAAAAAGGCAGTAAAATATGCCAGATGCAGCCAATAAAAATATACAACATAAGACAAGAATAAACTAATAGATCCTAATTGAATTAACAATTCACTATTAAGAAGACAATAATTTTGTGTAATGTTTGAACCATCACAGAAATCAGGTGCATTTTTGAGAAGCATATGTAAATTAAATAGAATTACAACAATCAACGGAAGATAATTAAAAATCAAGTGTGAAAATAGGAAGAATAATATTAAATGTGATCAATGTTATCAAGAAAAATACAGACAACCATATTAATAACTATAAAATCGAAAGACTGTAAGGTAAAATTTTAGAACATTTTGAAAGACTTTTTTTTTTTTAATAACAAAAATATGTTACAAAATTAACCTCAAAACCAAATTTTATATATATATATATATATATATATATATATATATATAATTTATTTCTTATAAAAAAACTAATTCCTTTGCCTGCACAGTCATCTTGCCCGAGATCAGAAAATATTGTATGTAAAGTGAATGTACTTTTTCATTATTGCAGATCGGAATGTAACATCATACGAGTTGCATGTAGTGTTTGGCCAAACCAAACTTTATCGTGTGCGTTTTAATAAAAATTGTGTATAGTGTTTTCAATGTTTTCTTCAACTCTGTGACGACTTCGACAGAGGGGTTTGACATTTTATATTAAGCCTGAAGATGAAACAGTAAGGTTTCGAAACTGCAGTAGCCTTTACGAGGTGAGTAAAAAAGTCCACTAGATGGAAGAAAAATAGGTCTATTTAAACCTTTTATTTGCTTTTAATATAATTTCAGTCGAATAAATAATAATTGTGTAACTGTTAAATTCTTTTTATTTTATTAATTTATAAATACAGAAAATTTAAAGCAAATGGATTAAGGTGAATCGATAGAAAGTATTCAAAACGGTTTTGAAGTCAGTAAAATAGATAAATAGCCAAGAAAAACACAATGTTTGTGGTAAGTTGTAGTAACGAGGTCAAGTCTAGTTTGTTTTTTATCGTAAAAAACTCTTAAAATATTGTTTATGCAGTAATATAATTATTTTTTTATACAGCCATTTGGTCTCATTGGCATTTATTTGCATTGTTCTGTATAGGTGAGTGAACTAGAGGGAGTCTACCTACAGAACAGAAAAAAAACTGTGATTATTATTAAAACAAAATATAAGCAGCACAAAACTAGTAAAACAATTTAAATATTTAGGAAAAATTATCTGCCAGGAAAAATTAACTTGGACGAAAAACATGCAATACTGAATTGAATAGCAAAGTTCAAGAAAGCATAATTTTTAACGAGGTCAACTTATAACAAAAAAAGTCTCTCGATAAAGTCCAACGTAAGACACTACAGTTCTGTGGTTCTCCTGGAAGCACTCTACGGAATCACTTTGAGATTCTTTTCCAGATCAAGAATAATGCTAGAAATGATCAGTTACTTAAGATCGAGAGATGAATCATTAGGACCTGTTTAAATAAAAATTACCAGAAAGATGGTTTCTGGAGAGTCGCTACCAATGAGACAGTGTATAAACAGGTAGACCCAATTACAAGTGTTATGAAAAAACGAAGAATTGCCCATCTCTTCCACATCCTTAGGATGCCCAACAGCAGGATTCTGAAACAGCTGGTCATGAGAAATATTAATATGAAGACCCAAGGACACTACGTCTCGCAGACTCTGAAGGATCTGCAAGAGATTGGTTTGCGGATTGAGGATGCACTGGACAGAACGAGAATCAGAAGCATTCTGAAAAACATCTGGTTTGACGTAGGAAAGCCGGAACGACGAGGGACGGTGGAAGTGTCAGATGAGGTCAGGAGGCGGAGATTGGATAGGATGAAGGAGTATTGGAGGAAGAAGAAGTTGGAATCCTCACAGTGCACTAACACAGATAAGAAGAAGAGACCGAAATATTGACTCAAAGTGGTCCCATGTGACCTAAAGTTATTAAAAAAAAAAAAAAATATATATATAATAACTACAACTCAACAATATTATAACATTGTTATAATATTATTATAAATATTGTCAACAATATTATAACAATAATATAATAATTATTGTATATATATACAAATAATGACTACAACTCAAAAATAATAATAACATAAAAACAAGTAGTATATAGTAGGCAGACATAAGTGAAATTTGTACTGTAAAAAAAATAGTGTATGACAACAGTACCTGTAGTAATGAAGGAAAAGTAAAGAATTTAATCAGCTGTTTGATACTACTTTTGAACTAATCTGTATATTATTTGAGTATTTCACTATCAGACTATAATAACTGAGATAGCCAAAATATATCATGTATATGTCTCCATTTTGAAACTTTAGCTACAATGATTAAAAAATTTGAAACTTTTTACTGCATGATCTGACACTGTGTTGACTTCTACAATCTGTTGAAATTAATCATCACATATAAAAGAATCACAGTTAAAAATATATAATTACTATTGCACTTATCATATAAATTTAACTAAATACAACAATGGCTAGTTTCAACTGCCCTTGATAAGTCAATAGAATTGTGTATGATGATTTAGTTACTAAAACTTTGCCCTAAAAGTTGTAGAAC
Source organism: Callitettix versicolor (assembly GCA_022606455.1). Taxonomy (NCBI): domain Eukaryota; kingdom Metazoa; phylum Arthropoda; class Insecta; order Hemiptera; family Cercopidae; genus Callitettix; species Callitettix versicolor. The sequence goes on along the minus strand of CM040186.1, from coordinate 97,233,935 downwards.
TTTGTTTAAGTATCGATGCTTAATAAAGTAACCTATTTTCTTTATGCCAACAAGTCATTTAAAAAAATATACACTGATATGCTGACTTGCAGATCATAGCTGATTAACAACAAGTCAAGTCAAAGATGAGCTTTGCAGATAATTTCCATTCTTCCTGCACAATAACAGTTAAGAGTGCTTAAAGTATTAGTTATTCCAACAGCCCAGCCATACAATCTCAAGCTGTTTACAGCACTAATTCGACATTCCATAAACATCGAATATTAGATCTTGGCTAGGTTTTATTTTCAGTCAAACCTTGGTAACTATAATATACAATAGTGAATGATCTTTTCAACAATATTCAATATTGAATGAAATATTTATTCATAACCTAGTCTGTCAGATAAATTTGTAATTTCTGAACTAAAAAAATCAGTTTTTAACATACATCTTCAATTTAGTCCAACATTTTCATTATTTTTAATCAAAAATTATTAATACTCATATATTAGTTAATCTAATCTTTCTTGTATCCAACTTTATCATACACATTTTAAAATCTGTTGACAAAGCATTTTAATTCAAATTCACAATAAAGCTATGAAGATAATTGGAAATATAAAGATCACACATATTTTAATTGGAAAACAACTAATAATATTATAACACTAACAAATTGAATAAGCGTTCACATTATACAGGATGAGTTTTAAGTTCATTATTTTTTGTACTGTATTTTTAATACTAAGATGAATCAATTTTCAAAATACACCAAACTTTGAGAATCACAAATATTTTCAAATACAGATAAAAGATGTAACCTTCATGAAATGTTTTATTTCATTACTTTATTTTTATTTGTTAAAAAAAATATTTAGGCAGTGTTAGACATTGACAGTTATTGTCAATTGTGTACTCTGATTGGATAATTAGTCTGAAATTATGATCCATTTCTGCATATACATGTTGATTCCAAAAAATCTTACTTTATGAGGATGCATATTGCATCTTCCGCCATAAATTTTGGAATGGTACTGGTACAAATTTTCATCTCTTCTCTTTAAAACAAAACATGGGTGCTATATCTATTTTCAGGCAGGTTACTGAAGTTTAAAATTACTTCGACAGAAACTGTAGCTCATTTCAGCATGATTGCTTATCCATACCTAGCAAATAATCTATAAACAATTTTTACATTAAAAATAACACATAGTAACTAACTTAAAACTCACTTGTATATGCTTACTTAGCTCACAAAACTTTCATAACAATAATAGAAACACGCATACTATTTACAGTAAAATATTGTACTATCTGCATAAACATTTAACATTCAATATTCTGTTTATATACAAAAATATACACTATACTAGTCTGTAATACCCTAAGCTATATATATATATATATATATATATATATATATATATATATATATATATATATATATATATATTCATTAGTTTTGTGGATGGTAACCAATCTTTAAATGATTATGATGAATCACTTTAATATTTGTTGTAGTTATAAAACAAATATACTGAATGTATGAACGTTATTCTTAAGATCTAATATTCATGTTGAATATTTCAAACAATTTTATCACCTTAATAGTTTTTTTTTAAGAAAAGAAAAACAGAAAACGTTTAATCCACAACAATATCATAATTTCCCAAAGCGTAAACACAATTTCTCATTAGAGTACTTGAAGTAGTTAGCAATACTAAAAACACCAGATTAAAAGCGAAATTTGTTATTACAGTATAAAATTACCAGGTCTATCAAAGTTGGACTTTGTGTCTGGTATGTGTAAACATTAAACAATGACAGAAGATTGACAATTTGAGAAAACTGGTATCTTGTGATATCTGTTTATAAAAATTAAAACTATGTGAAGTTATGATATACCGTAACCTACAGTTCTGTAAGTTAATGTTTAGGATAAATTGTAAATTCAAAGTACTGTAGTTTTAAAAATGAATTCAAATTATTACTTTCAATAAGATCAATTTTTGGGCTACTAGCAATAACAAACAGGTTGTTTATTTTAAAGCCTTGATAAGTAGAAGTAGAAAATAAAAGCTAGAATCTACATTTGTTTCAAAGGTGATTCTATACTCAAATAATATTTTTGTGATGAATTTTTTACCTACTGTATTTATAATCCCTGTTTTTTTGAATTAGCCACACTAATCAAACTGTTCATATCTAACTTTAAACTCAAGATTAAGACAAAATGGAGTATATCAAGTAATTTTATACCTAAATTTGACAATTATTAAAATCTTTTAATGTTCTAGTACTCTGCCCTATTCAACTGACAAGTGATCTGTGATCCACACAGTTAGTATTAAACTTCAGATACACAAAATACATTATCTCAACAACAAATTAAAAACAAATAATTATTAAATAATATAAGATTTACTAAACTGTGATATATTCATGATAACTTATAACTAAAAAATTCTCAGTTGACTGAAAACAGGTCTACTGAGAACAACTAAAAAATTCTCAGTTGATTGAAAACAGGTTTACTGAGAACAAAATAACTTTAACGTACTAAAATTATCGCAACTATAAAACTACTTATAAATAACATTTGAACTAAATTTAGAAAAGTAAATATATAAAAGTAAAATATGAACCATTGTTATAAATTGTTTCTGACTCAGAATGATGGTTTGAAGGTACAAAGTTGTAACACAGAAAAAAAATTTTCCTAAACCACAGAACGAGAAAATACAGTAATAAAAAGTATTATCACTTTTATATACGTTTACTATTATACCTGACATTCCAATAACTTGGTGACCATCTTTCGTTTCTTAAAAGCCAAAGTTAAATGAATACACTAAAATGCAAAAATACTACACACAAACTTTCTAGCAATCAATTACTTCTCATGAATATTTTGGTTTGTAACCTCTCATGAAAAAGCATAACACAGACCTAATTCTCAGTCAGATTAATGAATTTTTAAAAATTAGATAAATTTTCCAATTTTTTAATAATTTCTAAATCTGATTTCTAAACTGTAAATGACTTAAAAATTAAAAAAAAACTTTCTACTGGGCTGGAGGAGAAGTGATTGGGAATGAAAAGTTACTGCAGTGTAAAATTCCCAACTTAAAAAATGGTTTTTGTTATTCAACGAAAACTTAGACAATCGATTGAAAACTAAATAGTATTATAAAATTTGTATTAAATTTAACTTTAATTTATTTAATTTAATAAACTGTAATACATTTAATACTAATCACAGTTTACGGCAAGGGATATCTTTACAACCAAACCTACAGAGCACAAAATTGTTGGTTACATATCTAGAACTTTTAATGCGTTTCACAGAACTAACTCTCAAAAAATTATTCATCGTACAAATTTTACATGAAGGATAAAGAACTGTATTATTTTGAAATCTGAAAAATTGCTGTTGTAAGTGTTGAGCGAATAATAAATAAACCATGAATGCTACTGGGTTTATTTCATATTTTTAATGAATCTTGAAAATTTAAAATAGTAATTTGTGCAAATTGAATATTAATAATATTACTTGTTTGTATAAACAAGTGATACCAGATTTGTTTACCATTTTCTTAGAATATTACAGAAAAACTATATAGAAATATCACACTTTCAATGCCCATTCAATCATCAATAAACTTTAAAATATAATTTATATATTTTTTTTGAAAAATATCTACTAAAAAATATTTTAATTTGTTGAAAATTTAAACAAAGCTATTACTTAAACTACAGTACTATCTTTTCAGTATACATCACAGTCAGTTTCCATTTACGACAATTCAAAACCAGTGTTACTGGAGATGGCGTATCTCAACTTTTCCCGTAAAGTACTTTTACGTTGGTAGTTTGGTAACTTCAACAAATTGAAACATGTTGATGATGTTGGCAGCCTATGTTGTGGATCTTTTTTTCGGATTGTGAAAAAACCTCTGATGACACTTCCTGTGATAAAACAGACTTTGATATAATAAACGATTGGAATTTGTTGTAGCAAGATGATAATAATCATTTATTATTAACAGTTTAGATGGAGAATGACTAGAAATAGTTGAAACATGTTCATAGGTGAAGGTTTTTTAAATCGACCTAAATTGTAAGGATTGTTGTATTAATATTAATATGCAATTGATAGTAACATAAAACAAGCATAACCAAACAGAACAGTAATTAACTGTAACAAAGAATAGCAAACTGCTTTAAGAAATTGCTAGAATACTTCCAATTTTTATAAACAATGACAAAGTAGGATAGCAGTTGTAGTCGGTTGAACAAATGTGGGCACGCTAGGCATAGAAATGAACTCCCAGTACAAAGGGCAGCACCGACTCCAACTCTTTAAAGTAAGTAGACTGTTTTTGCATGCATCATCCAAGTACAGTAAAAGCCCTTTAAGCCAGCATCCACAGTCCGGAACTTTCAATAATCTGGCATCACTCATAGGTTAAAAAAAAAAATTAGACTAGTATATGTACTGTAATGTACACTTGTGACGCAATCGGTAGAATACGAGAAAATCAGGCATAATCGATAAGAGTTCAGGCAAAAAAAAAGTAAAAAGGCAAACGCTCTGAATCGAGGTCTAAAAGGAAGAAATAAATTTCATTGTTTTAACTGAACATGATGCAGTAATCAAAGAGTTGGATTATGCTCAGGATGAAATAAGAAATCTGCTGAGCGGTGAAGTTAGTGAATGGGTAGACAATGACAAGAAGAACCTGTCATCGAAGAAATAACAGAAATTTTTAGTTTTTTTTTTTTTTTTTTTTTTTTGTTGATGTTTAACGTCCGACTATTGTGCACACTTGGGCTAATGCAGATGATGTGATGATTTATAGCGCATGAAAATGCCAAGCCCTCACCGGGAATCGAATCCGGGACCTCGGGGTGAAAGCCTAGTACGGAGGCCACTAGGCCACCGAGGCGGCTGAAGTCCTCAACAATAAAAATAGGCCATCCTATAGTGAAACGATGATAAAGAAGGGGCTGATGCCACAAATTCAACACCAACATCTACCTGGAATGTAGCAGCCACCGCTATTGATACTTTTATAAGGTTTCCTGAGTGCAGCAAATCTTACAACTCTGCAGAACTTTTAAACTTGTGTTTAGACATTAGACCAATGCAGTAAAATTGAAATGTTTTTTAATTTCCGCCTAACTCTCCATTCACCGCTTTTTTTGACGCTAGTTTTAACTAATGTTAGTTGGATAGAAACAAACCAAATATTTAAATAAAAATCTTTATTTCTTTCTTTCATCCGGATCACCCACTTTGGGGTACGCCAAATCAATTACTTTGATGTGCGTTAGCTGCCCTCCGCTGTATCCAATACTGCTTCATTCTATCCGAGGCTGCCTTCCTTCTTTCATCCGAGACTGCCCCCCCTTTTAGATGTTGGTTTTCTTGGAACCTTAAGTTTTCATTATGTAAAAGTTTTCGCAGTTTAAGTACATCGTCAATCATCTCATCTGATATCGCCAGCTCAGTTAAGTCTTCCTGGACCCGCCTGAACCAATTACTCTTCGTTTTCCGATCTCTGAAGAAAGCAAAGATCCGCCTAGTAAGTCTACTGCTGTTCATCCTACTAATATGGCCATAAAAACTAAGTCGTCTTTTCCTCATGCTATCTGAGAGTCTCTCAATTTTGAGATACAGGTTTTTATTAGAAATCAACTTTACTTCATTATTTTTAAAGTTTTGGCCCAATATCTTCCTTATTAACTTTCTTTCCTTCTTCTCCAGGTTGTCCAGTAATCCCTTATTATTGAGTGTAAGAGTTTCAGATGCATATAAAGCCTCTGGTTTGATCACAGTTTTATAATGCTTAAGTTTGGAATTCCAGGATAATTATTTCTTGTTATACACCTCTTTGGTTAATTGAAACGCCAATTCCATTTTACATATCCTGGATTCCAATGCTCTCTTTTCTAAGGCGTTCCAGCTGATCCATTCACCCAGATATTTGAAGTGGTCAACTCTCTCGATTTTATGACTACCGACTCCCAGATGTCGTGGTGCATTTTTAATATTCGTTAGTATTTTGGTTTTCTCAAATGAGATTCGGAGACCTACTTTAATGGCTTGCTTCTGCAACTCTTTAATTTGTAATTCTGCCTCGGACCAGTCCTTGGCTATGAGAGCCAGATCATCCGCAAAAGCCAGGCAGTTACACTTCAGTCCTTTGGTCCCCATTTTGATTCCACTGCCTTCCTTCAGATTTTGATTCCACTCTCTAACCACCTTCTCCAGCACACAATTAAATAATAGCGGTGATAAACCATCACCTTGTCTGACTCCAGTTCTGATCAGAAATGGTTCTGACACTTGTCCCATAAACTTTATTTCTTTATAAAACTATTTTATCAGTTTTATACAATGCCACATCCCTTAAATCTGCCTTTCTCCTTTTCAGAACTGTGATCTGAGTTTACACAATTTCATATACCTTTTTGCACACAAATTACAAAAAAAACAACTTTTTCACTTATCTGTAAATAACAAACTTACATAATTAAAAGCAATTATCATTACTATCTTACAAAACTTCAGTTGTTTCTAAAAAACAAAAACTGTCAATAGTTTTAACATCAAATATTTCTAGCAAAATCAGCTACATTATAAAATTCTGAATAACATTATTTTTATTAAATACCTTTCAAATTTAAATGTTAACAAAGAATAATTAATAATTACTTTACCTATAGTATCACCGGTATCTTCGTCATCACCAACTTCAACGCAACGTATAGAGAAAGGCGGCTCTAAATGTGCAAAACCAAGCAACGGTGGTTTAGAACAACTGGTAACAAACTGAAATAAAAACAAGTGATTAACATAACTCGTTTAATTAAAAAGTGTTATTACACATAACAAAAATAATGCAATAATTATATCTATGTTAATTACGACTTGATGGTAATCATGTACAACTCGAGTGACATAATGTAACCTATAACCGGTGTAAAAAAAAAAAACTGTAATCCTAAATGTTATCAAAATAGTATAAAAGAGTAAATAAAAACTTACTGAAATTTTTGAAGTTATGCTGGAACGTTTACACAGAAAATTTGTCACGAAGAGTTGAAGAGAATAATAGGCCCTTAACTGCAGTTTTTTTAATATAGAAAAACATTGTTTTATTCACTTTTTAAACACCTAATATATTCCAATGTTTCTTCCTATAAGAGTATATATACATTTACATGTAAATAATGTATGATTTACATTTATATTGTATAAGTAATGTTTTAATAACTTTTACCTTTAAGAAGAGCTTTCGTTCTTCTTCTGTGAAATCTTTAAGAAGAATATCCCACAGCCAAAGTACGACCCTGTGAGAATCATGGAAGCCTCCGTAGTATAGTGTGTGCCTGACGAGGTCCACCAAGTCTAACGGTACATTGTCCCCTGATATCAGTCTTTGTAACTGTAAAGTTTCAAAATATTTTAAAACGTTCTTAACTTTTTACACACTTTTTTAACCTTTCCCCTCAACATTTTTGCACTACCATTAGAATTAACGAAAGTGTTTAAAAAAGACTGAAAAATATATTTTGCATAATATACCATCCACTGTTGTTAAGCAATGTCAAACAGAATCGTCTCTGAACAGCTAGCGTAAATTTCCAATGTTGGACTGAGTTCGACTTGCAGGAGGATGTTAAGACATCTTTGACCTAATGTTAATTCATTAGAAAAGGATGTGTATGACAATCCTGAAATCAATATTTTATGACTTTCAAAGCTATAATGCTTTTTTTGTGAATATATAAAATTGCAGACTGTCTAAAAACAAAGCAGTTTAGGACAAATGTTCTTTATTTATTTTTTGTAAGAAACCCACACCAGAAGTGTGTGTGTGTGTGTGCACATGCGCATGTGTGTAGTAGAGTTATCAAAGCTATTTGAAACCAAGAGTGGTTCGGATAATCAAACAGTACTTTTTAATTTGTGTTAACTAATCTATGGTTACAGACAAAAATTCTGTACATAATTTTTTTTTTAACGTCTGACTATTGTGCACACTTGGACTAATACAGATGATGGGGATGATTTATAGCGTATGAAAATGCCAAGCCATCGCTGGGAATCGAACCCGGGTCCTCGGGGTGAAAGCCTAGTATACTAAACACCGTAAATAAATAAAGAACTAATGTATTACTGTAATATATTATATACAGCTTATTTACTTACAAAAACAAATTATAGTACAGTAAAGTATTAAGACACAGACAGAGTATACATTACAGATAGAAAAAATTAGTCGTTAATCTTCTTATGTTTTAAATTTGAACATCTTTTCTTGGACACCAAATCAAACATATTCTTTAGCAACAACAGCTCAGTAGAACTCTCCTCTTTCTCTTGAACCATGACATTGCTATACTTAGGGCTGTAAAAGTCTTTCCATATCTTGTACATTTGTACCATTTTCATTTATTTCTTCATAATTCTTTTCATCTTCATATTGAAGATGTCCTCATCAGTATACTAGATGACAACAGGTAGTTTTTTCATTCACTTATTACAAAAGCTGTGCATCAGCTGCTAAATTCGATTTTTCCTTCACATATTTCATATTTTTCCCTCTAAGATAGTTGATTGATGTTTCGGTTAGCTGATATTTGATAAATCGACTCTGTACTATATAAACTTTTTTTTTTAATTTAACACACTGACTTATGACTTAAGACAAACAAAATTTTTTGAACCATTTTTGAAAAAAAATATCTCCACATCAAATACCATGAGTACCACCCCCAGTGAAAATGTACCACCCTTAGAAATATTCATGTATTTAGTATTGTTACCTCAGGTGTGGAGAACAAAGCCAACCAATCCAAGTTAATGATCGATCTGAAGCCCCTTATAAATGCTGCTGTCTGATCACGTATCTGCGTGTGCATTCGAAAGTGTGCCATCAGGTGTATGTAATTGATTCTATAAAAAGAATTAATCGCATTAATGACATTTTATAATTAAATAAAGTAAAAAAAGTAATTTTCTAAAAAAAAAATTATTCCAATATGATCATGTCAAGTATCAAGATGTGTAATGGTTTAATTTTTTTATATTTATCAAAGCGATCCTTTTCACAAAAGTCTTAAAACTATGTCATAACTGAAATTTTTGAAACAATTGTCGAAGATTTAATCTATCCTCAAAACTCTCCATCTGTGTTAAATTTTAAATTATCTAAAATAAAAACATGTGAATTAGGTATGACCATAGAAATTAAGTTTTGGCATAAAAGATATTTACAAAATTTTGCTCCAAAATAGAGGTCAAAGAAAACATTTGTTAATACAAACAATTATCAAGAGATGGTTTAAGTCTGTTAAAACAAAATGTCTAAGACAAACTGGAAAGCTATGATTCTGTCCAAAATTAATGTATAATTTAATTACAGACCTAGGAAAAATATGTTATTTTTCCATTCAAGGCTAGGTTGTTGGTGCACCATGCTTGCTTCCCTTGTGTGATTCCACAGTCCAATAAGAAGAGGTTTGTTATGAATTTAATATTGCAATACATAAAATAACAGCACAAAACAGGAAACCTCTCCGTTTAATGAAGAAAAATTAAAAGTTATTATTGATTTAAATGATAGGGTGACAGTAAAATTTAGCCTATGTGCACATTAAATTGATGTGGTTGAAAAACAATTTGCAAGGTTCATATACAACAGAAAATACCAATCAATGTATGCAGTTTGATGGTCACCAAACTTGCTACTGCAAGTTTACAGATGTTTGCTAAGTATTCTGTAATTTCTTCAAATTTTTAATATCAATCATTCAACAAAATAAGTCGACAAAGCATTATATTTTTTGCACAGAACTGAACAAAACACAATACTGAGCAGATAAAACAATTATTATTAGTAAATAGTGCACTTCCAGATTCTGCCCTCATAAGATTAGCTCCCACTACAAACAGTGCGTTAATCACAACACTTTATTTTAAAGTTCTATTAATAGTCAGAATGACACTGTCAAATAATGTAACCTCTTTACAGACTTACTTGTTTTGGTTGGTAACAATAACAGCTTTGCCTCCCGGGATAAGTTCATGGGTTACAAGACGACCAAGCACATCTTCGTCTACAGAGAATGCCAGGTCTAAGTCAGACACATCGCCTTCGTAGTGTTTGATGTAAGTTAAACTTCTGTACAGTTCATTATCGAGCGATGGCAGTTCATCCATACACGAGTAAAGGGCTTGCTGAGTCTGGCCCGCTACTTGGCTGAGGAAGAACAATGCAAATGGCACGTCCACTACTATGCCCTAACAATGAAAGCATAAATACATAAAAAATGTGCTGAAATCACAAAAGCAAAAGTCTATTGGCAAATTTTCAAAAATTACAAAACAGGCTTGTTTTACTGTAGTATAAGTTTATATGCAGTAAGTTTCGACAGTTGAGTAGTAGTCTGGATCGGTAAGGTAAACTTCAGAATGTTAGCCGCATGAAATGAGATGTCAGTTACGAATGGTAATGCACCATCAAAGTGAAGCAGAATATAAAAGGTAAGCAGAAATGGGCAGAAATATGATACTTTAGAATCAAGAAGCATGTACATGGCAAACCAATCAGGATCAAGTATTTTTTACAGGAGTGCTGCTAACTCAGTTTGCAATTATAGACTGCGATTGTATAATCAGTGATTGTTGTACCTTCAATAGTACCTCTGACAAGTAGTTTTTTCCTTAATGCCCATACTTTATGCCAATTAGACTAATGAAAACGAGGGATCAATGTTAAAGGCGAGGGATCAATGTTAAAGGCAAGGGACAAGCAAATAGAGTAACTGCGGCTCGAACTAAGAACCTTTCGCCACATCGACCACTAAGTCCTAGTATGGGACATTATGATAAGCAACAGTAATACAGAAAACTATTTGCTATAAGTATAATTTTGAATGTGTTGACCAAAATTAAAGGTATTAAAAGCATTTTTATTTTAATTCCTCGTAACTTAAGGATAGTTCGATTTGCAACACAGGAACATTAAATAAATTATAGTTGAAAGCTTGTAGCTGAGTGCAAGATATTGTTCATGGAGGGTGAAGACAGGGCAAAGTGTGTGAGGGACATGCACGTCAAAAAGCATTTACTCTTCTGTGTCTACTATATGGTATTTCATATAGTGTCAAATGGTAATTAAAGTAGGCTACCTACTGGTAATAAAGGAATTATTTCATTATTTACTGGTATGAAATTTGGACTTTTGAAAACAGTTCTTATAATTACATAGATTGATGTTTTGTGCATGACTAGTACAACTTTGGCCACATCAAGATCAAAAGTTTAGCTGAACACCATCTTGCACTTTTAATTCAAAATTTTGTTTAATAAAATAAACAGTCTACCTCATAAACAGCTTTTCCCAACATTCGTCCAATGAACTCAAATAATTGTAGGTGATTGTCCTGCATGAACGACGTAGGAGAAGGATATAGTCGTTCTTCAGCAGTGGCACGAAACAAGTTCAAAGATGGATCAAAAACTCGTTTAATCGTTTCTTCTAGGAATTCTAAAAAAATAGAACAAAGCAAAATTTATCCACAGTTGTAACAATGTAGAAACAATTTCTAACTCCACATCTTATGATATGTTACCTTTAAACACGCCATCTTGATCTATTCCTGCTTCGTCTAAACCTTGTTCATTGATGAATCGCACCCTGATGACTCCTTTCAAAGCCTGAGCTGGGAGGAGGGCTAACTGCCGATATCCATCTTCAACTATACGACTCCTGTAATCATAAAAACAATAAAATGTGCAAACTTTATTATTAACGTCAAAACATCCATTTGGTCTACAGAAATGTGGATGGGCAGCAATCAAACAAAAACTCTTAATTTTTTCTTATTCACAGGTTCCCAGTAAAAGTGCTGGTATAAGGAAATCAAATATAAATCAAAAATAAATTTTTGTTCTCTCAAAAATGCTCTTTGACAAGATCCAAAAATATAATTTTGTTAGTAAAGTTCTTATTTCTAGTTCTCAGAGATATTTTACTTTTTAGAGGACTGTAAAAACATTAAAATATTAATTTTCTAACCTATCACAAAAAAAAAGTTATACCTCAGTTTTAAGCTACGGATTGTTTTCCATGGTGTATCCGTCACTTCAGCAAAACAAGAGTATGTCTTGTCTGGCATTTTATTTAGAAAATTAAGTAAAAATATACTGCAATTAAATAAATAATGTTCCTTTGCTGTTTCAAAAACCAATCTGAAACTTTTTTAGCATAATAATAAGGTCAAAATTAATTTAACCCATATGCAAAAAAATTGAATTAACCTTACAAATTTAGCAAAAATTTATGTGGAACTATTTTTTTAATATTATTTTAAGACGAAAAGCACATTGAGGCTATTATCGCCTCCCTAAATTTAAGTGTGAGTGTAAAGTGTTAAAGTCGTACGTGCAGTGTTGTAAGTGTAAATGTTTGTTAGACTCGGGTACAGCGAGGAACGTCTAAACCCTCTCAATAGGTGCAGCTAGTCTGCACCCCCCTGTGGGGTTTATATGGAACTACTACTAGCCCAAACTATAAATAATATATAAATTTAATAGTTGAATAACTAGAACATCATACATGCACATTTGCAATAACAACAATTTCTTTTTTTTTTTTTTTTACTGATCACCTCAACATTTTCAACCAATTAAATATAAACACGAACCCAATAAAATTATATTACGAGTTACAAATATGTTATAAATTTTTTAACAATCAGATAATTAAAAGAAAGATAAAACTGAATACTTGCTAAAATGAAAATGATTTTTTGCTTCTTCTACACCAAACTTTTTGAAAGATTAAGATTACATTTATTTGGGATCATTAACCACAAATATATTATGAATTTCATAACAATCAGATATTAATTGGAACAGGAAATATTGTGTTTATAGAAATTGTTGATAATCTGACAACTGACAGAGATCAAAATAAAAATGTTCCCAAAGTTGTAAAAAACTAATTTCATTATAACATTTGTTAGTTTTGGACAATATTTTTTTAATTTAGAAAAGATCACAAAACTTTCGATACTTTATTGATACAGAGATCTCAAAACTTAATACTTTAAGTGAAGTTCTGTTTTAAACAACCCTTCCTTCATCTTCAATAAATTTCACAGACCTGTGTATTGTGACGAGAGTGGAAGAAAGCGAGGCACAAGCAGACTCGGTCAATCCTAACACAGTTTTCTCATTCGCTACATACTTGCGAAACAACTGGACTCTTTCTTCATGTGGAATAATATGAGGCATTTTTTGTAGAAGAAGCTGAAAGAGTACCAATTAAGTGTTTATTTATTGAAAAGTATGCAAATATTATTCACTTATGGCTTGAATATATAGGAACACAATGCCTGGTCCTTTTAGCTTGCATCTAGTTTCCTTTTCTAAGTTGGTTACTTATTTTAACGTATGCTACCTTAACGTACTGCATGAAAGGCATTAAATGGTTGTTGGTTAGAGTACAGTAAAGTATTAATAGTAATTTATAGTTACTATACTAGTAATCCACTGGGCAGTTTGATATACTCTGTACAGTAAAAAATTTTAATAATGGAAATATTCTGAAAAGTGTCAACAAATATAGAATGTTTAAAACTAGGAAAGGCAGATATAATCAACAAAATAACAACATTCCTAGATTTGAACAGATTTTAATTCATTTGTCAAAACACCTTAAATTTGTTTCCAAAAAAACTTTTGACCTAAAAATTGCTCTTCCATTTTCAAATTATCTCGCCAATTGCATTACAACTTCTTATATTATTACTGAGACATCTGATTTTTATTTATTTTTAATTTTTTGTGCTTTTACTTTATAGACTAATGAATATTTAGGATTATTGTAATACATTAAAAAAACAACAGCAGTGACTACACTTGAAACTGCAAAAGGTTAGTTTCAGCCAACTGCCCGCTATTCTACCCACTGAGCAATGGTCACTAACTGTTGTGCTAACAAAAATATGACATTTCGACAATCGTTAATTTACTTACTTTTTATATTTTTTTTATTCCTGATTTTGTTCGCTGACTTAAGTTGTAATAAAATTTTTTAATTATCTTTGATAAATATTTAGGGTTGTTAGCTCATCGTTTATGATTAAGCAAATCCGATTTTGAGAAATTAGGTTTTTAGTTTTTTGAACCAATATGTTTGGGCAATACCAATATTCTTGGTTTGGGTGCTTTAGGTCTACATTTGAGTTGAATAAATAATTCTTTTTATATTCTTCTTCTTTTCTGCTAGGATTATTGTCACTATGTTCAGTATAATAATCTGCCTTCCCTAGCTTCGTCAATTCTTCTTTCATTGACGCTTTTCGGAGAACCTCCATCTCCAAAAACTATTTCTATACTAGAGTATGCATATTTCTATGTATATACTAGAGTACAGAAATAGTTTTTGAAGATGGAAGTTCTCCGAAAAGCATCAACGAAAGAAGTATTGACGAAGCTAGGAAAGTCAGATTATTATACTGAACATAGTTGAATAAATAATATGAAAGTTTGTGCAAAGTTACAATCTTGTGACAGCATATCACCCAAAAGTATATAATACATTTATTTTAAAAACTAATTCAGATTAAAATTTCCAGAAAATTACATGACAAATTACTAATTTATAAATAATTAAGACTTACTTGGTTGGGCTTCTTGCCCTTATCAAGATCATTCATAAAGGAACTAGTCCGTAGTTCCTTGATCAGCCAATGACCATTAGGTGTGAATGTCCTCCTACTGTCCCGCCTGTACAACACCATCAACAATGTGTGCAAAGAGTTGAAAAGGCCGTTACTACTTATGCTCTTTACATCTGTAACAAATCAAATAAAAATTACACGATTTGGCAGAGAAATCAAAGAATAAGATAACACAATGACTCTGTCATCTAATTCTGTTCATCAAAACTGCTGTACCATTTTGCCAGCCATAAAAAGCCAATAAAGAAAAAGGGAAAACACAAACATTTTGGAAAATTAATTTGACAAGCATAATAAAAGTCAAAGAAAGATTAAAAGTTATAACTTTCTGGATGTAAACAAGGTATATTAAACAACACTTACAAAAATTGTAGTCAATCAGTTACAATATATGGAATCTGACTATATGGTTAATTAATGGAAGTTTAAAGACCACAATGATCTCATGAACAAATCAAGTTGCAAGTTGAACATGTTATTACTAAATAATCAGAAAATGGAGATGGGCGATATTTCTTTGACTGTGACTTTGTCACGGGTATTAAAAAAAAAAAATTGTCAGAGTATATTGCGGTGACTCAGTTAAAAAATACTCCCCAAATCAGATATTCTTTACATGGCAACAAAGTCACAGAGTTGGTGAAAATACCCTCTATTTCTACTTGTCAGCAATTATTAGTGTGTTAATGTATTTTACTGACATCAGAGATAAAATAACAAGACTGGTTCTGTTTTATGAAAGTTATATGTAGCCACTTCTGGTGAGCTAGCCTATCCAACGAGCTAAGGTAGATCAAAATCAGACAAGCCGTTAAGAAGTTATGATGGAACAAACATACATACATGTTACTCAGCCACGAAAAACATAACACTCCTTTTTTGGCAGTTGAGTAATAACATACCAAAGAGATTGTTGAGGATGCCCTTGTAGAGGAAGAGGTTGAGGAAACTTGACATGGCAACAAAGTCTGTCGTAGAAAATGGTTTCTGTAGCTCGTACATCTCTATGTCGTCCAAGATTCTGTGACAACAAATATTTTCACTCGTTTAATCAATTAAACATTAATTTTGTCAGTGTTTTAATTATTAATAAAATATTTATTTTGCTTACATACATTTATATTATTTTAAATACTTTTTTCATGAAAAAAATTATATTTTAGCTAAATTTGCAGTGAAATTAGAAACATTTTTGGTTTGCAGAATAGTTCATTAATAAGGAGTGGTGTAGGTGAAGTTAGGTCAAATGTATGAATGAATTGAAAAAACGTAACTAAGAATAATTAAATTTAAAAACCAAGTTAAAAATAACCTTTGCACTTTCATATTAAAGATTTATATTTACTGTAGCCAGTTAATTTAAATTATGCTTTCTGACTCGTCTAAAAAAAAAAATGTTTGTACTAAAACACATGTTAAATTTTCTACTTTTAATCCATTACAATCATACACACACACACACACACAATGTGCACACCCCTATTATTATTAATGGATGACTCCTTTTCAGATTTTAATTTCCGCTAATGGAATTTTTTTTTTTTAATTGTTAACAAGAGTGGAATGCAGTAAAAATGAGAAAGCAGTTTTGTTTAACACACAAACACAACCAAATTCAGTAAACAATGGAAGACCAAATCATGTGTTTGAAGACCTAACTGTGACAATCATTCATAGTCACTTTCAGGAGTCATTTTTCAGGGATCTTCTTTTCATTACTGTTGGTACACACATCTACTTAGGGTAAAAACCAATTGCGGTATGCAGTAAGGTGGCAGACATTGGAGAATTATTGCAATAATGTTTATCAAAATATAAATATAATTTTACAGTAATCCCTTGCCAACCATGAGAGGAGTAAGGCTGTGGTTGGTGAAAACACTGATGTCAAAGAATACGTGATTATACGTTATGTTTTGTACGTGCCATAATATAATCAATCAACTTCCTATATGACAGAGTAACAAGTGGTTAACAAATTCTGGTACCATAATTAATTTCTTCGAATAAATTAGCTAATCAGTTCAGTACATACACATACCTAATAATGTTCAGGTAATATAAAAGGTGTGCCAATTAAATAACTGGGCTGGCATTACAAAACATTTTACTGATCACCAATTACATTACTAAGTTTATCCCCTTCAATATACTCTCCTTGCCAGTTACCAATCCCTCCAAGACTCCATATGAACTTTCCACTGCTTAAAGCAGTCCTGGAAGTTTGAGTTTGCTTCTGTCAGCTTTACTACTCCGTCGCTTTTGCTTTCCTCTCTTCCGCACTGTGAAATCTTATCCTCTTAAGCTGCCATTTGAAGCAAAGAACGCCTTCACAGACAAGACAAGGGCTTTGTCTTGGTTAAGAATCCAGGAATTGCTCCTCCACATGGATTGCCATCGGATCTTCATCTTCTCACTCGTTCACAAAGAGCTGTCAGAACTTTGATGTAATAATGTTGCACGTCTGACTTTCAAGGGCCCAGTGAACATAGACAATTTCACACACATTAAAAAAGACAATTGAATATAACAATTTTGGATCTATCACTGTTGTTTAAAAAGTCAGCACAAATGTTCATTCTTTATTCCTTCTGCTCTGGAGTGAGAAGTTTTGGCACAACTTTTGTTCAAACTTTTTGCATGTTCAATAACACATGCAAAATTTGATGGATACTTTCCTTATTTCTTCCTGAGACTTCAGCAAGAGTTCGGACACATAGATGATGATTTTTGCAGATCAATTTACCAATTTTCTGGATACTGTCATCTGTTTTTGATGTTGAGAGTTATCCACTGCACGGACTGTCTTTTGTTCTTTCACATCCCTCCTGAAACCTTTTAAACCACTCAACACGTGTGCGTGCAATAAACATTCACTTATGTACGTTTACTTTAACATAAGATGAGCTTCTCTAGACGTTTCCCCCTATTTCACAAGAAACTTGAGGTTAACTTGTTGCTTCGTCTGAACACTTTGCATTTTTTCAATGAGACGCTAGTTCAAGCACTTGAACGGGCAACTGCTACAGTAAAACTGAACAACGTACAACCTTGCCAATTTAACAGGCCTGTGCCTGTTCAATTCCTGTCACAGCGAACTCGCTCTTTGCCAGTAGCAGCAGCAGTCTGGTTATTTAATTGCCTCACCTCGTAGTTCATAAATATATGTCAGAATACTGTGAGTAAAGGAATATTGTACTTTAGCTATTACTTTTAACATGACACTTATGTCTTCTATATTCATTACAAATGCACTGTATGAATTCAATGTGCTGGACATCATGCTTTTCGAATTATGCATTAGACAAACATAAGCGTCTTTATTCACAGATTAGTTGGTGACTGTTACTTACGTAACATAATGTGTCATACAGTCAGCAAACAAAACCAAAGTACTGAATTCTGGAGCAGACCATTTTGTGTTTACCACCAACAAGTCCAGATAGGGTTTTAACCCACAGTTTGGTCCAAGTGACAGTAGAAACCTCCACAGCTGGTATAATATACAGTCCTGGTAACACAGACCTAAAAACAGTAGGACATATTAAATACAAACATAGAGTGAAATAGTTAAAATAATTGTGGCACACAGCTAGATAGATATTATTATATCATGGCACACATAGATAGATGAAAGTACACGATAAAATACTTTCAAAAGTATTTTTCTTTATCTTACCCTTCTTTGAAATTTTGATTTAACCATGATATTAAAATCTGCATATATTAAAATTTTAAACTTTCAAATTACATTGAAAATAAAAAAATAAACCCTGACCACCATCAAAAGATTTCTTAATTTCAACAGATTTTGAAAATTTAAAATACAAATTTATGCTGTTTTTAATAGTAATTATCAAATGGTTTTTTTATAGTGACACAAAAAAAAATATGAGATGAAAATGTTATGAATTTTTAAATACTTGAAATGATGTCATTTTGAAACTGTTGAATGAATTTTGCTTCATTATGAACTTGTCAAAGCTTTTATCATAATCGATTTTTAGGCTAATCAAATCTGACAAAACTGCAAATGTGAAAATGATAAACATAGATACATAAATTTTAACGATCTTTTAAAAAGTGATCCAAAGGTCAGGATCGGTGCTCATTTTTTGATCTTGGGTCTGGATCTTAACATGGCTCATTTTTCCAATGGGAATTTGCTAAAGAAATGTGAATTCTAAAAAATGCAGATAATTAAATTTCAGATTAATAACGTGAGTTTACATCATACAATAAGTCAACCACTTAGAAAATGGCCTGCTAAGAACACCAGTGGGATAGAGAGATGTACGATAGAACAATGTGCGACTGACAGGTCGATTTTTCTCACCACAGCTCCTTCCTTTTCCTTACTATCGCTGAATAGTAACAGTCTGTAAACTTAGACTGGCAGACATCTGTGTCACTGGACTGTTGGAGGGAGCTAGAGGGGAATTTTCCTACATGTGAGAAATTTTTGCCGTTTACTAAGTGGCTGGACCTTTTTCATGTTGCCAGGAGGTATTCGTGATTACAACTTTATAGCAGCATACATTTTTTCAAACAATTTAAATCAGGATTTTCCACAAAAAATAATTTTGATGTATTGTGTAGTTCAAGGTACATTCAAAAGATCAACAAATATAAGTTTCATTTTGGCATCTGAAGCATTGGTATTATTGGACTTTGATTCTTAGAAGGAAAAAAAACTGAAAAAAATCATAAATGTAAGAGGTCCAACAATAGAAACGTAGAGCTGTCCTGAGGGCAGTGCAAGCAGTGTAGCCATACCAGGACTTGCCACTGCAGAATTTTTTTTAAGTTAGCAATCACAATATACTTAAAATCAAAATGCTTCTTCAAACAACCCAAAAGTAATGCATCTACGGAATATGTGAATAAGTGTTATTAAAATAAATGATATGTATTCATGTGTCATCTTGAACGCAATATTTGTGCAAAATTGCTAGTTTGTGTGTTTCAATTGAGAGTATCTGTGCAAGCCATACTTGTGCAGCATTTCCCACTATGAACCCAGGTATTTGACCAGTAGGGAAATTACTAAAAAGAAGTTTCACCTGTGTAAATACACAGACAAGATAGTATAAAACAGAAAGACAATATATTTGATTTAAGTGTTGTGAGAGTAAAATGGGACTTTGTATATATCCTTTCCTTGAAGAGAAATATTAAAAAAAAATAACCTGACAAGATGTATTCGTTTTTTGTACTTATTTCATTTTTATGAATAATAAACATAAATAGTTTGATTTCAAAATATTATGACATTTTTCCTTTACTCCTACTGACTACTTTTAGTGTCATAATGTTTACCCATTTTGACACTGTATATACAGATGTTCCGGGACAGCAGAAGCCTATTCCATAAAGAACCCTATACCAATATACCTACTTTTATTTCATGATACATTTTGATTAAAATTTTTTTAGACACTACATTTTAAATTAGTATTTATGGTTTTTATTACTACTCAGTAATAATGTTTTTTTAAATCATACTTTTGTAATTACATCAGATTTCTAAATAAAGATATTCTTTCCTTTGTATTAAATTATACAGGCCCAGGCATAGTTACTATAGTTTTAGAAATAAATGTCACATAATGTGGTGCAGGAATGCTGCCAACCCGTTCCTTAGACTCAATGTATTTATTAAAACAAGGTCTCAAAAAAACAACACATTTTGCACTAGGCCTCACATTCAGTTAGGACAGCTTTGTCAAAACCATTGAAATACATGTTTCTTGATAAAAAAAATATAAGCAAATCTGTTGCATCATCTCTAATTTCTCCTATATATGTGTCTTATTTAGTATATGGAGCTTGTTTTTCTTAGTAGTTCAAATTTTTTTGCTGTTTTTTTAAGTACATTCTTTTCAGGCATCCGTAGGATTCAGCACCTTCTTCCTCATGTTTTCCTTACATACAGATTCTTGTTGCTTCTTAGACTGTGCATATGTGTTTCTTCTAGCACTTGTGTAGACTCAAGGAGTTTTCTCGAAAATAATCATTCCATTTTTCAATCTCTTCCCTGTGACTATCTCTGCTGTAAAATGTCTGGAACTTTTTTTATTTATAAAATAATTGTTTTAAATTATTAAAATTGTACCCAACCTCTATACAAAGTGTTAACTTGTCAAATATGTTGCTGTTTACAAATCAGTGTGGGCTAAAACTGGCTAATCCCAGTAAACCTCTTTGGACCCCACACAACTTACCCGTAAGTATATCCAGTTTCAGTTGAGTCAAAGTGCTTAAGGAAGTGTGATACAATGTACAGATTAGAGCTACTTTGGTGCATTCATTGCTGCCCAATTTATTACGCAACTGTTTAGCAGCATTCGCTCGATTAGTTCTTGCCTCCAGTGCACGTCTGAAATTAAAGTACATTTTTGTAAGTCTTTCTGAATAAAATAATATATTTTTTTTTTTATAAAAAAAAAAACACTATATATGTCATGTAGTTGCTGAAACCAAATGAAGATAATTTTTTAAATCATGAACAATTATAACAATGACAGAGATAATGTTTTTTTAACACTAATTTTTTCAACTTACAGCACCAAATTTTAAATAAAAGAAATTTATAGTTCAAGAGTTAACAATCTCTCAAAAAGTCACAAACCAAACTTACATTGAAATCGTTCAACTCACTTTCTGTGTTATGTTATTTATGAGGCAGGGCCAACAATTTCCCAGAATTGGTCAATGAAAATTTTATTGAAAATATGTATAATATTTTAACCTTATTTTCCTTCAAAATACTCTCCTCCTGCACGTATACACTTCTTCCACCATTTATAAAATTGTTGCAAACACTCCTTAAAGCCATTCTTGTTTAGCCACTTCATCACATTTTCCATCACCTCTTGTGAATCAGCAAAATGATGTTTATTCAATGTCATTTTCAGTCATGGAAACAGGTAAAAATCCAGTAGTATAAAGTCAGGAGAATAAGAAGGGTATTCCTTGTGCTCGGCAAGGTACTGTTTTACCATCAATGATCGGAGTGCAGGCCACTGTCATGTAACAAAAACTAATCATTCCCTGCCCATTTTTCAGGTTGTTTTCATCTACTGCATCTTGTAGCTGTTTTAGGATTTCCTTGTCCTTTGTTACCCATTTTCCATTCAGGAATAAATTCATAGTGAATCAAATAATAATAACACATCCAACATTTTACCCCAGCTTCCATTCAAGCGAAATTTTTCCTTTCTTGGTGATGTTTTTTATCCATTCAGCAGACTGACATTTCGTCTGAGGGTCTTACAGGAAGCACCATGTTTTTTACCACTAGATTTGTACCTGTTTCCATGACTGAAAATGACTTTGAAGGGACATTGTTTTTTTCAATTCGCAAGAGGTGATCGAAAAAGCGATGAAGCGGCTAAAGAAAATTTTCAAAAATGGCTTCCAGAAATGTTTCCAACAATTGTATGAACGGTGGAAGAAGTGTGTACATGCAGGAAGAGAGTATTCTGAAGCGAAATAAGGTTAAAATATTATATGTACGTTCAATAAATTTTCAATGACTAATCCTGAACTTTTTGATCCTACCTCGTATTTATTTTATGAATAATTTACAGAATACATCTTACTTAAAGTACTCTTAATTATGTCTTATTTCTTGCTACATGTATTAAACATTGTCCAGGACTGATACAGTAGTGTTACCTATAGGTACGTATAATATAAAAGCGCTGGATCCAAAAGAAATTTATAACAAAATTTACAACAATTCACATACAGTATTACACTGTATTATATTCAATTCACTATTCAGTTTAATTACAATAAAATATCATAGTAAAACAAGTGACAAAACAAATCTAGTTTTAAAAAAATTTAAAAGCATGTGCAACTCTTTTCAATTGTGCTGAAAAAAAATTCACTGCAGTCTCTCCAACCACATAAATGGTGCCCAAAAGCCTTTTACTGTTATAATATTAATATAAGTGATCTTGAAAAATAAATGTCTTTAACATTCATTTTGTTTCCATATAATTTTTAAAATATTTCACAGAACATCCTAATGCATTATTAATTTTCTTAACCAATTCTCGGCATACACACTTTTTCCTAAACTGTGTTAAAAATTTGGGATACTTAAAATGGTGGAACTTGCATCTGACATCCGATACCTGATAACGTGTAATATCCAGTGTTATAACCTAAGATCACTTTATTACTATGCTACAGACACTTATTTTTGCAAAATAATGTTTACCAAGACTAATGTAAAATATTTTCATATCTTTTGAAATTGACCAATACTTACGGAACGATAATGTTATAAATCTTTACGCACTCACTTGATTATATTATTGCTCGGCTGAGGTGTAGGCTCCAATGCTATGTCTGCAAATGGTTCTAACGCTGTTGCCAGAGCTGAGCCCAGTAAAGCTGTTATGACAGGTTGGCTCCATAACAAAAATAACTGTTCCTTTACGTTGACTATAGCGTCTTGTAGACCAGCATCCATTGGTTGCGCGAACCAGCCTAACACAGGATGCCAATGAGTTAAGTTGGACTGTTTCAAGCCAACGTAATGCTGGCAACTTTGCAGAAGTTCTGTAACAACTGTCTGTAGAAGAAAGATGAAATTCTTTAATTGCTGTAGTATTTAACATATGTGTTAAAATTCATGAATGTCTAGCATTATATGTCAGCATAAAAATTAAAGTGCTAGCAGTGGCAGCAAATATAGTAATTTATTAAAGATTCGGATTAATCAGGATAGGATTACACACATGCACACACACACATGCACATACACACGTGCACACACACACACACACACACACACACACACACACACACACGTGTGCACACACACACACACACACACACACACACACACACACACACACACACACACACACACACACACACACACACACACACACACACACACACACACACACACACACACACACACACACATGCACACACACACACACACACACACACACACACACACACACACACACACACACACACACACACACACACACACACATCTGAGCCATGGTTGGAACAAAAAAAAGCCAGATAATCGTAAGAGCAAAACACTTATTAGCCAATCGTACAAATGTACAAATATAAAATAAAATTCAATGTGTGTTAATTTGTTAATATACAGTATATGAGGTGCCATCCAAAATATTGCACCATTTGAATTTTGTATGAACACCATTTGTGGTATGACCGGATGCCATTAGCCAAACTTTTGTTTTTTATATGTTTACTGCTCTAATCAAGAATATCTGAAACTAAAAATAAACTACTATAAAACTTCTGATATCTGGAACCCTCTGACATTTTTAACGAGTTTCCATATAATGTTTTGGTATTGTTAAGCTGAATACAATGAACATCCATGTTTGAGCAAGCAAACCATGTTTTTGAGTCCAGCAGTAATGTATGAAGGGAAATTTTGGAAAGAGAAGGTACTGACTATCATATTCCCACACGCACCTAATGTATTCTTTATTATATTTTATTTGGCCATGAGTAAAACATCTTTTCTTTCTTCTTAGTTACAAAAGAAGGAGAGTCTGTTTGGTAACTTCTAGTGAGTAGTGTGTTTTCGGGAACACGTTTTGTGTTTAAGTAGAGAGTAATTTTTTAATTCCATTTTAATTGAAAAACAGCTTAAAAACAGAAAAAATCTTTGTCAACAGAAAAGATAAAGCAATTAATTAAATAAAGTAGTTAGTGTAGAAGTTTAAATAAACTGTTAAAAAAAGGTTTTGTATACTATTTAATTTTTTAAAAACAAAAATCAACGCAAAATATTGTTACAAAGTGCTGCACCTTCAATCCTGAAATGTTATTCACATCCTATAATATATGTATTGTATGTTTTTTTTTTTTTAACGTCTGACTATTGTGCACACTTGGGTTAATGCAGACGATAGAATGATTTATAGCATATGAAAATGCCAAGCCCTGGCCGGGAATCGAACCCAGGTCCTCGGGGTGAAAGCCCAGTACGCTATCAACTAGGCCACCGAGGCGGCTAATTGTTGATTTTTGTAGGGTTCTTTCATGACGACAAAGTAAATAAATATACATTTTTCTACTACACCATTCTAGCTTTAATTAATGGAACTCCTTGATACATCGATATTTCGTAATTAATCTGGCGTGTTACCACAATAGAGCAATATACAATAAAAGGTTTCACTGTACCTGTAGTAATAAACAATTGTTGCACTTACAGTGAAAGTTGGGAAGTAAATATCCTTCATCGATGAATCTCTAAGAATGTAAGCAAAATGAATGATGTTTGCCAACAAACACAAAGCATAGTTCACTTCTAAAGAGTTGAAAACAATCCTCAAATCTTGTTCTCCACTTAGCAATTCCAAACACCGTTCGAGGAATGAACAGCTTTCAAGTACTGTAACATACTGAAATAAAAATAATTAAAATAAAAGCTCCTAAACTGGCAAAAGAAGTCAAACGTGCAGTTAATTTACAATTAACTCAACTGAACAAGATAATATTAATTTTAGTACAATTTGCTTCTATTATTAAACCAAAAAATCATAAAAATTATGCTTGAACAATATGAAAAACAGAATCTGAAACATAGTAATTTCCTTATGCTGTTATTGTATTAACCTATCATACAAACAATATTCTGTTTAAATAGATAAAGCTTGATATTCTTTTTATATTCTTCTTCTTTTCTGCTAGGATTATTGTCACTATGTTCAGTATAATCACTGAGTATAGATATAGTTTTTGAAGATGGAGGTTCTCCGAAACGCGTCAACGAAAGTAGAATTGACGAAACTAGGGAAGGCAGATCATTATACTGAACATAGATAAAGCTTCTCTAGCCATTTGGTCCCGTAGTAGTGATATAGTGAAACTCTGCACATCATCCCTCATCCAGTGGGCTGAGTACAGTAAGTTCATTTCTATAATGAACAGGCTTAATGATTTGCCCATCTTTCTTCAGGTATATTATTATTTTTTATCTGACAGTACATTTGTTAATGACAAGAAACTGAATTTACAAAATGTAAAGTTTACAAAGTCTATCACATAATAAAGATTTACAATAACATAACAATAAAGTGATATACATTAATATTATAATGATAGTGTGTAAACTATAAACAATAAAGCTATGGTCATGATACTTTAGATCAGTTCAAGCTAATTATTTGTTGGAAAATAATGTAGATTAAAGCTATCTACTAGACAACTAATGGTCCTTCTTTCGAAAATGAATTAATTCTTAATTCCCTAAATGACATAGTCAATATATATATAATAAATGTGAAGTGGTAAGTCTGTGTGTGTTATAACTCTGCAACCCATCCCCACACCATCACTGGAGTTATAAGGTATGATGAAGGTTTTGATTTGTAACTGCAGGGGTTGGCTTCGAAGATATGGGTGTCAAAAGAGGGCATCACAGCAATGGATTCTTAATGATAAGTCGGTCAATCAGTCTGAGCATAACATGTGTCAGGATATCGAACAGAATTTAAAATGATCTAATATATTTAACACTAACCTAGGCTAATCAAAAGAATATTAATCTGTAAATGAAATATGTTTGTAATACAAAATACCAAAGTCAAATAAAAGACAGTTTAATTAAGCCAAGAATTAAAAACGTTAATATCAAAAATGCCATAGTTCACTTCAAAATTCATAAATTACTGAGTTTATAATTATTAAAAAACTACAGGAATGTAAACACAATTAAATTGATATTACCGGACTATACTTATAATAGTCAAAGTTATGACTTCCGTAGTATGCCTACATCTAAGCTAAACAAAGAGAAAAATATAATTTGAAAAGAAGCGTTACGTAGGGAATGTACAATGCAAAAGAAACGGATTTCAACTAATCAGCGACAAAAAGTGGCAATATCTATGCCAGGTGAAAACCAGAGTGCACAATGTTATCTCAAGAATGCAAAAATATTTTTCAATTATTAATGAACGAGATGTTTACTTTAGAAAAGTGGAATCATTCTGTAATGCATGAGATTCAATTCAAATATTTAATGAAAGACAGTACCGGATATTTTCACTCGTGTTAAAACTAATTAAATATTAAAAAAATAATAACATCTAGAATAATATTTTGAACATAGTCCTATCAAACTTAAATCTTATCAATTATCAATTATTATCAATTATCAGATGCTTAATCAAATTATCAATTATCAGACATACTGGTTATAGTCTGAAATGAAATCGATTTTAAGGATTTAAGCTGCATTACAAATTGCAGCCACATCAAACCAATGAATTTTCGATGCCAAACTTGATATCCTTTGCTTTAACTCAAGTTCCCTTTAAATTATTTCAATAAATTTTTTATGTTTTTAATTTTGGTGTTACTTTCTAAAACCTATGTAAGTGTGACAAAATTTACCTCTGGAGCCAACTGCTGCAAATGTTGTATCAAAGCCGGCACACTGAAGATATGTATAAGGAACATGGACACCAGTTTATCTGTGAGCCCAGCAGAGATTAGCGGCCTTGTCGCTAGAGTCATTATGGCTGACAGAGATACATGCTTCAAGCACACTTTGGCACGACCAAGTCCTTTCATTAGAAGACTCTAGAAATAAGTACATATATAATGATTTATTACATACTACAATTACTAATCTAAACAAATAACTTAATGCAACACCCATTAAAGGAAGCAACTGATCTTTAGAACAAATGTTGAGAAGTTGTTTGGAAAAATTACAATTAGCTGTTTGATGAACAATATTTTTTCAGGTCATTTATAAAAAAGAGATTGTTTTATTAACAATGGCTAGTGAAAATAAGCCGCCTCGGTGGCCTAGTTGATAGCATACTGGGCTTTCACCCTGAGGACCCAGGTTCGATTTCCGGCTAGGGCTTGGCATTTTCATACGCCATAAATCATCCCATCGTCTGCATTAGCCCAAGCGTGCACTATAGTCGGACATTAAACACAAAAAAAAGCTACTGAAAATGTCTTTGTTTAGTGTTCATCATAGATTTCTTTTGCAATATTAGGCTAAGAAATTTGTTAAAATCTCAACACTGAGCATTCGTTTCATTGATATTTATTACTAAAACAATTAACATAATTATGATACATATTAATATTGCTGTCAATCAAATGATGATGTCATTAGAAATGACAGAAATATGAATGGCAGCAATTAGTACAAGCAATCATAGCACAATTCTCAAATATAAGAACACTGGATAAAATCACACAAACAGTTCAATACACAAGAATGAAATTCGGTATAAAAAATTGATTTTGTTAATTACCTGGAAAACTCTTGTTTCCATATAAAATTTGTTCGCTAATTTTCAATGAATATTTAAAATGACAATTTTTACTTTTGACAATGACAATATATTACTTTTCACAGACAAATAAAAATATGAAAAAGAAACATAACATAGAGCACACAGTTAAAATTAGTAGCACTGTAAGAAAATTATTTCGGAAGGATTAACAACATAATTCTAAAAGCAAATGCAGCGAGCAACAACAAAGCGATGTATGCAAAAAAAGGAATTTTGTTTCCAATCCTCAGTTACCTCTGTAAGTTATTACTGAAATCAATTTTTAACCAAAGTGGACCAAAACTGCAGTTACATATGAACACTAGTGCAGTGATATATATATTCCCTTGAGTGGCGCAGCTGTTTTGAAAAATCAAAAGCATAAACTATCGCCTGGTTTTGCCTCAGTTTGCAAGCATTTGGAAGAAAACATGTTGTAAGCTATTTATCCAATATTTATTTATTTTTTTTTTTGGTGTTTAATGTCCGACTATTGTGCACACTTGGGCTAATGCAGACGATGGGATGATTTATAGCGTATGAAAATGCCAAGCCCTCGCCGGGAATCGAACCCGGGTCCTCGGGGTGAAAGCCTAGTACGCTATCCACTAGGCCACCGAGGCGGCTCCATTATTTATAATTTTTGTCTTGGCAATGAACCAAAGAACTGTTTTCTGTAAACTGTTCCTGTATACATATACAGACAACAGTCTGATTCATGGAATGAAAATGACCCCCCATAACAGTTTAGGTTTATCGATAAAGAGCTGAACATATTATCAGTGTTTTCATTTTGTTAAATTATTTCTAAGCACATGTATAAATATAGAAATAACATTATGCTGGGCTACAGAAAGTACCAAGCCGCTAAGTTAACACAAACAAGCCTTTGACTGATGGGTGTTTGGTTTTTGTAAAGCAATAACTTCCAAGATATTTTTAAGTTATATGTTCTCAGAATGCCCATTCCTATTCCCTTTTCTATCATCATACCTAATTTTACTTAATGTGTCATCACCTCTTTTACTTGTGTTTAATTTGTTAGTCAGTTACAAAATTTAAACAGTTATAATGTTATCGTGTTACACACTTATGATTATTTAAATTTAACGAAACGTTAAGTGTTTTTGTGTATGAGTTTCAAATTGTTTAAATCCTGCTTTCAATTTTTTTTGTGTGAATATTAATTAAATGAGTCCTAAAAGAAGTGCTTGTGGTAATGGAAATAAAAGACAAACTTTGACTATTTAACTAAAAAAACTACAGTATGAACTAAAAAACTACAGTATGAACTAAAAATTATACAGTATTGATTTGTCCCGTGTGAATATATGTGCCATAATTACATTTGTATAAATTTAGTTAAAAATAAAGTGTGACATATGTCCTGTGAATTTTCTTCATTCTTCATTTTTGACACATTAATGGTGAGACCTCAATTATTTTTGTCTATGTAACAAATTAAAATGATTTCCATAAGTCTATTGTAAAAGCTGACTCCCATAACAGTCTTAGTTCTGGAACTAATTAAGACCATTAACCAGGGTACCACTGTGTATATATATATATATATATATATATATATATATATATATATATATATATATATATATATATACACACACAACACACATATACATAAAACATAAAAAAAAGGAGCACTCTAATCAAACAAAACAAATTTTAGAACTAAAAACCAAGTTTGAACTGATTCTGTGCCTTAAAATATTTTTTTTAAATTCTAGCTATACCATGACAAAAAGTATGAAAAACTAAAAATATGTGTGTGTGTGTGTGTGTGTGTGTGTTTAAGTACTGTATCTGTGAAAATAATACAACTTACTACTCGACAACAGATGCAATCATGACGAGGTTAACATTATGTTTGCAAAGACATAAATGAACTTGATAGAGAAAAGAGTAATAAAACTGACATAAATAACTCGAAACCTTCATAGTCATACAAAGATTTTTCAGTCTATACAACTACGTAGTATATAAAATATAACCAATATAAGTATCACTGAAAATAGTTATAGCTGCACTTAATGTAACATCACAAATAGCAATGACATGGGACTCAAAGGGATATATATATATATATATATATATATATATATATATATATATATATATATATTATTATTATTTATTTGCATAGACCCTGTTGGATTACGCAAAGCACTCTTGTTCCTTCTAATCCTCCACACCTCCCTCATCCTGTCCCCATGGATCCTCTTCCGCTCCTCCGTCCATTTTACCCCTGCTCTCTTTGGTATTTCATTCTCTGGGACCTTCCAACCGAGCATCTTTCTCCTGTATGCGTACCTGTCTTCAACATCTGTTGAGTCTATTCCTGCATCATGTAGGTCTATTCTGACTTGTGCGATGCACGACGTTGTTGATTTGACACCTTGTATATACTTAAGGATTCTATTGGCAAGTCTCGTTGGGAGTCTACTGATGTGTCCATAGAACCGAAGCCTCCTTCTTCTGATATCTGCTGCCAGGTTCGATATCTTCTCTGTGGTCTTCCAGGAGTGCATCCTGTATCCATCTTCTGTTAATCTCGGACAAAGGATCTTCCTCAAGATTTTGCGTTCTTCCTTCAAAATACCCTCCATGGTAGCTTTTGTGTGGAGTGCTAGCATCTCACTTGCATATAATACCTCCGGTTTTATGACTGTGTATATATATATATATATATATATATACACAATGTGTGTTCAGAAAGTAACGAGAATTTTAATTTTTTGAACAAAATATTTATTTATTCTTCTACATTGATGTTGTTTCTTTCAAAATAGTCCTAATTGGAGATTATGCACTTGTGCCAACGCTTCTTCCAATCCTCGAAACACTTCTCAAACTCGAGAAGAGAATTGGCGTTCGTAAATTTTCCTGCCAATTTAACAGGTAACCATAATATTTACGAAAAATGTTACTGGAACAATTTTGTGCCTCCACTGGGATGATTGAGCCTTAGTTTTGACGTCATATATGTAAAGCCAAGTTTCGTCACCTGTTATAATACATTTCAGTAATTCTGCAACGTCATTGAATTCATTTAGTGACTCCTGAGCAACTTCCATTCGCCACTGTTTTTGTTCAAAATTCAACAATTTGGAACAAATTTTGCTGCCACGTGTTTCATATACACATGATATTGGAAAGAATGTCATGACATGATCCAATCGATATGCCAACATCATCAGCGACTTCTCTAATTGTGATTCGGTGATTGTTCAAAACCATTTCTTTCACTTTTTCCACGTTTTCATCGGTTGTTGATGTACTGGGGCATCCAGGGCGTTCGTCATCTTCAACATCTTCACGGCCTTCTTGGAAATGCTTATACCATTCGTAAACTCTTGCTTTACTCATATTAGACTCACCATAGGCCCTTGTTAACATTTCACACACTTTGTTACACTATTATTCCATTTTTTATGCAAAATTTGATACAGATTCTTTGATGCATTTCTTTTAACAAACGAAAATCGCCGAGCTCATAAAAACACATCTAATCTCAGTGGCTGTCACAGACAAAGTCAACAATGAAAACAGCTGAAAGTTTTATCATATTACAAGGGTATGTATACCAACATAATAAAAAAAAATGTTTGACAATTGGACTCTCCAAGCCCGCGAAATTTAAAAATTCTCGTTACTTTCTGAACAACCCTCGTATGTCTCCAATAGTTCACTTATCAATAGCATTTTCAAATAATTTTATTGATTTGCCATGCACGTGCTGGAAGTACTATCAGTACTGCAGTGTGGTCAGATTTCCTTTAAACTTGGCACAAAACATGATTTTGATAATAGGTCGAACAAATTTGTTACCCAAAAATGTTTCAACTCATTTCACGATATTTGTTACCAATAATATTTAACATTAAATTTCACACCTTTTTTATTTTACACTTTTTGTAAATGTAATTTCATTATATATACAAATTTGTATTAATTAGCATTTACTACTTTGTTTCAATAACTCTATACTTCAAAACAGCAGTTCTTTAAAACATCAAATTTTGCCAAATTTTTACATAAATAACTACATAAATCTTACCTTAAGTGTAAGATAAAATCCTCTCATAAATAAATATCCCATAATGTTCGCACACAGCTGTGACATCCCTGCACGTAAAGGCGCCATGTTCGGTGCTCGCAAAAGTGCCCACGTGTTTATAGATGTGAAAGCAACCAGTGTGTGCAGCAATAGAAGAATACTCCTTGTATCAGACACTACTTCTGGGCGAAGATCATCTAAGTACTCGCAACATTTCCACATTATATCCTGTAAATAAATTTAGGTAACAAATTAACATTTAATTTGCACCACATAACCTAAGAATTAAAATGAAGGAAAATTAAAACTAATAATTTAAAATTATAATCTGAGAAAGATGATGTTATTTAGGGTGTGCAGAAGATAGGAGTACAAAACGAGGATTGCTCCAATGGTTCTTGTGATGTAGAACAGGGTTCGCCAAAGACCATCATAAATTATATAGCTTAAAATATATTTTTTAGAATTTTTAAAGAAAAAAATTGATTATTGATTGACTGAAACCAACAATAATGAAACAACAATAAGAGGTGTCAAGAAATTAAAAAAAAATAACTTTTATGATATATTAATTTTAAGCATAACATTTTCCAAATTAATGTTCAACATTTTTTAAAAATATTTCAATACATTTGATATTTTTTAACCAGAACATTTTATTTTACAATAAAAAATTAAAACGTAAATTGATGTGAACTGAAATAC
Organism: Callitettix versicolor; assembly: GCA_022606455.1. Classification (NCBI taxonomy): domain Eukaryota; kingdom Metazoa; phylum Arthropoda; class Insecta; order Hemiptera; family Cercopidae; genus Callitettix; species Callitettix versicolor. The sequence goes on along the minus strand of CM040186.1, from coordinate 97,201,085 downwards.
AAAACTTGACAATTTTAAAAAAGAAATAATCCATTTACTAAAAAACCAGTTGTAAATTACTATGAACATTAAATTCAGCAAATTTTTAGATTGCATTCAACATTGAATAGTTTAGTTTCTCATCCTTGTAAACAACAACTGAATTCAGACATTCTAAAACAATACTGATCATGTAATTGACACCATTTTTTACAATTACTTACTTTAATATGTGATATCCAAGACAAAGCGTGTTCTTTACCGAGTGCCACTCCAACATAACTAAAGCGAGTACTTTCAGCTTCTAAACTCGTCACCAAGTACCTGCAAGACAAACGTTACAAAAAGTAACTCGAGCTATTTACTAATGTGATTGCATTTTTGACAATATGGATTAAACACATAGTAATCCAAAGCTGAAACTTTAATAAAATATAAAATGTATATTTTTAAATGTAACTCTGCCATTGCCGGTCCCAAGCCCGGGGCTTCATCTCGCAAGGGATGAAGAAGGAGGAGGGGGAGGAGTAACACCTCGTTAAAAAACCAGGGTCCATCTGGCTCTGGATGGTAGCACCCTGTAAGCGCCCCTGCCTTGGATTACAAGGTGAAACTTGGTCAACGGTCCTGACAGAGGAAGAGGAATCTCGGATCTTCATCCACCAGGCTCTTCCCAACGGTGGATGGAGCGGAAGAGCCTGGTAGTTTCACCACCAACACACAATTCCAAATCCAAAGGCATTTGTTCCCAGATTGGGCGGCCTTTGGTCAGCGTCTGTTCTCCAGATTAGGGGCGGCTGAGAATAACCTCCAGGGCTCACAACCTTGGTTGTAAATTCGTGGCTCTAGAAGTCACCCCCAGGAAATTATCAATCATGGGAATGAAGCAATACTGGGCTATGAGGAAGACACAGAACATTAAAAAGTGATTGATTTAATGTATCCCAAAGTTGGGTGAAACAAATAAAGAAATAAAATGTATAATAACATTTACATGATTTTTAAAGATCTGAATTTAATCTGTAAATTGATATGTAACTCATTTACAATTAACAAAGATAAACAATTTTAAAAATATATTGTTTTAATATATATTTTTAAAATATATTAAAATAAAACTGTTCATTCTCGAGTTGTGCTGTAATAACTGAACACGTTTTTGTCACTCGTCATGGAAATGGAATTGCGAAATACTGTATAGTAGTATGCTATTCTTTTTGTGTTAAATTAGGTGAAATTTTGGCACAAGAACTTATGATAAGCTTCAGAAGGTTTTTTAAATGAGGTTATGTCAACAGCTCAAGTTTCTCATTGAAGTAAAATGTTTTATGGAGGCAGAATGGATGTTTAAGATAAAGACTCCAGTGGACAACCATCAACCTCATGGACAGACATTAATGTGGCCAGGGTGTGTGAAACTGAATGAGCCGATCATTGATTATCTATGAAAATGATTGACTTCATCAACCGATAAACTTTTCGTCAAATAATAACTGAAGATCTGGGCATGAGAAAAATTTGTGCAAAATGGTTCAAAAAATTTCACAAAGCAACAGCGAGAAGCCCAGAAAAATGTGGCAGCTGATTTATTGCAATAAGTGAAAACCAACTCAGATTTATTGAACCATTGAGATGTTATTTTTCCAGTACGATACACAGTCCAAACGTCATAGTTTGCAATGATGTTTAAAGAGATCATCCAGACCAAAAAAGGCTTGTTTGTCAAAGTTAAAAGTAAAATTAATGCTTGTGTGCTTCTTGCTTGTGACAAGGTCAATATTCATAAAGAGTGGGTGCCTCCTGGACAAACAGTTAATCAATATTTCTACAAACACATTCCATAACAAAGACTTTAAAATGAGTCATCCGTGTCTGCGCAAAAGTTGCTGATAATTGCCATCATGACAATGTGCGCCATCCCATACTGTACTGTCTGTACATAAATTTTTAAACTCAAACTACAGTACAAACTGGACACCATTTTCAAACAACTGAAAATGTCCAAAAAGCTGTAACAAGTGTCTTACAGGACATTTCAGAAGAAGAGTTCCAGAAATTTTACTTGCAACGGAAGAAGTGCTGGAGTATAAGCTTGCAAGCAGAAGGGACCTATTTTTAAGAAGATTATCCTACAGATGACTAAAATTTCTTTTCCCATAACCTTTTGTGGTTATCATCGCTGTCAAATGACTAAAAATGTAAGTTAAACTTTTTTCCATATTAGTCTCATTACTTTACTGTTGTACCTTGAATATTTTGGTTCTGGTCTAAAAATTTGAAACTATAAAAGTAGGGAAAGTAAGGCTTCGTTGAAAATGTATAATCAAGCATGCATCTATAAATATCCTACAATAATTCTTTATGTGGTTTCACAATAACCCTGACAGTTTTATACAATAAACATTATCACGATATTGTAGGTTTTATATTTAAAAAATATAAAACAATTAATTATCTCTAAATGTAGCATAGTTGATTTTTTTAAAAACTGTCATAAATTTTCTTTTATTAATATGTTTTTACCTGCAGAGTTTTTCAAATCGGTCTTTGTCCCTCTCTTTCTTCCACACCATCAGAAATCTACAGATTACTTGATATTGCTGCATAGCAGGCTTCAAATCTGTTACTTTGATTTCATCTTTTATCTCTTTATCAAACTCTTCTCTGAAAAACAGGGGCATATGTTATTACTAAGAAAAAATATTTAAATGCAACAGAATCATAATAATTTGGAATTCCGGATAATGTGGATGAATTTTGAAAAAAGAAAAACATATATTGTGTTCATCATTTATTGTACTGGTTAAAGTGAAATAAATGTATATTTTTGAAGTTAAGAACATTAATTTTATGTTTAAATGACAAATAAAACCAACAACGTTAAATTGTAAGTGGTGATTACCCTGCAATTACAACTGAACTTAAACACAAATAATTATTGTTGGTAGGTAATTTATTTGCATGAAAAAGTGCTACACACTTGTTATTGAGCTGCGGTGACTCATCGCCTCTCCTACTGTGTACATACTCTAATTTTATTTGTCACACTGCTTAAGATGTTAAAACTATATTTAACATTTCCATTAGTTAAATGTTGAATATTTGCCTATTTTAACAATAATATTTACATAAAATATGTTTAAACTGATAAACTATTCAAGCACAATTTTATAATCCAATTTTTTTTTTATAAGAAATGATACAAAATTTAAAAAAATAAAATATATGTTTTAATTAAAACTAAAAGAAATCCCAGTTATTTCATGAGTCGATAACACAAAATATAAGTTTAATTTAATTTAAAATATTATTATTATTAGAACTTAAATACGCTCTTAAAATTCGAAGAAACAGCTAACAAAGCTGTTCTGTTTTCTTTATCAGTCTTATTGGCTCTGGTGCACCAGCAATATAAGCCTATCAATATGTAGTCCTGAGGTAATATAAAATGGCAGAAAGTATTTCAGAGGTAATATGTATAGTATGAAAACTAAAACAGATCAACCAGATCCATTAGGATGTTATAGCGTATCAAATTAGTCTAATCTTTAGAGCTATATTTATTATTCCATTCTTGTCTTAAAAATTTTGGAACATATTTTTTTTTAGTAAGAACAGTTGCCTTTTTTTTTTTTTTTTTTTTTTTTTTTTTTTTTTTTTTTATTCTATTCTATTCACTAGTAGTTTTTTTATTATATTCTTCTACTAGTGGTTATCCATTCTGGATACTTATGACCAACATAGCAAGTTAAACTTTATTGATGGCCACTCTTAAAAAGACCTGTTGCTGTCTTTTTATTATAACATTAAATTTTCCCGCCTAAATAAAAGTTTGTAATTTTCAATTTTAACTTTTTTAGTGATAAAATACAACAGTAAAATTATAAAGTTTACAGTAGTCTATGGTTTTTTAAAAATTTCGGCTTATTTTAAACATAATTTATCCATAAAAGTGGATATTTTTCTAATTTTCTATATATTGTACAGTTTGCTTAATGTCATTTCACTTAATATTTGTACATTTTGAAACTGTTTATTAGCAGTAAGTGAGGAATTACTGTACACTGGACATAGCAGATCACTACCATTCATTTCTTACATGGATTACAAAGTTTACTACAGTTAATGATACTAAAGCAAACTAAGAAAAGAAAATGAATAAAATTGTGAAATATAGCAATACACAGAATACAATTTAGCCAGTATAAAGTAACGTTGGTAAAGGGAAAAATGAATGTATGAAATCACAGGTTATTGATGGCCAAATTAACTTTTAGTACCTTTCAAAAAATATTTTAAACTGCACAACTGTAGGTAGGCTAAGTCACTTACAATATTTGGAGACAGAATCTTCGCCGTGCAAGCCAGCCACGGACGTGGGCCTGAATATGTTGTGCAGCACATTCCTTTTTCTTTTCTAAAGCTCTTTCTTCTCGTGCAGCTTTTGTTTGTTCTAAGAAAGTACCTTTTTGCGATTCTTGTTTAAACATTTTATGAAGAGATCAATTAATATTTTACTTAAGTAAAATTGACCATGGTACCTATAAGCATTCAAATATAAGGTAGATTAAACCTATATTTAATTTACAGGTATGTAAACATATATTATTTACATTAGATAAGTCTACCATAAGAGCTGCCTCGGTGGCCTAGTGGATAGAATGCTAGGCTTTCACTCCGAGGACCCGGATTCGATTCCGGGCGAGGGTTTGGTATTTTCATATGCTATAAATAATCCCATCGTCTGCATTAGCCCAAATGTGCACAATAGTTGGACGTTAAACACCACCAAAAAAAAAAAAAAAAAAAAAATCTACCATAAGAACATGTGTTCTGCAAAAAATATCACCAAGCCTTTCGTTATGAGCCACATTAACTTGGCCAAAAGAAGTCCTACTGCAATGTAAAATATAGCATAAATTAAAATTTTGTGTGATAAAAAAAAGTGACTGACCAGACTTATCAAAAATGACATTACATCCCAGTTGATATCAGGCCATTATAAACAACCTCAAATGTATGCGTTTTCATAAGAACAATCATGGAGAAATTTCTTAGTGCTCTAAAAAACGATGCTGTAGTGAAAAAAAAAAAAATTCGATATTTTCTCAGCTGACAATCTTACCAAGAAATGTTTTATTATTTTTACATACCATATTGCTTTATATTGCTTTATTTTAACAAAAAAGTTTTAAGTTTAATAACCATATTTTAACATTAATATTTTAAAAGTTTTATTAACCTCTTTATAACTGACGTGAATATTTTTGCGTATGATGGTGAAATGATGCCGACTCATTTCTGCAGTGTAAAACATTTCAGTAATCAATGAAAAAACACCTTGGCTAACCTAACTTGCTACAGTTTTACCTGGTACAGTTGGAATATAGATTTCAAATTAAAAATATTTAACATAATAAAAGAGTGAATGCTCCTTACCTTATCTCATCTGTATATTCACTGTATATGTGCTGTTCATTACATTATATTCTATTTATAAGCAATTGTTCTGATAAAAATATTTGTAAAAATTAATTGATTGTTTTAACAGTATACCACTATTAATAATATATATGATCTATTAATAGATTTAAGAACTTTATATAAGTGCTAAGTTTATAGCACTTTTTTTACACTTTTATAAATTTTATGTAAGTCCTAAATATGTTATTCGTGAAAACTATTATTTCATACTAACCAACTACTATCTAACTGCTTAGAATTACAAATTAAAAAAAAAAAAAATGCTACTTCATCAGTTTTTAAGAGTTCCATGCATTTTTATATCACATTAATCTTGAAAATTAAAATATACACAGTTAGTTATAACACAGCTAAGTGTGCATAATAATTTTATAAATAAATGTTTAAGCTACTGTAAATTAATCAAAATTAATATGTTAATTGGCTGCGAGGAGATCAAAAGAACCATAAGGAGTAATGGAATTGTAATTTTTTTTTTACTTAACATCTATGCCAGTTAGACTAATGAGGAAGAGGGCTCCGTGTTAACAGTGAGAGAAAAAGAGCGGGAGTAACTGCGGTTAGAAATAAAGCTTAAGGTGCACAGCAGACTGACCTGTGCTTTACCACATCGACACTGAGTCCCCTTGGAATAGTAAAAATTTACTTGTTTGAATTAAATCTACTTAAAAAAATTAAGGTATTATTTACACATAATTTCAATTAAAAATCCTCATACTTTAAAAGGTTATGTAGCTCAGACAATTGTTGACTATAGTCACTACTTTTTAGGTTAGGTTACAATTAGGATGTTAAATGACCATTTAAGTCAAAAATGTTGATATAGTAATAAGTACTTAGGAAATGTAGTAGATATAAATTTAAACACAGTGTACATAATCAACTCAGGAGCTATTACTGATATACTTCACTAGGTTACTTTATGTAGCGGTACTACATAAAAGAATAACAAAGGAGAAAAACAATGATTTTTCAACATATATAATTGACTCATTTATCTACAACTTACAATAAGACAGTATTAATATGGTCTTCTTTTAACAACGTTGTCTGTATTATAAATTCATTTAAAGATATTTACATACTGAAACTCCAATAGATCCACAAAAAAATTAAAATTATCAGTACTTGTCTGTTGTCTGTTGTCAGTGAGTTATCAACATGGCGGTTAACTGTCAAGAGTCAAGAAAATACATTATAAAATACCAGAGTTTATATTTTTATTTTCTAGTGCATTATCTATGGTTAAGAGTGTCAAATTCGATTTTCGTAGCACGAACAGAGATAATACAAGCGGTCATGAGTTGGTTAGAATCAAGGGAGAATAATAGCATTTAGTTTTAGATTTAAAGTATGTAATCGTTATGTTAGTATTTTTTGTTGATGAAAAATAAACATTTTTTTTTCAAAATGTACAGTAAATATGTACAGTATTTCTTTTCCAGCACGTTACTACTGAAGATTTTCAAACTTTAAACTTTACATTATATAATATTAGCGGTGCAGAACTATCGAAAAAGATGTCAAGACAATTATAAAACAAATATTTTTTTCTTTATGTGTCAAAAGATAAGAAAAGCATTCAGGTGTTTTATTATTACTTAGTTTTATTAGTAGCTTCGACATGAACTCCTCAAATTGCTTGGCAAACATTTTTCCACTCCAAGTTCTTAGTTTTTTTACAACCTTAGTTCTTTTACCATGAATCATGTACCATGAATCATGTCAGGAGTCGCAATCATTATTGTATCATTAAATTTCTCCTCTAAATGGCGCGAGTCATGAACTTGATTTTTAAAGAACTGATATTTTTAAAATATATTTTGAATTTAATTTTGTTTTCAATTTAAATGAAAAATGTATTTAATTAGCCCTGTTTTAAAGGAAAAAGTGGCAGTAATTTGACATATCCATCAAGGTTACTTTTGTCAAACTCTTCAGTAAATTACAAGTTGATGTAGGGCATTATGAAAAAAATGAACTGTGCCTCAATTTCTCATCAGTAGATTAGTGAAAAAATTATGAAATCTTGCTTCCTTCAAATTTTATTCTCACTGTTATGAATAACCTATTAAAATATATTCTTATAATTTAATTTCTTGTCCAAACCACAACCAAAGACTGAATTCTGCCTATCTTCTCACAAAGAATTTGAACTTTTACTGAAAATATAATTACTCAAAAAAATATTCGAAAGGGAAGAACTACCCACATGATGTTACACTTTGTTCTGGGGTCAACCTCAGCTTCATGTCCCTCGCAATCACCCTGTAAGTCCTCAGATAATAAGTCTTCACTAGTGGTCCAGCTGCTATGTGGCAAGCTGTTTTCCTGTGACCCTCTAGACTGCCCCAACCTACTTTCCTCCCAAGCTTTTATTAAAACTGTTGTCTTACATTGTATCTTTGCCAATAGTATTTACTCTCTATATGCTTTGCAATCTTCCAAAGTTAAATTTAAGTTAATAGTTGAACTTATAATTTTCTAATTCCAATAATACTGGGTCTTGGCTGGACATTGTCCTTAACATCAAGACCGCTTACTACATAAAATGTATTACAAATTTTTTTATTTAGTATATATGATGCACAAAAAAATCATATTGAAAGGAAAAGTGTCTATTATATTACCATAAAATTTTAAAAGGTTCTAGACCATGAGTTGTACGTGGAATGAGACGAAAATGTTAAATAGTTCACAAACATGCCAGGTTGGGTTTATTTCCACTAGGAATGAAGTGAAAAAGGCATCACTGTAAACTGCTACTTCCTTGTGTGTACCATGCAATCTTCTGATATCGACTCTATTATCTGTTGTCTGGGTGAGAAACAGTCACATAATTTCTGCTCTGTAACATTGTGGTTTGTTCAACATATGGTTCTGGAAGAGTTGTTATTGCATTAGACGATATACTTTCATTATTATAAAAAAGGAAGGTATTCTTTTTAACAAGGAAAGGTGACTGTAAAGTGTAAAATTAATACTTTTTTTATGAAGTCTACAAAAAACTCAATGTTCCCCATGTTATTGGTTTGTCAGCCAACTACTGAGTTAGAAATTTACAACTTTGTGTTTCTTGGGCTATTACCAATCTAGGTGCTTTGCTTGGGGTAACCTGTCTACATTGTAGAATAACTATTGAACTCAGCATTTCCTTGATCAACTTAGAGCGATTCCCCATTTTTTTTTCAAATTCATTTTTTTTTATTTCACATTTGGGTTGCAGCAAAAAGGCGCATCCAGAAAGATTGCATCGGCCCTGTCATAAATTTTAATATTGTTATATTTTTTTAACCTGTTTATTTCATTATTATATAATTTCTATAAAATAATATTTAGTTAAGATTTTAATTTTGGCTTATAGCTTCTTTATATCATGTTTATTTTTGAAGTTCTGTTAAAAAAAATATAATTAACAGTGAATTAAAGTTATCATTTTTAGGCATGTTTTAAATTAAAATATATGACTCAATGTGTTATTTTACTGTGAAATTAATTGTTTGTGGACTGCATTCTTATTTTAATAGAAATATTTTGTATTACTGATGCTGCCTACTATGGAACCAATTAGGATGTACTACTACTATACACAATTCATTATTTTAGTGAATTATTAAACAGAAAATGTGCATGCTCTCGATGAGTTTTTTGTATCAAAATGACAAAGCTAATATTGATATAAAATTTTTTGTTCACTTCAAAGAGTTATATAACACTTTCACAAAATTATTTCATTGGAATTAGCTTGAATATGAAGATTAATAACTCAAGTAGCTAATAACAGTATTTAAAATAAAAGAAACTTTGTCAGGAGTAAACCAAAGTGACAAGATAAATTGTTGATTTTTCTTCACAAGTTGAAGACCAAAAATTTCTTTCAATATTTAAGATCAAGAATGACAAAATATGATTGATTAATGATGCAATTTTTTCTTGATAGCTTCCAAACTAAATTATTTTGAGAAAATAATTGAATAAGAGAAAGTTTGTACATTGTTTTTACACCACTTTCTTAATTTCTCATTATATAAAACAGATACAGTAAAATATTTGACAAGTAGATTTTAGTGGATCTATCTGTCCATTTTGAGTTCAAATGGTGGTTTTTGTATTATTTTTGTTACTATACAGACAAATCTGCTGAACATTTTTTTGTTAATGGGAAGTGTTTTAGTTCAGTTGGTAGGTTAGTGAACAGTTCACCACAACTGAACTATGATCTGACCTGTACACAGGCTCAAGGTTAGTTACTACAGCTAGCTATTTACATATTGCCCATCGCCAATCTTCATTAGTCAAACTGACCAATTTTCTCTAAAATATTTTGGTGCAAATGTGTCAAAAAAAAGTTGCTTTGATAATGAAGATGTCACAGTATTCAAGTCACATCTACATTGATTTGTTTTTGTTTACACTTCATTACTGTGGATCACAACTAGCCTATAGCCAAAACATTATTTTTCAGAAAACATTTTTTAAAAGCTTGAACTTTGGATAGTTTTGCATCAATCAAATTAGGTAAAGTGGACACAGGATACTTTTTCTTATAAGAAAAAGACTCAATTCCAATACTTCTGCTGCAGATAATTCAAACTATGTAGAATGTAATTGTGACAACATAATATTCTTTAATGTTATGATTAGTATACACACTAATCAGTAAGCACCTCACAAAGAAGCACCCTTATAATAGAATTCAGACTGTAAGGAAGTACTCAATAAAATAACAAAACCAGACATTTTTGTTTAAACATTTATGGAAGAATAACATCCAACTAAATGATATTTATTTACATTAATTAAAAGTCTAATAAATTAGCAGTCTTGTAACAAGATACATACGCCATTGGTCTGAATGACAAGAGCAAATAACCTTACTCAAGCTGTGAATAATTAATGCTTAATTCATTACATATATTGTTTACTTAAACCATTGTTTACTTAAAAAACCTTCATAAAAGTTAAAATATCTGAGAAAATACAATTTAAAGTATAAATTTGAGGAAATAATCTTTTTACATAAATTTGTTTTAACTTTACTTTAAAATCATTTCCCAAAACCAACAAAATAATCTGCAAATTTGTTATTTTATCAACAGACACCATTTTATAAAAAATAAAATTCTAACAGGAACTATCATATTGCGCTAAATTACATGATTACAAGCTATAACACAAACTAAAATTTGAATTTTCATACAGTATTTTTTAATTTAAAATTTAAAAAATCATATGTAAGAAATTCTTTAAAAAATTGAAAACAAATATTTTCTTCATTAAAGCTTACATTTTTGCTAAGTATTATAAGTTTTAAATGCCGTGTAAGTTTTTAGAGTCAAACTCGACTGAAAAAAAAATTAAAATATAAATTAAACATTAGATATACCTTATTAAAAACAAAATAATCCATGTACAAAATGTGAAATAATTATTTTAATTTTACATAATCCATATTATTCTGTGTAACTCAGATCAGATGAGTTGTTCAGAATATCCAACTATGCAGTATGGTTAGGTTAGGATCCAGTTCATCATCACAATCAGGATATCTTGCATTCAACTTTCAGTACACGTTTTGACACAAGTACCAAACTACAATCAAACATGTAAACATGCATTCAGTCCTGTCATATAACAGGAGGCATCAGGTGACATTAGTGGCCAACACATGTAAGACAACTTTTTTATATGCATTTAAATTGCAATTTGAATAATACAAACAACATGGTCATCATACTGAAAGGTACAATGGAATGGACTGTAGTATAGATTGCAAAACCAAACATTTTATTAAATTTCCTTTTAATTTTTTAACAAAATTTAAGCCTTACAACCTAATTACCTCAGTAGTTTAAGGAAATTTAAAAAAATATTTTTTTTACAGATACAGCAGAACCTTCATTAATTAAGGGAGGACGATTAACTGAAATCATGGTTAAACTGCTCAAAATAAGAAATATTGTAACTACAATAATGGGGAATGCATTTTACTAATATGTACTATACTTTAAATGAATACTTATGTTTAGGATTATGACCTATTCTTCCCGACAGTGGTCTATCCATTTACCTCATAAAGGCTACCACAGTATCAAAACTCTATCGTTTCATCTTCAGGCCGTTATACAAAATGTTAAATCCCTCTGTCAAGGTCGTCACAAGGTCAAACAAAACATTAACACACACCACAAACACTGAGCACCCGTTTAAAATATTCATCATGAAATTCGGCTTTACCAATTTTGTTACAATAATGAATACTTATACATTACTTTTATGAAGTATGCACTGTATTCAACAATCTTTCTTAAGAAATAAATAAAAATAATAAATTATCAAATTAAAGGAAAAAATTAACAAGCAAAAGATATAGTATTTCCATAAAAAAGAAATAAAAACTACATGCATGCGGTCTTGCCATATTTGTCAGGTTTTACATACAACTGAAATAGTCTGTCAATGTTTTTTTTTTTTTTTTTTTGATTTTTTCATTCTCTTACTTTTTTCTATTTATGCACTAACAATGTGCGTATATTTACTTATAGGGATGCTGATAAATTGATAGTTTAAGTTCATTGATAGCTCTTAAGAACTATGGTATTGATAAGATAGACTGCTTTCTCATTACCCTTCTTCTGAGAATAGTTTATTTTTTATCATTTCCCAATGTAAAATAATTTCCAAATTAAAAAAATATTCATCCGCAGACTAATGTCCCTTACTTATCTCCTAGCACTGGTTGAGTGTAGTTACTGAATAGAAGGCATTTTTTTCTGTACTTGTTCCTTCAACATATTATAGAGGATTTATTAAAAGTGTTAATATTAACTGTACACTACAAGCAGCCTGTGTAATTTTACCTTCTTTTTTTAAGTCTTTTACTTTCTTCAAGTCTCCATATACTTAACTATATTTATTCAATACTTACTATCATTTCTAAAGAAAAGTGTCATTAATCCAACTTCTTTACTTCTGAAAAGTTAACAGCTAACTTCAACAGATTAAACATGTTTTTTTTTTAACAATAGATGAATTTTTTAAACTACTGAGTTTACATCATGATATAGTGCTTTAATGTTAAGGAAAATATGGCTCCCATTAAACCACCGACCATTTGATCTGCCCCCGAATAACTGAGGTTCTACTGTATATAAAAATTATACAGATAAAATTTGCAAAATTAAACAAATTTTATAATTCTCACACAATTTGTACATATTTGTTTAGAATATGTTAGTAGTAAAAATAAATGTTGCATCTCATACTTTTTTTTAATAAAATCACAAAAACCTTTACGTATTAAAATTATTCTTAAACAAAATTTATATAAACAAATACCTGTTATAAAATAAATAACTGAAAACTTGTTTTAACCCACATTTAATCATAATTAGTTAATGTAACCTTAAAAAATACCTTTAAAATATATTGAAGTGTTTTTGAAACACAAAATCATATTAGTTAATATATGTTCAATTATATTAGAAAAAATTTAAAATAATCTAAGACTTAGATTTATGTATAATACATATTTATAAAATATACACTAAATATACAAAATAAATTAAGTAAATTGTAATATTGTTTTTTTTAAGACTAAGTACTGTATAGTTCAACAATTGATATTTGATAAAACATTTACTTAAGGCATGAAATTTATTAAATTATTTGTGACTGGTAAAAATTTGTCGTTGAAAACTTTCTGAAATGATTTTTAGACTATGTTAAAATGGCTGAAAACATCCTAACCAACAAATTAAAGGTTTTGGGGTCCTCATCAAATTCACTATTCATCCACTTACCGAGGTAAAACAATTTATGTACTCAAAAAAAAAAAAAAAAAATTAAATTAAAATAAATAAAAATAAAATAAAAAAATGCTCATATTAGCACAATGTTCAATTAATAATATAGTAAAAATTTAACAAAACTGATTTAATATGTAGTCATTATCTTGATGTTAAAAAAATATTTAACCATAAAAAGCTCTAATATTTTATTTATACTAGTTATATTATTTACAACTAGTAAAACATTTTTTTATAACTGAAAATTTTCATTCTACAACAAAAAATATCTTTGTACCATTTATCTTTAAAAACAAGAGGCTCAATGGTTGATATGGCAAAGCAAAGATATTTTTGAAGGCAAGTCCATATTTCATTTCCAATAAATCTAAAGGATCAATCTAAAGGTTCGTAGTTCAAGCCACAGTTACTCCAATTGCTTTTCATTTAAAAGTTAACAATGATCCCTCATCCTCATTAGTCTTAGTCTCACTGACAAAGTATGGACATTAAGAAGGGAAAAAAGATTAGAAAACATTTGCTTGTATAGTCTTTAACCCTTTGAGTGCCTGGCCAAGTCATATGCATTCAGCATATGCAAGTCAGCTGATTTTGCCTCAATTTGCAAACATTTGGGAGAAAACATATTGCACTATTTAAGCAATTTTTATAATTTTTGTGTTGGTGGTAACAACCAAAGAACATAATACATATTTGTATAAAGAAAATGTTGTTTTGTGAAAGTTTCACAAAAAAACAAAAAGTGCAAAAAAGCCACTATAACAAGCAATTTTTTTTCAGAGCTACGAACCAAGTTTGAACTAATTTTGATTCAAAAATATTTCTTTCTCCAGTTATACTATTTCAAAAAGCATGAAAAATAAAATAAATCATATGTTTTAGTATGATATATGTAAAGACAATAACAGCATCAGACGATTCAACAACAGCTGCTGTTATATACATCATAGGTTAGGCCAACATTATGATTTTTCACCTGTATATCTAATTTTAAACATTATTATGAATTTTGTTACTTCTGAGCTGCTTCCTACCAAGTATCAAAAGGCTGCTACTGGCAAGGTCATTAAGGAAGTGTACACTATAATCCTGATAGTGTGATCCTGAATGGTCGCTGGTTACCTTAATGTTACATGTTTTTTTAAATATACTTTTCTCTTTTGATCTGGGAGTTTAAAAAAAGGACAGGTTAATTCTTTAATCTACAATTTTTTTTGTTAACATAACAAATTTTACATAAAAATATGATTAATGAAATTGAAGTTAAATCACTATACATATCTCTCTCTCACACATATAAACCACCTATATGTAAAAAAAACTGTTTGTGTCAAAGTATTTTAGATTACAAGATCAATATATTAGCTGAAAAATTTGATTTAAAAAAAGTCATAACCTAAAGTTTACAATTATTTGCTTCATGCTTAATTTAGATTCCAAAATGAGGTGCAGAGGACAACTATATAAGCAAATATATAAAACATAAAGACAATTATATAAAAAATAAACACTGCTTAAATCTAAATGGCAGTGAATAAACAATAACAATTTTGGTGAATTTGTGCACACAAGTTTTTTTCTGTGTTTATATTATTTCATATTTTTGATATTGACTACATATGGTTTTGTAATAAAATATAATATCTGAAATAAAACATTAAATTACAATACAATGAAAAAAATTAATTCACAACGTTTGGTAACATTATATTTTTTAATAGCCTTTGAACTTCCATATAAAATGTCATAAAATTATCATTTTGTTTAAAATTATAACAAAACTTTACTCTTGAATAATCTAAAAAAAAAAAAAAAAAAAAAATAATAAAAAAATAGTGACAATTCACACAGGCCTACTCAGACACAATGTTTAATGTGAATCTATAAATAAATCTAACCATAAACCACCATAGAATTACACTATCAATATAAAACAACATTTTAGCAATAATTTTTTTCAAACCTAACCTAAATGGCATTACATCGTTGTGAATTAACCTTTACCAACAATGTCTTTTATTAAAAAATAATCTGGCTCTAAATCCTAAATATACAACAGCCAATATTTATTTTTCTTAGACACACTTATAATTTCCTAATTCTTATAAAATTCACACACATCTTGTTGAACATCAAACAAACAAGTTACTGAAAATTCTGGCATAATAACGTCTCAGAATAACAGAGGAATAGTTAAAGCACATTTACAGTAAGTTTATGTACACTTTATTTACAGATGGAACAAGCGAGTCCATTACGTTGACATCAGTTCAGGCACGCTACGGCTTAAATGTGGATCATCTGCATACATATGTGTAGGAAGAGCTGGGTTATCTTGACCTAGAGATAAAAATATGTTTTTAACGTGACAGATTATAGAAACCTCTTAACATAATAAATATGTACAGAATACAATACAAATAAAAATGTAGAATATAAATAATTATTTTTTCCCAAGTACATTCCATTAAATAAAATTTTACTTTTTTATATTTTTCTCCCGTAACTGTGTCCTATAAGATATCACTGTGGTTAATACAAACTTTCCCTATTTATATATAAGAAGAAAGTTTTTAAAAGCTCAAAGATATAGGAGGAAATTTCTGTTTAATTAGAACATAGTTAAATAGTAATGTGCTCTTACAAAGAATAAATTTTAGGACTGTTCTACCATACCAAAATTTTTAGTTAATTTGTAGCTTACTAATCTAACCTAACCTAACCGAGCCAATTGGAGGAACAGCATGCAAAATGGATGAAGTAGATTTGTATCTATCACATTCTATTACATGTCAAGCAGAATTTTTTATTTTGCTAAGAATTTTATCTTTAAAATACCATAGAGAAAGAAATCGTTCAGATTAAGTGAATATGGTATACATGTCATATTTAAGCAGCCCTTTACACGCTATTAAATAATTATTATTCAATAAAAAAGGTCAGTAAAAAAAGGAAGATAAGAAATAACAAAAAAAAATTGATTAAAGTTATGAATTATAAAGTTCATAAATGATTCTCTGTAATTTATTTTATTATCTTTTTTAACATCAGGTTAAACTTAAATGAGTTAATGAACTTTTTTGTTCTTTGCATACTTTCTGCTTTTGATTATGTATTATTAAAAGTTAATTTGTCTTTTATAGTGAAAGCCCTATTAAAACAACTTCCATGGAACCAGACCCATGCTTGGATAATGGAAAAGCTGGTTAAAGAAAAAATGACAGTAAAAGTTCTGTACATTCTAAGTTACTATATAATACTTATCGGTAAAAAAAAACAACTAATTTTAATATATACCAATAATTTTCGGATAAATTCGTGTGCACTTGATAATTTTCTTATTTCAGCACCGATCCTCTGTTACTACACTGGTATAGAGCTTATCACACATGGTTTATTGTGTCACTGTTATCTAACTGTTCTGTTGTTTTTAGTTCCTGTTTGATAGTCATAAGACATTACATTTTCGTTTGAACACTCATTCTATGGAAATCACACTTGCTGTATACAGTACAGAAAATCTAAAATTTAAACTGGTAGGCCTGATACTTCTTACAGTACTTCAAACAAGAGAGCAAATGACCTAAAAGTACACATTTTTGTTTTTGTGGACAATGTAGCGCCTAGAAGAGCCAACAGTAGTAACTACATTTGAACCTGCGTAAATCAGAATTCTAAATGAGCAATGATGCTTCCTTAAAAAAAGTAAATATAAACAAAAACATTGTTGATCATTTATGACTTTTGTTCCTCTGCCATGGGAAGAGACCAAACACTGTGAACAGCTGGTGTTTAAAATTGAATCTTTTTTTTAGGAAGATAGAAGGTTAAAAAAAAAGGTGGTTAAGAGGGTATCCACAAATGTTACCTACTCCGTTTTCGCTTTGTCTGTGAAGTATTTAAGTCTAAACAATATAAATAGTTTAGTCAGTAGTGGATAAAACATAGGCTATATGTTGTTATACAGAATCAACCAATCCTTTTCATGTTTAAAATTTAGAGTTGCAATCATTCACATTTCTGTTGTATAGAAAAATAAATGGGTCTGATTGTTAAATAACTTAACCTATTTGATTCCATGAACTCAAGATTTGTATTTAGTATCAAATAATAAAACTTACTGTTGTACTACCAACAATAAGTTTTTATGATATAGGTAGGATACTAAATGCATCCACAAAAGAAAAATTGATAAAGCTAGGTGGTGAACATTGCATTTCCAACATTTTTTTTTTTGTGTTTAATGTCCGACTATTGCGCACACGGGCTAATGCAGACGATGGGATGATTTATTGTGTAAGAAAATGCCAAGCCCTCGCCGGGAATCGAACCCGGGTCCTCGGGGTGAAAGCCTAGTACGCTATCCACTAGGCCACCGAGGCGGCTATTTCTAACATAATTAACAAATATATATGGGTAATGGTGGATGATTGCTGGCAGCTGACAGAGATAAGTTAATCCTTTTGTTAATTGCATAGAAATGACCAACAGTTTTATTTCTTCTTTTGTCTTACTATATACTGCGTATTTGTTCTGTTGAAAATATTATTTTAACTGAAATATGTTGATCAGACATAAAACAGGTTCAAAAATTTAAAAAAATATTACATTTTCATCGAATTAAAAAAAAAAGTGGCAATAAAAGAGTTAATGGATATTTTGGGTTAGCATTGGCTGATTCCAAATCACAGTTTATAGCCCATGTTTTATCCGCTTGTCATCCCTTAATTTTGTTGTAAAATAAGTCATGAAATTCAGCAGTCGGATTAAATACCTGAACAATGTATCGTATTCTTCATTCATTTTCCCCCGTTCACTTATGTCATGTATCCAATAACGCTTTCGGGGGCCATCTTCATTAGAAACCACGTCAGAAGCTGAAGCAAACAATAATAAAGCTTCTTCTCAACAATTTTCTTTCAAAATAAAAACTCTTAGCGTGACTTGTGACAAAATTAGTACCAGTATTACACAAGTACAATACTCGACACAAGTTCTCATTAAAATAAAATGTTAAATTTGTTTTTGTGTGTTCCTTTAATATATTTTGAAAATACAAATGTAAACCCAGAACTTGAAAAATAAAAAAGCTGTTTACAATTAAGAAATTAGGCATGAAAAAGCAAGATAAAAAGTACATTTTTTAATAATTTTGAATGGTCATTATTTCTTAACGGATTTTGCTGGTTAACAAACTTTTGTTGTGCTAAGTTTAAATCAAACTGGATAAAAATTGGGAACACTAGAATGAACTAGAGGATATTATTTTGATGAGTTGTCCACATTATTTTATTTTAAAATCATATTTAATTATCATGACTTTTTTTTTTTTTTTTTTAACGTCCGACTATAACACAAATTAAGGATTGCACAAATATGAAAGGATCCTTATTAGAGTCAAGTGTGCAACAAATGTATAGCTACGTTGGTAGTTAATATGTTATTATATAACATATTAATATCATTAATATTTATTTATTTATTGACAATCAGATAGTTTAAGTAATACTTAAGTACAGTTACTTGTTCGTAGGACTGGTGATGCTGAAAAAAACTAAACTTGTAACTAAGATCCTATATATAATTAACTATTACAATCTTACAAGTAAGAGTGTATCCCAAAATATATATTAAATAAAACTTCAAAACAATATATAATCTAAACAAAATTTATACATTAGAAATAACAGTGTAGAATTGTAGTGAAGACAACAAAAAATACAAATTTAAAGTAGTTACAAATATTACTTATAATAATATTATTTTTATTATATGATTATTATACTATACATAATAGGCTATAGTATAATAACGATAAATAAAAAGCTAAAAAAATTGTAATATACCATTATTTTTTTAATTGTTAGTAGTGTTTTTACTGACTGAACATAATAATTATCAACATAGATATAAATTTGTCTACACACTTGACTGTGACACTAATAAGGATCCACTCACAGTTGTGCAATCTTTTATTTGTGTCATAACATTAATTAAATAGGATCTTAAAATAAGATAATGTGGGCAACCAATCAAAAGAATATCCTACCCCTGCTCCTCCACCCATAAAACAAATACAGTACAACCCTAATTATCAAAAAAGAGGGGAGTCATGATTTTTTCAGTTGTCCTGCAAAAATAATACTATTTTGTATTTAATTTATTCTAGAAATTTTTGAAGGTCAAATTATCCTAACCTTTATTTTTATGTATACACAACTTATGTTCCTTATTAAAGTTAAAAATAATATTTTTTAGTATTACATCAATCACTACTGTGGCATTCTGTACATTCTGTACAGCAGGTAGTACATTCTGTATACTGCACTTAAGACAGGCAGGTTGTAACATGTAAATTATTCATTACAAAAAAAACTTAGTAATTTTTATTTGTTTCTTACACCCCTTGCAACATTTTCAAACAACGATGTCCCACCATCTTTTCATTAGAAGGATGTCAGCCTGTGTTGACTCATTGCATCGTTCTACAAATTTTTGCACAGTCTAAAATTAATTGTGATTTGCACTTCTCTACTGATAGTGATATGTGGGGGTGTGGTGGGGGTTGCGGATTGGCATTAAAACTATATTTAGACTTGGGAGTCGGTGGCTAGGGGAAAATTAATCAAATTCAGGTGTTTACTTTTTTGCTAGCCCATGCGATATCGCCTTTGTATGCCTGTACGTTTATTTATTTCCTGTCACTTTTTTTAAAAGGGATTTGCAATTCTGGGTGCATTTTGGATAACCTAGGTTTTGGTTGACCCAAACTCAGCCAAGTTTTTACTTTACTATTTACACTGCTGAGTGATGAGTAGGTATTTTTTTTTATTTATAAGCTCAAAAAAAAAAAAAAACACGAACCATTCATCCTAAATAAATTTTGAATATTTACATTTAAATTTGTATTTTTTTAAAGTTCACAAGCCATTAACATATAGAAGAATATTAACTAATCTGAACTAACTGGAACCTAGATAGATTTGTATTTGAGAAAATTAGGAACAAACAGTTTCTTAAATATCTGTTCTTGGTATCTTAATATTACATCTTAAACATCGGTACAATGTAACCTATTTAATTGCCTACAACACCCTAGTTAAGAACCACCCCTAGAGGCCAACATCACGCTGTCAAAGCTTCTCACATGATTTATTCATTCATAACAAATTCTTAGAACTCAACCTACAACTATTTTTTCAACCCAAATTCTATTTTTTTAAGTTCTGTTGAGACAGATATCAACTTTAAATATTAAGTTTGCTTCATCAGTTTTTTTGTTCAGTTAGTTTTATCAAAGCATACTGTTAAAAATATATATATAAAAATGGCTGGGAAATGTAAAACGCAATTCATAAACACTAAAAAATAAACTTGAAGTTTTAAAATGTTATGATACAAGTAAAAGTTCAACAAAGTATTATACTGTTTTTCAAACAAATTTGGTTGTTTCTAGTCTACCTTTGTCTAGTTTTTAGTACCAACTTTCTTCAAATTTTTGGTTAAAATTTATTGGGTTTAAATTAACAAGGTTTTACAGAAAAACTACCCTGGTGGATTGGTGCTCAGATATATTATGCAGGATATGTATATATATTAAAAGATTTCAGTTGTTGAAAGTCAACAAAAAGAATTTAAAATCCTACAATTTTAATTTAATATACGTTATTCATTATTCTGTTCGGTTTTTTCTTTGACCAATTCCAACAAAATTCGAATCCCTAAACAAACAAAAATTCTAAATAGAAGTTTTGCTGATAGTAAAAATACACAAGACAAATACAACTAACTCAAAAAGTTCATAGTAATCAATACCACATTTCTAAATAACATTTCAATGTGGTTATAAAAATACTGAAAGGAACAACAAAAAATTATGTTGTAAAAAGTGAAGCACAAGAAAATCAAATTTAAAGACTAAACAATTAAGAAATAAAAGATTATTTAGCATTGGTATATTATTTTTATTAGTATATTTATGTATTAATATTTAGTATTGCAGTATTTATACATAAAAAACATTAAGAATATAGTACATACTTTAAAATATTGAAAGTCATGTAATTTATGTTTATGCTTCTCTAAGTCAATAATGTTATAAAGTTAAAATTGTCTCTGGGCCTAATAGAACGGGATAGACTAAGCATAAAGTGTCCTGCCTTTATATACAACATAATTAATTCTGACGTCTCTGTTAACTTCCTTATCAACCTTATTGAAAAGTAATTATACAATATAATTCTCTTTAATAAAATCTGGATCTTCCCAAGTAGAACTTTCGATTAAAAAGGACTCTGCTGTAGATCTATTTGAGCCTTCAGGAAATGTTCTAATGAAAGAAAACCACGAATATATTGTTTTAACTTTCAGACTTATTGTTGCTTCAACTGTTTTCAATATCTGCACCTGATGCATTAAAAAAAAACACAACAAAGTAAAATTTTTAAACAAACTTCTACAAAAATTAATTACTTCTTATTGTTAATTAATGAACAATAATTTACTTTTTTAATGATCATTATCATTGAAGGTTTTTTCAGGTAGATACAGTACATTCCCAATTTATTTTTTATCTATAAGATTTTGTTTTGAACAGTTAAGTTTTAAATGTTTAATAGGCCTAGATAGATATTTTAGGTACCTATATAGTTTGTTTTCATAGTAAATATGCAGTGTAAAGTTTTTTGACAATTTTTTTCACTAAAATGCTTTATTACATGCCCAAAAACAATAATCTAAAATATAAAAAGCGCAGAAAGTACAATAAAAATCGGAAATAAAAATGACCTGCTTAACCTCAAAATTGACAGTAGGTAACATGTTTTTGACCAATAAAATGATAAAAAAAACATACTGACGGTCCTAACTGACACGGTTGTTGGGTGAAAAACCTATTTAATTAAATGGACACCATTTTAACAAAATTTTTACTAAAAGAATGAACAAAATAATATAAATGAATGTGAAAACATGTATGAATTGTAAATTTGTGTTAATGCAAGTAAGCAGGAAGTTTTAAGTTTATTTCCAGTGTGAGAAATTTAATATGTCATGTAATGTAAACAGCAATGATGTCACAATATACTTCTGTAAAAAAACACTTAAAATCGTTAAACTTAAAAAAAAATGTCTGCACGTGAATACATGTTCACTGGATAAGGTATGTAAAAAAAGAAAATATTCAAAAATCAGTATTTGAAAAAAAACAACCTACACTGCATAAATATCATTTTCATAAATATATGACTCATATTCAAACCATAGGTAAAAATTATAGCGGAATTTTTTAACTTAAAATCAGTTCTCAAATAATCAAACATCTTAAATATAAAGCTATACAACACTCATAAATTGAAAGCAAGCACTGATTTTGTAATGAACGTAATATTAAGCTGTTTGTGATAATAACGAAAGCTTACAGACGTAAAAAAGTGAAGAAAGTAAATTAAACATTTTAGAGTGTATTAGTGTAGAATTTTTTAAATAAAAATACTGAGAGTGAAATCTGTTAAAATCTTAAAGCAGTGAGGCGAACATTTGCAGTATATAAACCCTTCTGTTGATGCAGGCTGGTATGAACCAGTTAATTTATTTAATTTTGATCATAGTTTTACCATATAGATCTACAGCGATCTCACAAGTGACACTTTTGGAACCAGCCGCACAATTAACCTAACCTTTCAGAAAAAATTTGAACCACAACTGAAAGTAAATTCAGGATCACTATATTTATGCCTGCGTGTAAAAAAACTATAGAAATACAATAATAGGTTTAACATTCTATTTTCAAGTTATAAGACACAGTTTATAACTTTGGTAATATGCATTGTAAAATCACTACATAAGTGAATTGTAAATTTCAAGCGGCATACAATGAATACCATATTTTACAGATATAAGACGCACCTTAATTTTTAAGCAATTAAAAAAAAAACTTTTACCATTTTTATTATTAGACTGCAAAGCCGGACTAAAAAATTCTTAATTAATTTTTTTTCATTACGAAACTAGCTGCTAACAAAAATCATTTTCAATTCAAGTTCACTAGTACCGTAGACTGTAATGACACATCATAGGCTAGATAGTGTTCTGGGTTTGTGATGGTGGTGTGGGAAAATTTTAAGCGATTTTTTATTAATGTTAAATATTCTGACATAATATATATAACCATAGAGACAGTGTAGGCAAGTTTGTGAATCTCTGCCACTCATGTTCGTTGCATCGGTGCACTGCTGCTACCAATGTTGCCAGATAGAGATAGCTACCCGCAGCATCGAATATATGGACATTTTAATATTAATTATACAATGCACCTGAATTTTGGAGGCAATTTTTTGAAAAAAAGTGCATCTTATAGTCTGTAAAATACAGTATTACATGTAACAGATCGCAATTAAGTAAACAGCAATTGGAGTATTAATTGTCATGTAAAAGGAAAATATTTGAAGACAAATTTATAACAAGGTTAACTTACCGATTCTGAATTTTTTACTCAACAATTTGTAATAAAAAAGTATTTAAATTAAAAAAAACAAAAATTGAATGGCTATTCTTTTATATAATTATAATTGCAAAATAAATGTTGCTAAGGTTTCTTATAAGCCTGTAGGTTTATATTCTAAAACTACACCAATAATTATGAAAATTGTCAACTCGATAAACCAATACATGATCCTGATTAAAAACACTATTTTACAATAATTTGACAGAAGTTTTATTTTAAAACAAATGCGAATAAAGTTATCCCCCCAATTTAGGGTATAAACACATCACGAAGGCTTCCGACATTGTAAAAATAAGCTTTTGCTGTTATTGTGTTAAAAAACATTTACAGTGCAATAACTTTTAATCGGAACGAATGTGGTGAAGTGGACATCTACTGTTGCATGCAAAGGCCTAGATTTCATGCGAATACGATGACAAAATAGCAGCGAATAGAGCACACCCAAAGCCCAGACTGACCTAGAGTTCGAGTAACTCAATAGCATCTGTCATTAAACCAACATTTACGTCTACCTCATCATCTGCAATGAAACACATAATTTGAAACATGTGGACAAGATTTTTTGCAGGAAAAAACTGAAATGTTACATTTAATGTTGGCTATTTAAGGATAAACTAATATTAGTTTAACTCTATTTTAAAATTATAAATATATTTTTTATAATTTATTGAAGTTAATAATGCTTGAAATTCTTAATATAATCATCTTTTTTCCGCAAAGAATGTTATTTTGTTGAGTACATACGTCTGCCTTTCCTACTTTTAAGCATTTTATAGTTGTTGATGCAGCATTTTGGCATTTATTCATTGGCTATTAAATGTGTCATTAAATAAGAAAGAGTATTAATAAGAATTAGGTATTATTTTATCAAATAATGGAGAATAATGGCTATGATAAAAAAATATATACACTCATTTTGGAAAATTAAGAAGAGAAGGGAAGAAAAAGAAAAAATCCAGAAAAAACGTAAAGAAACTGAAATGGGTTAAATTTACATATAATAAAAAACAGACATTAGAAACAAATTTAGAAACTTTAAACAAAAATATGATGTAGATATTAGTATGGACTAATAACATCTTAAGAAAGAAATTAAACAGGTAAGATTGAAGAAAAATGCAAGTTTAGTAAAAATGGGATTTATAAAATAAAATGTAACTGCAAAGCAATGTACAAATGGGACAGAAATTTAGAACCAGATATAAAGAACATATTAATTTTTTAAACATGAAAAGAACAACTGAAATTATGCTACACATTTGCTTACAGAAGGACATATGCTAGAAGAAATCAAAAACTCAATGCAAATATTATATTAAGAAGATATTACAATTCAGAAATACATATGTTTAAATTAAAGGGGGGGGGATATAATAAATGAGTAAGTAAATTCACAAACAAGCAGACTTTATTTTTCAAAGCCTGCAAATATTTACCAATTGTAAGGATTAAGTTGACTAAGAAGAATGTGTTGGGAGGACCAATCAGAAGCCATTGGTAAATAGAAACCAGACTAGACAGTAGAAATACGGAGGGGAGGGAATTAAGATAGTATAAAAAACAAAACCTAGATCTGCAGGAGCAGTACAGCAAAACATTTTGATAATAGAAGTATTCTGAAACGTATCAACAAATATAATATGTTTAAAACTAGAAAAGACAGATATATGTACTCAACAAAATAATGCATTGCAAGAATGTATTAAAAAAGAATGTATGTATTATAATTAAGGAAAGATAACTGATTTTCAAATAAAACCTTTTGCTGTTGGAATTTTTGGGTTTATAATATTTAGTTTAAAGATTTTTAGAACTCAATAACCTACAGTAAAAAAATACGATGTAAAATTCTTGAACAACTATTATAAAGGTGATAATAATATTTTTAAGATAAGATTTTTTTGGAATCCGAAGCAAAATAATATATCATACTTAATATTTCACTTGGCTTTAGAAATACAAATATAGCACAGACATATTTAAACATCGAATAACCCGCTCAGATATAAACAGTTAACGACTCACATTAAAAACTGTATTTTGACAAAGAAATTTGTTACAACAATAAACATTTTCCACAAAAAGCAAACATATCTGCAACGGATATAAGAGTACCTAGTTTTTATTCTGTTTATCTTCTACTCTGCTTACGTGAAGAATTGTGTTAGTTGCTGGGTTTCTGGTGTATCGGTCTTTTTATGCCAGACTGCAACAATATTTAAGAACTAAAGGTGATCTAACATTTTAACAACACGAAAATAAAAAAAAGAGGACTTATTAACTCATTTGCATCTTTGTTGCAAATTGAGAAACACTCTCAAAGGAAAAATTAATTGTCTACAATAGGTTTATACAGTCCCAAAAATAGGAGGTAAAATGATTTGTTGATAAAAGTTTCTGACTGCTGCAACATATGAGGTACCCCATGAGCACTTGTTAAGTGCCCGAGCATTAGGATAAATTTTTTGAATATTCCTGTCACAATTAGAGGATTCATGCACTTAACCTAACAAAACTACTTTGTAAAGTTTTCGGTTAGAAGTAACCAACTGCTCTTAATAATAAGCATAATAATTAATAATCGTGTGATTATTAATTATTATAATTTACTAAAATTTTGAGTTTTACTGAAGTTTGAGAAAAGAATTTTGAAAACCCAAACACATTAAAAACAAAAAAATATAAACTTGCAAATAATTTTGTATTTTTCAAATCAATTTTTATGCAAGTATTAAACCAAAATTTTGTGAGTTATAAATACTGTACTATTAAAACACACACACACACACACACACACACCTTTTTAACAATACCTACAAATGTATTATATAAAAAATCATTATTGATGCCTATTTTATAAACCAGGGTTTGTTTAATACCATAATGGCAGCTGGAGTATAATTAGAGAGGGATATAAATAATTCTGAAGTTAGGTAATAAGTAATCTAAAAAAGATTTGAAATGACAGTTAAGTTAGGTTAGGTTAGGTTATCATATTTTATCATGGCTAACCCCTAACCAGCACTTCATCATAACATTTCCATTTAGTTGATATGTTAAAGGTTTTTCGTAATACATTTTAGCAAAAAAATATCAGAAAAGATTAATTTTGTTTTAAAATGTTTTTTTTCAGCAGTGATGAAAGCATAAAAATGAAAGAAATTTATTATTGGTGCAACACATATACCTGCAGACATAGGTGCAGGTAGTACATACACAGATATCAGAAGTACAATTTTGTACTGCACTAAAACTGTGGCTTAACAACAGTTATATCATGTCAGATATATATATGTAATCTGAACTATATATATCATGTCAGATTAAAAACAAAATTGATGCAAATGGGTTTAGTGTAAAAAAACAAAAATAATTTTACTCATATTCTCTAAATAAATTAAAAAAATCAATTTAACAAAAAACGGTTAAATTAATATAATTTTTAAAAAAATATGCAAATATGTTTCTACAAGGATGCCAAAATGTTAACTTGCGCTTCAATATTTCATTAGGAGACACATCTACCTACACACTGTACTTGGTCAAAACACAATATGGTACTTAAAATAAATCTCTATGTGTTGCTAGAGGCAAAAGGATAAGTAATAAGGTGAATTCAAATTCTACATCAAGAAAGTTATTACTTTGGAATTTGTGCATAACCAATGGAAAAACATAACATTTTTTAAAATTACTGTTAGATCTATTGCATTCCTAAGCAAACTTTTTATAGTTAAAGAGTTTGAATACTGCAAAATTAATTGACGCAATTTCAAAACTTTCGCTTCACAACATTACGCCTCAATTGAAATTACATATTTATAATGTTTGAAAAAATATTAATTTATTTAATAATGTTCATACTTCATGTTAAAATTTATAAAATGTATTAAATAGTTAGTAGCCATGTCTTTATATAATTAAAAAAAAGTCAAATCTCTAGTAATCCTTTAAATAAAATGATAGTAAAAAAAAGAGACATACATAATATGTTGATTGCCTACATTTTAAACAAAAATGAGAACATAGCCATTATTCTAGTGACAGTGAGGAGAACTTCAGTAACCTAAAAGTAGTGTTAGGTAGGCTATTTACTTTAAACAGGCCTAACTGAGTTTACAAAAATTATTAAGAGTGCCTTTATTTTATATTGTTTCCCTTGTTTTACTATTTTAAAATGCCTCACAGCTTGTGGAATATTCAAAAGAGGCTAAACCTGCTGACATCTTACTCATGAAGCTACAGTGAGATATGCTGCGATAATAAATGATAGAACAAGATGGCAGATGTTTTCAAAACATAGTAGGCTGTGCCTTGTTACAACAGCAATTTATTATAAAATGTATTTATACTAGTCTAAAAATATGTTGTAATGTTAAGTACTGAAGATTGATTTTTTTTAAGAATATATTGTTGGAATTGTACATTTCCTTTCAAGTATGTGGATTAACCCATTGCCTATAAGATTAGTGTTAACCAAAGGCCTGTGCAAAATTTCACACTATTGAAGTTAAGTACACACAGCCTTTTGTATAAGTATTTCATTTTCTTTAATGGACACAAACATGTTAGTCGATTTAGTTACCCTTGAAATGACTTCATACAATTGTCCATGAGTATAGACAGCATTTGGTAAATACAATCCTGCTCTTTGAAGTGTTTGTCCATGCGACTTGTTTATAGTGATAGCAAACGCAATTTTAAGTCTTCTAGTCAATTGAAAAGGCATGCTTAATAACCTCTAACAGTATTTTGACATTTTTATTGTACTTTGTATTTTATAATGTCCATGTTAACAATAGATGATAAATTCATGATGGAAGGAGAAATCACAAATATATTTGTATAAAAACAGCGTACAAAACAAGTGTTTTGTATTCAAAATGCTTGCCCTGATGTACGATGGGCAGGGATAGGGAACTGTCCAGTAGGGCCACATAACTTATAAGTTTAATGACTTTTAAATAAATTGAAATTGTTCTAAGCAAATTATGAAAAAAGAAGCATTTTTAAAGGGGTTGCCTATTCGTGATTAATAAGTTAGCTTCGTAAAATATACAAAATATTGTCTGACTTGTGAGGCTGCACATGCGCATCCAAGATGCCATTTTGCCTATCACAGTTAAAAGTGTCTTTTATGTTAAAATTTTCCACAAACAGAAGGCTTAGCGCAAAATCATTTTGCAATGTCAGAAACTGGTTAAAAAATCTTTCTAAATATACATTATTTATGCCTGTACAAATAGTATATGTTGAGAAAAAGGGATATTGACTCGAGAAATAATATATACCAGGGGGCCTGTGCGAAACTTTACAACTATGAAAGTTTTAACTAAACATAGCCTTCTGAATAAGAGTAGTGGTTGGAATGAAGGCGGTAGTAGGAAGGAAGGGGAAACATGCTTAAAAAATAAATCGAAAAGAGATCGGTTTGAAATAATAATCACAAATTTATAGGCCTAAGTCATTGTGAAAAAAACATTTCAATACAGATAACTGTTTTTAATAAACATTTTTACAGGGCATTACAATTCCTCGTTATAAACGATACTTGATGTAAGAATGTAATCTCCTTGCACTTTTTGTATTTCATTACCTTTAATGTATACAAACATGTTAGTTGATTTAGTTACCCTTGAAAATGCTACATACAATTGTCATGATGTCAATATTAACAATAGATAAATGCACGGTACAAGGAAAAATCCCAAATATATTTGTGTAAAAACAGTGTCCAAAACACGTGTTTGGTATTTGAAATGCTTGTCTCGGTTTGTACGAAGGCAGGGATAGGGAACTGTCAGTAGGGCCACATAACCTGTAAGTTTAATGATTTTAAGTAAATATTGAAATTGTTCTAAGCACGTTATTAGAAATGTGGCATTTTGCAATGGGATTGTCTATTCGTGATTAATAAGTTAGCTTTGTAAAATATAAAAAATATTGTTTGATTTGTGATAACGCACATGCCTATGCCATTTTACCTATGACAATTAAAAGTGTCTTTTATGTTAAAATTTTCCACAGACAGTAAGTTTTAGCGCCAAGTTGTTTTGCAATGTCAGATGCCGGTTAAAAAAATCTTTCTAAAGATACCTTATTTATGCCTGTACAAATAGAATGTGGTGAGAAAAAGGGATGTTGACTTGAGAAATAATACATATGATGATTACCAATATCCACTATTTGTTAAGATACAAATTACATTTGATATCTCATTTTATGGGATATCATATATATGGGAAGTCTTATATATGGGAATGTGTCTACTTTTTACCTTTTTGTATAATTGTTTTGCCTTTGAAGATTTATAAAAACAATCTTTTCATTTGATGTAATTTTTTCTCTATTAATTAATAATGCTAACTATGAAGACTAAAACTATCAACTTACTTAACAAAGAATTCAAAAGTATTAAGCAGCAACACTTTTAATAAACTTGTTCATTTGTTATTTTCAGTTTTGAAAAACTAATCTTTACATATAATATACTCCAAAAGTCAAGGGCCAAGAAGGATGTAGCATCCTAGAAGGAAACAATTTATAGTTCTTCTTTTATTAAAATGTTGGCATTAATGTAAGGAATCTGAAATCATTATTGGATTATTAAGGCCGAATTTGATTGTCAGAATGGTTGGATAAATAGGCAGATGTTACGAAACATGGGCATAATCTGGTAAAATATCCAATAACTGAAATAAAATTTTGAAATATTTCTATATATTATTCATTTAACTTGTAGTCAGACTAATAAAAAAAAAATGTTCCAGTAAACTGATGGATATACAATAAAACCTTAATAACCTGAACATTGGAAATCTGAACGTTCAGTAATCCAAAGCCAATATAGACAAGAATAATGTACATACAGTAGTGGAAAAGTTTGCGCTATTTCTTTGTTGCATCAGGACTGTAGCAGTTCTGAAATGTTTGAATAACCTGTGCCATGTTAAAATAAAGTATTATACGACTAAAAGTAGTAAATATAATTTCAAAACATTCTGAAATTAATAATTACGTTTATTATTCATAGAAATGACATTAAGAAAAAAAATCTACTTATAAATAAAATTTATTTATTCACATTAAACTTCTCTTTAATGATACTCCCAAATGAAGATTAAATACAAAATAACATGTTGCAACATACAAAGTAATACATCACAACATTCAAATATAATATTGTTTTGCTTTTTGTTTGTTTTGTGTGTGTGTGTGTACATAAAAATGTCTTTTTTCATAATTTCCTTTTCCATCTTGCTACCTGGGTAGATCACCGTCATGTAGGAAGTGACACGATATTAGACAGTGGGTGTTGCCGGGCACTGTTTTGCACTGAAAATATCAGCTGCGTAATCCCATTAGGTTCTTTCAATGGCACATAATGCAAAACAAAAGTTTGCCTAATCAACAGTAACCTCAAATCTAGGGGTATTTTCATGCTAAAACTGAAAGCAAGAGGTACTGAGAATACCACTGTTTGAATTCATGCTGTCTAATCATCAAACCCCACCTACTTCAGACTTACCCTTCTCAGTATTGAACACTTTGCTAATCATATAATTCCACCACAACATTTCCAAAAATGATATCAAAATAATGTTCTAATGTATTAAAAGGATCGTGATGATCCTTAATTTAATACGTAGGTGATGACGTGTTAATTTAGTGATTAGGTCTCAATTAGTTTGGATTATCAAGGTTCCACTGTACATCTACTAATCAAGTGATTGTTCATACTTAATTTTAGCAAGGTAAATGAAAACATGTATTTCAGATGTAGGCTAAACGGAAAACTTTAAGGAATTTTCTATAATTTGTTACATTTCCTGATTTTGAAAATTTTCTTAAACAAATGCTAAACGGAAAACTTTAAGGAATTTTCTATAATTTGTTAAATTTTCTTAAACAAATGCTTTGATATATAGGGGGCTCTCATTTCCTGGATTGTTCAAACGGTAATTTATTCTACATAGTTATATATATACTCTAAAAGCATGAAGTCCCGTTAGTATTCATTCAATATTACTTAGGTTGTTTTTTGCCATTGTTTATATTAATTTTATTAATAACAAATAAATTATTATTAACAGTATTTTAATTGTTTATATATATATATATATATATATATATATATATATATATATATATATATATATATACACACACAATGTATTTACCTATGTTAAAACATTGTATATATATTGTATCTAAATTAACAAAGATATTAGATAATAATTATACTGTATGATATGATGTGTGATCAAAAATATGATGAATATTATTACTACAAATAAAGTAATAAGCTTACATGAAATTTGAATTGATCTACTTCAGACACCTGACTAGCGGTTTACTTATCCCAAAGTTGATTTCATGACTGGAAGCATTTCTGGAGCTGCTCTGTCAATAACGGGAATGGTGCCAAAATGTTTTCTTTTTAGTATGGTTTTTATTTTTGGGAAAAGTCAAAAGTTGCATACGGACAAACAGGAATACTTTTTCTGGCCAAAAACCCATGAATCAGAAGCCAGGTGTGGTACGACCTGTTGTGACAAAAAAGGCAGCCTTGGTCTACTTTTCTGGTCTTTTTCTTCGCATCGTTTTGCAAATACAGTATGTCTGTGTAATTTAGATTTACAGCTATTTTCCTTGGAACAAACTCTGATCGCACTATAACCTCATTATTGAAAAAAAAAAAACAATGAGCATAACCTTGATGTTGAACTTTGACTGATGCTGCCTGTTTATTGCAAGGTGAGTTACTGGTTTTCCATTAGGAACATCCAACTGTCATCTCCAATAACAAATTTGGCCATGAAGACGATCCATCAATTTCATATAATCTGACACACGATTTTCCTTCTGTTCATCAATCAAAAATCTTAAACAAATTTTACACTCACTCGTTCATTGCTAAAGTGTCTAAAATGCTTTGCACAGACCCGTACGCGATATTAAGCTTTCAGTATCTTTTCAACAATTTTCTATATGTTTTCGTCTGTTTTTGAGATCAATGGATGACCCAATCGTTGCTTGTCTTTAATCGACTCTTTTTCACTTTTAAATCACTCATACCACTTGTAAACAGTCTTTAGAGCCATCTCACACACACATACACACACACTCTGATTTTAACATTTCATGAGCTTCTTTGACAATTTTTTTAATTTAAATGATAATACACTGTTTGAAATGCATGATGCACAACACGCAGTAAAGACAACCTCATTCTACCGGCTCTGAAGTCGGCTGCCAAGTCAGAATGTATTGATCCTGCCTGTCTCAACGGATCAAGCTATTACATCGAAAGGATGTAACTCCAGTAGTTCTTGCTACAAAAATGCATTCACCATATTTGTCGATCACACCATATATAAGCTTGATTACATTATAAGTCATTAAAGGCTGCAAACAGAGTTAGGGATTATAATCCTCAGTGTTCGTAAAGTTCTTTGTTGAAAATCAAATTTGATTTTTTTTTTATGAAATAGGTATTGTTTTGCTCGTTTATTTGACAGCTCGTTTATTTTACTTAATTTCAAATCTGGTAGGGACTCAGAATTTAATTGACTGTTATAAGTTCAATCCAGAGCAGATTTTGAGAAATCAAACTTTTACATTACTTATTACTCTAAAGGTTGCTTCTTAACCATAAAAATCAGTATTTTAGAGGATAGTAAATTTGTGTTGTGAACGAAACTAGGGTTGCTTTTTTTAAAACTAGCTAAAACTTGTTTTTTTTTTAATTTTTACTTTTCCTTAATGTGTTACCTATTTTTCTTATAAATAATGCTTCAACAACCAGCTATTTTGAAGGACACAGGCTTATTTTTATTAAATCTAAAACTAATATATACTACAGATAGTGTTAACGCTATATCTTCTTCCCCACCACTGTGCTATATCAAAAAGAAAATAGTTTTTACCTTCAAGTTCCCTTTCTGCATTATTTTTATCTTGTACAATGTAGAGAGCAGTGAAGAGGAAAAAAAATCCGCCCAAGACTTCAACAAAGCAAGTGGTGAAGAGAGCGTACTGCAAACTGTGAAACACTACTTCTGGACTAGGTGTAGGTGCTGTACTGCCCACTGAGGACACAGCTAGAGCCACAGTGGCTCCAGAGAGTGTGTGCTTCAGCATCTCTGATAGCTGGAAACAAACAATTTAGTTTGTCACCTCCAGAACTGACAGCAATAAATGAGCAATTCTTAAGTTAACTCACCAGTATCGCTGCAGTCCTCACTTTTTAGTGTTCATTGGTGACTACAGTATTGGAATGTGTAATTTTATTTTCGAATAATCTCTTAAATTAATTTTAATCTTTCATATCAATTAAATATTTTGAAAATTTTTAAACGGACTATGTACAACTGAAAAAAATTAAACTGACTATTCGAAGGATTAAAAATGGATTTATATAATACAAAACTACAGTCAACAATGACTATTATAAATTGAGGACTGCAGCGATAATGTTATGTTATTCAGGAAAGCATTTAATAATTAAACTTGATGTCCATTAAATTTTCACGGTAGTATATCTGTAATACTTTAGATATTTTCAAAAACAAAATAAAAAACTTATTAAATTTGTTCTTAAAACATCTAGAACTCACTTTTGTAAGAAAACTATTTTAAAAAATAATTAAAAAGTATAAGTAACATATGTAGTAATTTTACTTGAATTTATAAAATGTTTACTTAAACATATAACTTACAACTCCAATAAGATAAGGACTTCCTGCATCTCCAAACGCATGGCACACAAGAATCTGCATCGCTTCCGCTGTGGACCTCCTCGTCGGGGTCACAACATACTAAAAAACAAACACCAAATAAGTTCTGTGTGCAATTACTAAAGTTTTTGTTTTGTTGATTATCGTAAGGTCAAATTTGATAACTCTGGTTAAATTACACTTTACTTTATGGCACAAAGTAAAAAACTGATAATTTCCAAATTCGTAAGAAAAAACTTGTCTCATGTACAAGTTGGCTAGGATATTACTATTAACACATTTTTTTCTTATGATCCACATTTTAAACTAATGAGGACAAGGAATCAGTACATATGCTTATACATATTCCTTCATGGCGGAAAAATGTGAATCACATTGAAAATCGGTGTACATACATTCAACACAATTGTTTCTGGAAGAAACATTTTTCTGATGTTTCGTCAAAATCTTATCTGGCATCTTCGAGATTATAATCATTTCAAATCTGATCTCAAACTGCAGTAAAGCGGTTAAAACCAAGGGGAATAACCTGCTGTATAACCTCGAAGATGCCAGATAAGATTTCGGTGAAAAATTGGAAAAATGTTCCTTTTTGAAACAACTGTAAGAACGGATGTATACCGGTTTTCAATACACACACACACACACACACACACACACACACTATAATTTTAGGTTAGTATCTATCACTGCTAGGTTTAGAAATCTACGTAAAATTTGTTTGTATTGTTTAGAAAATTAGTTTTCAAAACTTTACAAAATATTAGGGTGTACATAGGGAATAGGTGTGTAAATCATAAATCAATTATTATATAACAGGAATGGAGTTTATAGTTACTGTACAACTTAGATCTGAGTTTTGTCACACAGAGCCTTTGTTGGCATGAGCACTTCCCATCAACAAAGCCAAGAAATTTAGGGATTTAACCATTGTTGGTGTTTGTAATGAGTTAAGTTTAAGCTGTGGTTTGACGGGTGGTTTTGAAGGATCTTGATGCCATTTATCATAACATAAAGGTATTGTGTCACTAAGAAATTCATAAAAGGGGAATGATTCTGAGGAGTCAAGGTCTTCTGCACGATGCAGTAAGCCGGGAGAGGTCTTATTGAAATAAATATTTATTAAAAATAGAGTAAGGTAGGCAGATACTGTATCCAGTCTAAAGTTTTATTAAAAGTTTTTGATAATAATTAATTAAAAATTTAGTACAGAGCCTAAAGTGTTTCGTCTAACTAGAAATTAACCCATAACTAAAGTTTTTTTGTTTTGTGTTAATTATCACCACTGGAAGTGTGTTACTACATATAAACACAATAGCGTAATTCAAGTAAGATTAATAGAAATAAAGTAACTACCAAGAAAATTTAAAGAACCATAATTACTTTATGATTGTAATTAAAGAACCGAAACATTAAATTCATTGAACAAAATTTTATAAATTTAAAGAAATTACAGGTATCATAAAATAAATTATAAATTTAAACAAGTTGGCAATTTAAAAAGTAAAATTTATTCAGGTAGTAGTATAATTATTAAAATCGGTATTTTAGTTATCAACAAAGACCGATCTTGTTTACTGTATAAATTATTTTATTCATAAATATCATTTTATATTATAAATTCTCGCACAAAGTGGTGGTTGTTTAAAATTAAATTAAAGATTTAAAAAAAATATATTTAGTGTTATAATGTGTCACACAAAGTGGTGCAGTTTAAACACTAGTATACAATTTCTAGAAAAAATAAACAAATATATTTTTAACAAGTTTGATGGATAACATTTTTAAGAATTAAACACACATATTTTAGTGAATACTTGCTACCATAATGATTTCAAAGTATTTTAAACATGCACCAATTGAAAATTGTTTCCCATTCTGATTATCTCTTCCTGACATTTTTGTCCCAATTCAAAGCGATTCTTATTGAAAATGCACTGGCCATCCAACCATACGTCAAAAATACCAAAGCTGTTTGATCTAAAATCTGTTCATTCCAAAGATATTACCGATTAAATTAAACTAAACGAATCTAATTTTATGGATGGAACATTAACCCTTAAGTACTATGGATATTTAGAGTAACGTAAAAACTATGGAGTCTGTGAGACGGCATTAAACATTTTTAAGTTTGTTAAACAAATTTTTTTAAAACTTCCTTTTATTGATTTGATTTTTGCATATTTAAATTTAAAGTTACATTAATTAGTTTTCAGTTTTGTATGTATTTCAACTTTAAAAGTTTTTTACCTGCACAAACTTTTTTAAGAGTTTCAAAAACTAGAAAAAAATTATCTATAAATATTGTACAGCACTTATCAACCTTATTTTTTGAAAGTATAAAATTTCATAAAAAAAGAGTTAATGCACAGGATTAAAAAAAATGACACACGTATTATGGAAGGGGTCTGTCAGACCGCAAAAATATTTAGTGACAAACCTTCAATTACAAGACAAAACTTTAAAAAAATTGTTGGAAAATGTTATAACAACTTCAACATCTTCCATCTTTATATAAAAAAGAGCCCTCATTTTAAATATAAATAACTGAAATTTAAGTTAAATGGAAATAAAGTCTGCAACACCAGGCCTACTTAAAATTTGCAATAAAAACTACTATATACAAAAATTATCTAAAGCAAGAAATAATATATACAAAAAGTTCTTCAGCAAAGTACTATATTACAAAAATAACGCCAACACTAAGGTCTGGCTCCATGCAATTTTAAAAATCACTTAGCTACTATGGACAATCTGCCAGACCAGCAAACTGCTTATAACTCATGAACAAACAAATCTTAACCTTTCTACCACAAGTCATTGTCAAGGCTAAGACTGAAAGCTATAAAGAGTGGCTGACATGTGGTGGTTAGGAATGGAAGGGGGGAGGCTGACAAACTTCAGACATGGTGGACCAACAGACCTTCTATAGCACTTAAGGGTTAAGAAAAAATGTTTTAAAAATTGTTTTGTATTTTCCAAAATGCAACATGAACCCTATACATTTATAGCAATTAGCGAAATAAAATCACGAAGCATGTTTTTTTTTTTTACTTTGATATTATGAAGTCTTTTTGTTTAACATGTAAAACAATATATTAATATGTAACATGTTAAAATGTATATTACAATTTTAGTGTTTGTACTGTTGAAATCTCTTAAACCAAAAAAAGGTTTCCCTTTAAAATTTTGTCATATCCAATAGCTTTACCAACTTTCTCATATTTCAAATCTTATAAAGTAACTTGGGTTTTGATACATGACCAAAGTTAGTTGCTTTTGAAAAATTTAGTTTCAAATATAGGGCTATTTGATTTTTAATTTCTGGCCAACAACACCTGTTCAAGATTGTTTAGGAGGATAGTGACCAATATATTTTTGAGTGTTAAATGGCAACACTTAAATTACACTTAAATGCTAACATAAACTGGATATAAGAACCTCACCGACCATTTATTAGTAGTTTCACATTATTTTACCATTAGTACATAGACTTAATACAAAACTAATTACAATATTTAATCCCATAAATTATTTACAATGACTACACATTACATTTGCGGTGTATGTGTTAAATTTACTGGTCAGTTATATCACAGTCTACTTACAGAAATACTATCATACTGAGTTCTGCTTCATTTAAACTCGGTTTAAAAGACTGAAAACGCAAACAAATTCACAAAATAGGATACAAAGCTAAAAACTGTAAAGCAAAACAAATGCTTCGGTTAATGAAAATAGACTAACACTAATCTTAGTTGTAAACACCTACCAGGACAGTCCAATCATATAAAGTGTTCACCAACCCAGAAATAATATGAAAGTAATGGAGTTAAGTCTAACCAAAATTCTAAACTGCAGTCACGACATCAGGCAAAGCAAAAACCACCAACCACCAAAACATATCCGTTCTCCTTACCAACAGCATATCGGTCACAATAGACCAATTTAGATTCAAAGAGGCTTCTGTGAGGAAAACAAGTAAAAAACATGTGTAGTAGTGGTACTGGGCCGCAAACAGTACGGCCAGTAAAAATCCTGAACTTATGAACAATCCGATTGCACAGATGATTGGATCGATACTAGGATATTTCCGACGTAATTTTCTGGAGAGATGCGACCCAAGCAGAACACCGAAGATGCCCGACAAGACTGTCACAATGCCGAACATTACTGCTACACTGAAACACAAAATATTTTATTAGTAAAAAAGCTTTTTACACTTACCAACAAGATGTCCGCTACTATCGACCAATTCAAGTTCAAAAACACTTCTCCAAAAAAGATGAGTGTGTAACACATAAAGCTGTTGGAACTTGCCAGAAGCGATGCTGCGAACAGGATTGGTGCACTTAATAATAACCCGACAGCACATATGTATGGGTCAGCGTTTGGCCATCTTCTCCGCAAACGCTGTGCAATCATGGATCCTGCAGGTACACCGAGTAAGCCTGCCATCATCGCGATCACACCAAATTTAAATGAAACGCTAAAACAAATTTACAAAATTGCATTTCTACATTATGTCATTTAAAGTAATGAGGATGGAGGGGGGGATCTAACAATCTAGCAGTTGCAATTATATTTAGATTGGAAATAGCTTGAACAAGTTTTTTGCCGAGCAAAACCCACTCAATCGTTTTTCAATCAATCTTCATCAAAAAGCTGAATAGATTAATTTTGCATTTAGTATTAAATTAGTTAAAATTTTGAAATACTAATTTATTCAAAATTTAACGCCAATTATGATTACAAAATCCGATTTCGAAAAACATTTCTGATGAAAATAATATGAATTTTCAGTGGTCATGTTTTATTTTCATATTTTACTGCAACATACAAAGATGCCTACATATTAAAAATGTTATTTATGTGATGTTATTAAATTTTATTACTTGTTTGACATTCTTTTTTATCACATCAAAGTCTAAGTTCTTGAGATTATTTCCTATTCAGAAACACATCTGTTTATGAACAATGAATGTGATTATTAGTGTTTTAAAAATAAATTATATTGTTTTAAGCTATTCGAAATATTAAAGTTGACTCTCTATAGTTCGGCCTCCAGATGCCCTGCTACCTGAACATGAGTCACAATATCGCAGGAACATGCTCAATTTGGCCATTATTGCTGTACCACAATTATCTAATGATGAACTGTGCTGCCGCGTGAGTCACAATTCACTTGTTCCTTTCTTCCAACACAGTGTTGTTTTCTGTATTCTCTAACAAAGGAACAGCACAATCAAATTAATTATTTGCAATACAGCATTGTATACAGCTGTTATTGCTCTGATCTTTGCACTTTGATTTTTTGTTTGCATTTTCTTCTCTAGTGTTCTGTCAATTGTGTTTTGTTGTACTGAATATGAAACAAAGATTACAAACTTTACAGTGTATAGATAAGGATGAATTGGTTCGCAATGTAATAATTTCAATATCAGTAAAATTGTCACAATGAATTGGTCCAATGTAATGATTTTATCCAAATTGGAAAATTGACGAGAAAAACACTGTATTTTTGTTGTTGTACTAAGTCTGTTTTGTACTAATTTAAAGTAGTATAACTTAACATAGAAACTCTTAAAGCATTATTTATATAGCCTTACAAATATTTTTGGATATAGCTTCGGTGTACAGCAAATTCTTGGTTTTATTCGCTTCATTCGGCCGATTCTGAGTTTGGCTTAGGTCCTGAGGTGGCTGACTTAAAGGAGTCTTCTGTACTTTTTAAATATCACTATACTTAACAGATCTAGTATAAACAAAAGAAACTTACTCGCTCAGTTTAATGTCTTCAGAACCAGGTTGTAGCGTAAGTCCAAGATAAATGAAGTGAGGTCCCCACCAACCCAGTGCTCCAGCAACAAAAGCAACACATGTGAAGCCTCCAGTGGATAACATGAAGCTGGGACTGTCAACAATAAACACTAGTATTAGCATGAAATATTAGCCAAGTGGTCGAAGGTACGTTCATTTCACTGATCATCAATTCAAATCTTCATAAGTAAGATATATATATTTACAGATATACAATTACAGAATAATTATATTGTTTTATTAACAATTGTTTGATAAAAAAAAGTACTTGTAAAAAACTTAGATTTTTTCCCTATAATTTTACAATAATGCAGTTTTGGTTTGTATTATTCTTTACTATTTGTAAACAGTTATTATTTTTAAACAGTGAAAATTAAATTTCAAGTACTGTAGTAGTTAGGTGAACTGTTTCACTGAAAATAATGAATAAAATGAGCAGGAAAATCTTTATTTATTTATTTATTTTTTTTGTTGAACAGTTAAAGTACTTACAGTAGTATATTATTAGTTTAAACAATTTCTTAAAACATATTTTTATGTAGGCCTACAGTACTGAAGACCATTTACACAGAATACATTACAATAACTTATATTAATGTTATTGTTCTGCACAATACACAGTACTGTAATGAACATTTCTCTCTATCAGAAGTTGTATATCATGGTGGCCACTAACCATAAATATGAGAGCAGCAAAATTTATGAAGCTGTTTTGAAGCAAGCCAAACTGTTAAGAGATTGGGTGAGAGGTTAACAAAATGAAGACGCATTTTTTATTTTACAATTGAAGAAACATTTATATTTTTACTCTATGTATTGTTCCATTACGCAACAAGAAACAAGATTTTAATTTTGAAGTGTTTTTTCGAGTGTTATTTTTTGTGGTTTAGTTGTTTGAAATCTGGTAAGTGCAGTTTGCAACAAGTTCATTTAAATTTCTATCAGTTAGTTCAGATCGATATTACACACAAAATGATAGAATAATTCACACAAAAAAGTAGTTTGACTATATCCAGATAAGTTTCGTAACAAAGTACTTTATTAATGGATATTTTTCTTCTGGAACCATCTTCAAAAAATCTATGGCCGAAACGTCACTCCATTTCAATCCCTTTAATCCTTCATCCTTTTGCAGTTTTAGCAGCTCCAACTCTACAGCTGCTGTATTCTTTGTAATTGGTGATGAAATAGGACAACCATCAACCCACAACAATAAAAGGATTTTCAAAGAATGAAAATGAAGGTTTAAGTGTTCTCACATCATGAAATTTTCAATTTATTTCTTTAACAAGACCAGACATTTTACACAAATAATCTTCTGTTTCTACCTGAATGTCAGGTCATCTTTTAGTAATTTTCTTCAAAGATTTGAAATGAGAAATTGTTTTAATCTTAAGATCTTTCTGTCGTGTCTTAATTTTCTATGAAATCTCAATACACTCTGCGCTAAATCAAAAATAAGTTTTGTTTTCCTTGTAATAATACGTTTAGCATTTGTAATTGTTGAACCACATCTTTAAAAAACCGTCAAATATAACAACCACTTGGGGGTCATTAAGTTTAGAAAGACTTCTTTTTCTTGCATAAACTGATAGGTTGGATCAAGTAACTGAAAAAAAATCTGACAAGAACCATGCTTACTGATAGTTATCTCACTAAGCAGTACCAGAGATACATCACAACAAAGCTCATCGATAGTTTATGTCTTCTGTGAAGGATCTGATTTATCAATTGTTTTGGCACCTTGTAATATAATATACTTTTACTCTTAGCTTCATTCCAAAAGAAACACGAGATTGACTCAAGAGCCTTATCTAGCTCGCAAGCTACCTTGTGGCCACCCTTGTTATATATTTTAAAATAAAGTTGTTCTCCATCATTTTAAACCTAGAATAGGCGAGCCCTATATGAGTAACACATCCAGGCACAAAAGTCAACCACCACACTTTTTCAAATTTATTTAGTACTTAATGATACAACATAGAATATATATTTACATTTTTTTATTGTATTTATGTTAAAAGAAGTGTTAAAATAAAATAATAGATATACAAACAATTTATTCAAATTTTTATTGTATTTAAGTTAAAAATGAAAAAATGCCATACTAACTAAAACCTACCGCTTATTTATTCGTCAACATTTTATTCTGTACACATTTTATAAAGTTCTTTGAATGCTTCTTACATACAAAATTATTACAGAAACTTCATTGTAGTTACTTGATTACTTTTACGGCCACAGAGAACACACCGTCCTTTCCTAACATACAGGTTTTTGGGCTCAGGTTAGTTTTAATTTGTATCCTAGAATGTTGTCAGGATATCCATTGGCAATGAAGTTATTTTAGAGCTTTCAGTGAACCACCCTTTCATTAGAGCGTAAGATAATTTCCTGATAAAACACCTTCTTAACACTGTGTCTTCAGCTTTGCTGTTGTAAGTATGTATCACATTCGAATTTACACCCATTATATTTAGCATTGTAAAAAATAGGCACATGGTCCACCTATTGCTTTACCTTGAGACTGAATATTTTGCTTCCATTTAGTCGCAAGTGTTGAGTCCACCTTTTGTTATACTATGTCTAGTATCATTTGAGGTTTCATTGTATGGTCATTATTTGAAAGCGAATTGTGCACTGAAGAAAGCACAAGATATTGATTTGATATGCATAAACAATTGCATAGTAATGTTTGAGTGGTTGTTAAAAATCAACCAGCGCGCCCGGTCTAGGGTTAATAGATGGACAATAATGGCAAGTGTTTGTATAATATACATTTCACTATATGCATGCACATACAAACATATGTATGTATATGTAATAGCCCCTTTTTTAGATGAATTAGATATTCACTATTATGTTCTACATGTAATTTATCACTTCTTCTTCATCAGAAAAATCAAAATTAATATTATTTTCTTGAATATTTTCTGTTTCCTTATCTGATTACTGATGTAATAAATTCAAAATTTCATCATCACTGAAATACTGTACCGTATAATAAAACATTATAATAAGAAAACAAAAACTTCTAATTAAAACTGGTCTAAAGGAATTAAAAAATAAAAATTTACTTACATATCAGGGTGCCACCGTGTTTTTATCTGTTTTTATTTGAATATCTGGACAACTGTTGACTAAACAGTTGCAAATGCACTACCAACTCAACACTTAGAACTAGAGGAAAAAGTGCTGAGTGTGGCAGCCGATCATTATTTGATATGCATAAACAATTGCATAGTACTGGTTGAGTGGTTGTTAAAAATCAACCAGCATGGTCTACGGTTAATAGATGGACAATAATGGCAAGTGTTTGTATAATATACATTTCACTATATGCGTGCACACACAAATATATGTGTGTGTGTGTGTGTGTGTTCAGAAAGTAACGAGAATTTTAATTTTTTGAACAAAATATTTATTTATTCTTCTACATTGATGTTGTCGCCTTCAAAATAGTCCCCATTGGAGATTATGCACTTGTGCCAGCGCTTCTTCCAATCCTCGAAACACTTCTGAAACTCAATGAGATAGCCTTTAGTTCTTTCAGCGATGTGCTTTTAATGTCATCTACGGCTGTAAAACCCGTAAAAAGGCCCTTT
Organism: Callitettix versicolor; assembly: GCA_022606455.1. Lineage (NCBI taxonomy): Eukaryota > Metazoa > Arthropoda > Insecta > Hemiptera > Cercopidae > Callitettix > Callitettix versicolor. The sequence continues at coordinate 97,157,146 of CM040186.1, read as the reverse complement.
AAGGTTCTTTTTATTTTTGGAAATAGGAAAAAGTCACATGGAGCCATGCCTGGCGAATATGGAGGCTGGGGCATCATTACAGTACTGTTTTGGCCAAAAATTCACGAACAAGCAATGAAGGGTGAGCTTGTGCATTATCGTGGTGCAAAAGCCATGAATTGTTTTTTTACAGTTCCGGGCGTTTTTTTCGGATTGCTTCACGCAAACGGCATTGAACTTGTAGGTAGTACTCTTTATTGACCATTTCACCAGTTGGAAGGAATTCATGATGTACTATGCCATTAATATCGAAGAACATAGTGAGCATAACCTTCACGTTCATCCACACTTGTCGAGCCCTTTTCGGTCTTGGCGAGCCAGAATGCCTCCACTGGGATGATTGAGCCTTAGTTTCGATGTCATATCCGTAAACCCATGTTTCGTCACCTGTTATAATACGTTTCAGTAATTCTGCATCGTCGCTGACTTTATTTAGTGACTCCTGAGCAACTTCTATTCGCTGCTGTTTCTGTTCAAAATTCAACAATTTTGGAACGAATTTTGCTGCCACACGTTTCATTCACAAAACATTGGAAACAATGTCATAACATGATCCAATCAATATGCCAACATTATCAGCGACCTCTCTAATTGTGATTCTGCGATTGTTCATTACTATTTCTTTCACTTTTTCATCGGTTGTTGATGTGCTGGGGCGTCCAGTTCATTCGTCATCTTCAACGTATTCACGACCTTCTTGGAAATGCTTATACCACTCATAAACTCTTGCTTTACTCATAGCAGACTCACCATAGGCCTTTGTTAACATTTCACACACTTTGTTACACTTTATTTCATTTTTTACACAAAATTTGATACAAATTCTTTGATCCATTTCTTATAACAAATGAAAATCGCCGAGATCATAAAAACACGTCTAACCTTAGTGGCTGTCACAGACAAAGTCAACAATGAAAACAGCTGAAAGTTTTATCATACTTCAATGGCATGTATACCAACATAATAAAAAAAAATGTTTGATAATCGGACTCTCCAAGCCCGCGTAATTTAAAAATTCTCGTTACTTTCTGAACACACCTCGTATATAAAAGCTATTCATATTTATCAAAATACCACTTACTTGCGAACCAATATTTTAATATCTTTGGTCCAGGAAGTAGCTGTGAGGTGAGATTTTCCTTCACTCTCTCCTCTAGGAGGATCTTGCATAACAAATAGTATCAACAGCCCAGCAATAACACCCATTACAGGTGTTACTCTCAGGCCATATTGCCAAGCTCCTGCGGCCTTCGCTGTTTCCGAACCAATTACATAGCCCAGACCACTGGAAATGAAAGTTTAGTCATGAAATTAGAAAATGCTAATTTAACAATACAATTTTGTATAAATAAATATATTATTTCTACAACAGATTTTTCTATTTTGATTACATCTTGCTATTATGTTGTCACCCATTTTTGTTTGTTATATTTCGGAGAATCTTATTTTTCAAAAAACTATTACTAGACGGATTATGTTAAAATTTTTTGAAAATGTATTAACAGTAAGATATAAAGTATGCACAATAAAAATAAACAAATGATGTAAAAACAGTGCACAAACTTTTTCACATTAAATTATTATTATCATTTACAAAAAGATAAAGTGTACCCTTGAACATCCAAACAAAAGTATTTTGTTAAAAATTTAATTCTAAACACTGTGATTTTTTTCTATTTTATCTACCATTTATAGGAATAGAAATTTATTTATTATTTAGCCAAGTGCATGAAATTCATTTCGGAAATTTCCGCCGAAAAATCCGCCTATTTTTTCAAAATCTCCTATCGGATTTCCCAAAAGATTTGGTCAATTATGGAGATTCGAACATGAAAACTGCGTACCAAATTTGAAATACAATTTTATTGTTCAAGAATAAATCGTAAACATCATAATTTTTCTTTTCTATCTAATCTGCTACACTGACTTCAAAAGTTCATATATAACACAATTTTGAATAAATCTAATGAACTAACTCAAAATTTTCAAACAATGGCGGTTTTTTTAACTAATAGTACACAAATGGCAGCCACTTTGAAAATGAACATATCAAAACGAGAATTTGAACCGAGTATTCACATTGAACAAACAACTATCATCAGTTCAGTAGTTTTAAGAAATGTTATTTCAGACTACAATGTTCATGTTTATTTTTTCATTAACAAAGTGCATATAAAGAAAATATAGTGATTGTGAAAAAATTGATTTTGATGAATATATCAATTTTAATGATTAAATAAGAGTAGTTTTTAACTTGGATGTCTGCCTGTACACATGGTTGAAAAATAAAACTGATCGAAATTTATGATACTGCTAAACAATTTGCCCAAACCTTGAGAACATTTCTTAAATTAATTTTGTTTGCTTTCAAGCCTTGACCAAAATTCTTAAAAATTACATATCTGATATTTCTCAAAACTGGCTCTAACATGTTTATTAACATGGTTTTGACAAAATCTTCCCCACAGGGGGGTACAGACTAGATGCACCTATTGAGAGGATTTAGATGTCCCTCACGGTACCAGAGTCTAACACTTACAACACTACATTTACGACTATGTTTATTAACATGGTTTTAACAAAATCTTCCCCACAGGGGGGTACAGACTAGATGCACCTATTGAGAGGATTTAGATGTCCCTCACGGTACCAGAGTCTAACACTTACAACACTACATTTACGACTAACACTCTACACTCACACTTACATTTAATGAAGCGATAATAGCTTCAATGTGCTTTTCGCCTTACAAAAAAAAACAATAATAATAACAAAATTTTATATGTTGCTACCTCCATAAGTACTCAGTTCTACGCTACTAACAAATCAGCTTAATTTTTCAAAATCGTTTTATCTGATTTCGTTCATATATGAAGATTTATAACTTCAGAGATTTATAAGACAGAGTATAAAATCTGAAATAATAGAAATTTATAGTTTGTAAGTAAACTGGGAAAATGCAAAACAAACAGGTTTGTTTGGTTGTTTGGTTTTACTCTGATCCATAAAGTTCTTTTTTGGATCCAAATTTCAAAACTCCATATCTTCAAATCTGGTACACTGATTAGAAATTATGTTGATTACAGATTTTATACTTGATCGCTTTTCTACCATATTTTATTAACAATTGAGAATGTGCTATACATTACAATAAAAACAAAATGTATTTAACATTTTCCATATCGGTAATTAACCTTAATTCTATAATTTACAGAACCAAAAAATTACATATCATTATTGTTGGTAAACTTTATTCACCTGCCAACTGGGATGGCGAAATAGAAAAACGCAAGCATCCTACTACGGACATCTTGTACGAACATGTCGCTGATGATAGTTGGAGCTATCGTTGAATAACTAGCCTCTCCAATGCCCACTATAGTCCTGAAGAACAGGAAGTAGTAGTATTGCTAAAACATATAAGAAAGAAAGAAAATCAGCAACAATGTACATTTAGCACTAAAGAATAATACAGTGACTTATCCTCAGTTTGTGTCACATAAGCTCTGTTAATGTTCGAAAACGTTGGTTAGTTGTGCAGGTTGTCTACGCCTAGCATACCACACACTGCCTATTGTCCATTGCATCTTTCAAACAACAATTCACAGAAAAGATCAACTTGTAAGGAATTTATAGACTAATGTACTCAAATGTGAGAAAAATTTGATCAAAATAATTAAAACAGATTTTGAGAAAATCCGATTTTTAAAGGTTTTTGACCAAAAATGGTTCTAAAAAATAATACCCAGATACTGGTAAACCAGATCTACATTCCACATTTCATCAAAATTAGTAAATTAGTAGTCTCCAGCAATGTGAACACCAATAGATCTATCAAAACCTCAAAATTAAAAAAAAATTCACCATGTTTTTTTATACTTCACATAGAGATAGTAAAAAGTTATTTTAGATAGGTGTATTAAACTGATTTGGTAACATCCATTTAAAACCAATAAAAATACAACAATTAATTGTGCGATGAAGGTATTTAATGAATGCTACATGCAGCCGTCTCACGGATGTGGTGGAATTGAATTTTCTCAATTAATAGTATCAGGAAACAAATATTTCGATATGCACACATTTTTATTGTACAGTAACAAATGTTAACACTATCCCTAACCATTGAAAAGATAGTAATGTTTTTGAAAATTAGATTTTACCATCGTAGACAGTGTTAATTTCACATTTTCAATTAAGTACAAAAATATAAAATGCTAATTTATGTAATTTTAACGCAAATTACATAAAAAATTCATTTTTAAAAAGAGTAATAAGATAAAATTTTTTTGTGGGGACGTTTAATGCAAATGTTCAAAACAAATTTTTGTACCACGTTTGAATAAAACTGAAAGGAGCAAAACACATACAAAACTTCTAATGACTCTTCAAATAAGGTGTTGTAAAGACCATGCTCAGTAAACAATTCATAGCTTTAGTCCTACACCATATAAAGATGACCTTCAATAACACATTTTCAACAGGTAATTTGATAATAAAATTCCTAATCGAATCAATCTTATTATAGGTTTATTAAAAACAACTAACAAAAACAGAGTGCCTCCAGTTTCAAAAGCAATATCTTTCACTTAAAGCACAGACAGTAAATACGGTTGCAGCGAATTATCTCAAAGGATTTATGTGATTGGCTGCACGAGAGCATTGGCATATACATCCCAGGGGTCTTGTAAGATAGGCAAGTATATTGTCTAAATCAAATTATACTGGAGAAGATTACAGTATATTGGGTTTGGATTGTTTTTCGGAAATTGCTTTTCCTGAATATATTGCTATGAAGATGTCGTCGAATAAAATCAGTTTTTACTAGTATATCTAAAATTTCTCATCACAGATCACTGATCTTTGGTATGAAAAACTGAAACAAAATCCATTAAAAATATAAAGATGACACCAACTTGTTGCTTATAAGTTGTGAATTATTGGTTATTAACAAATTATCATTTGAAAATGTAGTATTACATAAAATAGGTGTACTGAAATTATTAAAGAGTATTCCTCATAGATACAAAAATGGTAATTATATTGAAAACTAGTGGACGTCCATCTTTAGAACTGTGTCTAGAAGATATGTCACACTAGCGAAACAGTTTTGTGCGATGAAGTTTTCATTGATTACAAAACATTATTACAATGCAATTTAAAATACTGACCTAAGATACAGAGTAAATTACATAAATATGTGTATAAATACATAAATAAAATTAAGGATATTTTTTTAGCCTTAATAAAAATATCGTATTTCTCCTCATTGTTGAAACCACCCCACTGTTAATTTCATTCAGATTAATATTATCTGCAGAAATAACAACAGAAAAAATCATCTCAGTGGGCTCATTTCAATTAAATAAACAAGACACTTTGGCACATACTGGACACAAGTTAACATGATATTTAACTGACAAAAGCATCACAACACTTTGGCATATCTTGGACACAAGTTAAAATTATATTTATCTGACAAAAGTTATCATGACACTTTAGCTTATCTTGAACTTCTTATCCGACAAAAGTATTATGACACTTTGGCTTATCTTGAACTTCTTATCTGACAAAAGTATCATGACACTTTGGCTTATCTTGAACTTCTTATCTGACAAAAGTATCATGACACTTTGGCTTATCTTGAACTTCTTATCTGACAAAAGTATCATGACACTTTGGCATATCTTGAACTTTTTAGATGGACAAAAGTATCATGACACTTTGGCATATCTTGAACACAAGTTAAAGTACACCCAGCTGACTTACGGTCATGAAGGAACCCAATAAAGTGGTTAAACTCCAGAGGAACACTCCAAAAGCCATGATTGCTTTCCTGCTGTAACGATCACCCAGGTAACCAAACAGGGGTGCGAAGATCATATAACTCAGCACGAAGGCAGTCTGTAACAGGCCGACCTTATCATCTTCTATGTTAAAGTAAGTTTGGATATCCGTTAAGATGCCTGCAACAGATAATATCCAAATATTAACTATTGAAGTAAACAGTGCAAGAAAAAAAATTGCAAACTACAATGAGGAATCTAAAAAGACCAACTTCTCAAAATTAAATAAAAGGATTTGCTTAAATTTGAAGATTTACAGATTGTGAGTATATAAAACCAAACCGGTAGTGGTCAAATTGTTGGTAGATCGTAACCAAAATTTTTAGGAAGCCAGAGGTTCAAACGTTTCCTTTCAAACCTTGAGTGCTAGTTGGCTTATTTCAGTAATGTAGGATGGATTGTTAGGTTTATTTTGAGGAAGAAGACATGTTTAGTTTTGAATTGAGAAGAAACATAATTAGGCATTGGCAAGAATGATGGTTTGACAAACAATTTGAGCCTACTTACAATGATTCTGAATATGAAATGGACCCTAACAGTACATGGTTTGGAAGAAAAGGTGGAACACACTTTATTACAATGTATGCGAAATTAGATGGACAGAAATGACCTGAAGGACTACTTAAGAGGTTTCTAATGGTGGAAGGAAATGCTGAGACAAACCAAAGCTCAAATTTTAGTCTAACATATTTTACGTCACTCAAATCAAATTTTAGATTTATAATTCAAATCAATGTAATAAATTTGAATTCAGAAAAAATGATTCTACAGAAAACCGAAATAAACTTTGATGGCATTCAGGGTTATTTTGGCTTTTCTTATTTACTTCCAGGTCATAAATTTCTTTTATTTCAAATTTGGTACATGACTGGTAATATGTGTATTACAGAAGTTTCTGCAAATTCTTATTAACCAATTTTAAGAAATCAGACCGTTTAATTAACCAACTTTTAGTCTATAACTTCCACACAGGATTTTTTTTTTTGGAATGAGCGATACTTTTTGTTTCAGTACTTGAGGACTACATCTGGGTTTGATCAAAACTGTAATAGCTGATTTTATATTTCCAATTTTTAATTTTGGAGGGTTTTTCGACGAAAAAAGGTTAAATTAAAAAAAATGCACTCAAGATTCGATCGGTTCGTTTCTTGTTCAGCGATGTTTACAATCACAATTTAGGTTACTTTTTGTAGCGAGAAGATAAAACATTAATATTATTCTCTCCAAATTAAATGTGTACTTAGTAACGCATTTAAATCAACACGCGCTCTACCGTTATTTATACAAACTAACCCCACTTCGGTGTAACACATCACCTGGCCGTTGTATCATTAGGCAAACGTAATTAAAACAAAACAATAGTAATAAACAAAACACGAGTTCGTGGTTTAATTTATGCACTCTGGGCGCCTGGGGGAAGAAGTTAGGTCGTTGACTTTATGCGGTTAGTCATGGGTCGAACATACTTTAAAGTGTATAAGCTACCGCAATGGGGAGAAAAACAATGTACATCTTTGAAGGCTAAGTTGGTATACACGGACACTGAATATAAACGCCCTTACCAGATATGCGAGCGCTCGTTACTAGTGGCATCCTGCGGCAAAAATGTTTAACTACAGTTAAAATAGATAATATTAGTCCATTTTCTCAAACGTCTCCACCTACTGTCCTTGCAGCTTACAGCGTTCGTAGCGGCAGACAGGCCAATTACTTGGACTTTAGCCGCTAATATCGAGCACACTTTTTACGTTTATATTCAATGCTAAGGGACATAAGTTCGTTTGGGAATATGTCGGTAACGGATCTCTAGCGTCAAGACGATAAGTGCAAGAGCACTGGAAAAATACACCAGCACAGACTTTTGTTTTAAACATAGGAAGGGATAAAAATAATGTTTATTCTTTCACTATGTGAAGAGTACTGCCATCGTTGAGAAAATCGACCTTGCGATTTTAATGGATGTATCAGATTTCTGATACAGTACCCGAGTCCCGCACTGAAGAACTGAATGAATTGGTCGATTTTGATCCACCAAGATCAAAGTTCATTCGGAAGTTAGTGGAATTTTTGGAAGTCCTTTATAGTTCGAAAAAACTTTAAAATCGTACTTTTTTAAATAGCTTCTTAACGATTTTTATCAAATTTCGCTTAAAATATAGTCGGTAAATAGGCCTACTTGAATGTATGGCTATCTATATCAACAATAAATTAAGTTAGAAAAAATACTGGAAAACCGGCTCGTCAGATTTTGCTCATACATAAAAGGTACGTTACCTGGTCAAGCAAAAGTAACACATATAAGAATTAAGAAATTTACTATTTAGGAGATAATCAAAGGAAATCTTCAAATAAACTCTGACCGCTGGCATTTATTTATAGGCCTACTCTCGAACCATATATTCAAATTTTATTTCAAAGGTATGGTTTTGTATTACGAATGCATTAATGTATTATCAAAATTTGAGCAAAATCCGATGACGGATTGGAGAAATTACATATTTTTCGGGTTTTTGTCGACCGATCCAAACCGGATTTACCTGGGGAAACAATTTAATGAGATGTGTGATCTTCTTGCACTCATTACTGTCGTATTAAATGGATTGTGAAACTATTAGTTGAAAGAACACCTCACTTATATTCCCGGCCGTTTAACAGGTAACCGTACTTTTTACGAAAAATGTTACTGGACCAACTTTGTTGGACATTTTATGCTGTTTATCCACGAATGTTTCCCCTAATCGTTACAATTACAGATTAAATGGGCGGAAAAGGTTTCGCTGTTGCAGAGCGATGGCCAAGCAAAGCAATTAAGAATACACTGCGAGGTAAACTGTTCTTTAAACTACTAACTGTAAATAACTGGAACAAAAAGAAATACTGAATTCAGAGTAGCAACTTCGAGCTGCGTCTGCGCAGAGTAATACTTTCACCTGTAGACACGCATTATTACATGATACTATATTTTTTTTTAACTAAAAGGCAAAGTTTTTCCGTAAAAACTGGAAGGCAGAGTGTTGATCCCAATGGAAGTAATTGAACGAAGTTTCACCAGCACATGTAAGGAGTACTACCCCGCATACAAATACCACGTGTTAACAACAAGAGCTCTTGACACGAGTGGAACAAGGAAGGACATTATCCTTGATTAGCACAACGCAACGCGCAGGAAGCGAGGGGCTAGATTTGATTAAATCCAACCCAACTTGGATACTACTGAAGATTTCCGGTTGGAGTGTTTACAATGGAGTTCTTTATCTTAAGGTATTGTTTCGTAAACAGACGACAGATAAACGCAATTATAAGAACACAACTGCCGATTTCATTGATACAGTATTCTCTCATCAAACGTTAAAGAAAAGTGGATCTTTCGAAATTATCAAAACTACGAAATCTCTTCCCGTTTTACGGACCAAACCAGATCGCAAGCAACAATTTGGTATCGATCAGTAAAGAAATGTTATTAATGTTAATTGTAAAGCTACACAGCCATTCCAATTTATACGCACAGATGTGTAAATTTCGCACATACTGCGACCTAGATAGTACCGACTTGCCAATACAGTATTTGCACAGCCAATCTGGCAACACTGCTTCAGAAGAATAATGTTTATAGTTTGTATATCACAGGCTGTGATTCAGAACAAAGTGCAAAGAACGGCATAGAATCTTCAGTGCAAACAGTGGAAGACAATGGATTAGTGTTTAGGAAAATGTATGGCCTGCACAGTAAGTTGCATTTAGACTGAAAGTCGAGTTGGATATGCAATACATAAAGAGTCCGCTGTTATCATATACATTTTATTGGAAAAACTGGATGACTGCACAAGACCATACCAGATGAAGCTTTGGAAGTCAAAGCTTCAGGAAAGTAATTCATAACAAAAATGCAAGCGTTAAACGACCTTTGCAACTTGCACTGGTTTACTTAAACCACATTAAGGTTTCCTTGCTAATCCAGTGTAATTACCGGTTACGAATGTCAATGAGGGGGGGAAACAATTAACTGAAGATCATCCAATCGTTGCCGATAAAAAAAATTCAGTGTTATTACTGTTAACATCTCCGATTTTGACCTCTGATCAGAGCTGACCAACTAGCCTTTTACGGTTAATTTATTTTGACGATCGATGAGGACGAGTGTACTGTAAACTCTTCGATTTCTAGACGTGATCTGAAACATTCTGAGTTGCTACCGGTAATAACTGATGTTTCTTTTTTCGCAGATGCATGCGTCACAGAACGAACAGATGCTAAAGGTACTGAATTTAAGACCTGTTCAGGAGTCTCAGGGTATAAATTCTAGGATGGAATAGATATTCAATGAATAAACACGTAGAGGCGTAAAGGCCAATGATAAAGCGACCAACATGATAAGAACCGCGCTCCAAGTCCATCAAGGGCCCTGTCATAGAAGAGGACTAATGTCTCGAATTTTGCTGTTTTCGCAGTATATATCAGGCCTAATAGAGAAATAACACCGCAGTCATTGATAATTTGAAAGAAAATATTATTTTTTCAATTAAGAAGCAGCGCGAAACACCATTTTTCGCCTCCTAAATGCAAATTTTCTACCTTTAGGCATTGGACCTAAACGTACTAGAATGACAACCCTTGATAGATGTGAGCGCTCACTGCTGATGACATTTTGCGGCTGAGTGTTCAACTACATTTAAATAGACAATAGTACTGCCTACTGTCTCAAACACTCCCTTTGTCCTTGCAGCGTTCGTAGCGGCAGATAATCCAACTACTCGAACTTTAGCCGTTAACACCGAGCTGGCTGTACTTCTAGTACTTTTATCTTCGACGCTTTAGGCTTTACACAGCATGTGTTGATGACGTTACCGGAATCGATTAACAATAAACGCAGTTACTGCAATACACCCTGGGTGTCCCGGAAATACATCGACCTACGCACGGTCTGTCTAGACGCGATATCGTGTGGGTTGATCGTTGATAGGAACACACGTACGTAACTTTCAAAACACGCGATCGTGTTGATTTTTGTTGGTTAGAAAATAAATCAATTCAAACCATCTTTTTTCTCCAAAGAATTCTTTTCAAGGTTTAGCTTCTGGCGAAATCAAACAAATCGTACAAAAAAAATTGCACAAACTTTATCACGTTCCCTCAAAAAATTCGTTTCGGAAATTTCCTCCGAAAAATCCGCCTATTTTTTCAAAATCTCCTATCGGATTTCCCAAAATATTTTTTCAATTATGGAGATTCGAACGTGAAAACTGCGTACCAAATTTGTAATACAATTTTATTGTTCAAGAATAAATCGTAAACACATCATAATTTTTCTTTTCTATCTAATCTGCTACACTGACTTCAAAAGTTCATATATAACACAATTTTGAATAAAATCTAATGAATTGACTTAAAAAAATGTCCAGATCTTTCATTGCATTCCTTTATTTTTGGTGGGGGTCATTGTGAACCATACATTTTGAACATGCACTTATGAACATTTGAACAAACATTTTTGTTTACCCACAAAGGCTTCAAAAAACTTTTGTAATTAATAAATGGAACCAAAATCGTTTAATCCCCAAATACACAGACATTCAAGTGTCAGCAGATCTGAAAACAGAACAAATATACACTTTTGTATTTTGAGAAAGTAAAACCATCAAGATTCATAATTTACCGACTTAACGTTTAGGAGCTAGAGGAATCCGAACAAGGACAAAAAGAATGATAAGTCAGGCTGTAAATCTACAATGTAGGCCTGTAAAAAAAACAAGCATGTTTCGTTACACAATCAGATATTGTTGCGAAGCCAAAATTACATTTCATTACGTAGCCTACTATGTGATAACAACCTACATTTTGACAATCAGTTTTATGTACAGTTTACGTAAAAGTACTTCTTTGTATTACATAATGACAATTTATTTCTAAAATTAAAATTAACTGTAGAATTTATTTAAAGAAATTACATAATTTTTGTTTTAATACATCAAAAATTCAAATCGATTCTCAAACAATAGTGGTTCAACTACATAACGTATTTGTAAAATTTCAGGATTAAAGCGATGTTAATTGTAAATGTTTTTAGCGAATTTTCAACAAAAAAATAATTATTTAGATCCTATACTACGTTTATACTCAAATTTCGTACAAGTATCTATTTGGTAATGCATAGTCGGATAAGTTCGTTACCCGGCAAAATCCGTTTAACCGATTCAAAATGGCGGCCATTTTGCACACCATTTATGAAGATGCACAAAAAGATTTTTATTCTGAAGCTAACGATAACAAAACCGAAAAACGCGTAGTTTCTAAAAATCGGTTCATCAGGTTTTGATTACACTTGAAGTAACTCGTAAGTCAGAATACAAAATTTGAAATTTATAAATCTTTCTTCGAGAACAAATCGACAAAATTAAATAAACATTTGAGTTATATTTGGGTACTTAGGCCTACACAGTTGTGCAAAATTTGACGAAGTCGCTATACTTAGAAGAAAGAAATTATTTTTGACCAAGAAAGGTATTCAAAAAACCTTTTTTGAAAAATTAAAAAAGCGAGATACGGGCGCACCAGACCCTCGCTAATTTGTTTAGTCACCAGTGATGTGCACAAATCGCCGGACCTATAAGTAAAAGCATTTTTTCAAATTCGTTTTTTTACCTAAAAACAACTGATGCTCATGAAAATATAAAATCATTTATATTCACGATCACCATTATTTCTTCATACTTCGTATAGTGAGAAAATACAAAAAATTATTTTTACTGAACAAAGTTAAGCATAAAATCTACCCGCGAAATGTACACCGCTCTGGTTGGTTGAAACACCGCCTACAAGCTCACGGTAACCATGGCAACGCGTACACAAACTCTAATACATCCCAATTAACACAGCAGCTCGGGCTTATAACGCAGAATTATTTCCTCTGAGGGCAGTTTGTTCTGAAAAACCTGAAGCTGGGTGAATATCATCCACCGTTGGTGGTGGCAAGGGCGTAACTTGGAACGTAATTTTCGCTGGCCAGAATTAATTTATTTAAGACCGACATGTGCAGTATTGTTCGCTCGCTTGGTTCTATGGGAAGGGATACAGGACGTGTCCCCGTGAAGTAATTTTACGGGTCACACGAGGGATAATTTTAATTTTAAGGGACGTTAGTTGTAATTATTATTTTTAATCAGAATAAAAATTCATTTTTTATTACACTCAACACTACTGTTCACAGTGTTTCTCTATTTTTAATTCTGGAATTTATTTTGAATCCTTAAAAAATAGGAAAATCATTTTTCACAATTTGAAAACATTTTTGAAGAATTTTAATTTATGCAGATTTCTTGATTACCACGTTGATTACTATGGTGAAATCATATTTTCAAAAATGTAGGCCTATAAGGTAAAAAAGTGGATTTTTCTAATTTTTAGAATTGCTGTAATTTTAAAACTGTTGGATAGATTTTGCAGGGTAATCTTGTCAAATCTATTTTAAAAAATAGATTTTTTTGTGGCAGTTAAATCAAATTGGTCTAAAATTGCGAACGTAAGCGCGCGCGTACACACGCACTTTTAAAAAGTGGACAAAATCTGATTTCTAGATTCTGGGTTAAGAAGTCTTAAAACTGACACAAATAAGCCTACATGACCCAACAGTTCTGAATAAGTAAACTCACACTTTCGGCAAACCTTTACCAATGAATATAAACGGACTAGAAGTACAGCCACCATTACTGGTGGCTGCAAGCTGAAAAGACAGGATGAGACGTTTGAAAAAATACACGGTAATATTGTTTATTTAACTGTAATTGAACACTACCGCAAGATGCCACCAGTAGCGAGCGCTCACATATTTCATTCTAAAAACAGTGCAGATATAGCAAGACACAGATATGTAGATTATGAATGACGTAAATGTAGGCTAATAAAACCAAAATCATTTAAGATAGCAACAGATTAGGACGTAGAACTTTGCTTACTGTAGCGTAAGTGCTGATAATTAGAGTACAGATAAACTTAAATTATATGTAAACAAAATTTAATTTTAGGTGTTTAGTTTGACGTTAACACACCATTAATGTATAAATGTAAAAACAGGATACATTTGGTGTGCATGTGCAGGTCGTTGGAGAATTAGGCCGCTTCGGATCTGTACTTCTTCCGATCAATGTGGAACGAATGCAATGAAGATAAACGTACTAGAATTACACTTTGTAAGCGCTCGCTGCTGGTGGCATCTTACGGCAGAGTGTTGAACTACAGTTAAATATATAATAGTACTGTTTATTTTCTCAAACGCCGCTATCCCCTGTCCTTGCAGCTTACAGCGTTCGTAGCTGCAGATAGTTGAATTACTTGGACTTTAGCCGCTAATATCGAACACGCTTTTTATAATGGTGCCGTAATTATACTCCGTTTATAATGACGAGTGTGATCCGTTGGTATCCGCCGTGTCTTCACTGGTCTCAGTTACACCCGACATGGAAGCAGTTGCAGCAGTATTTGCGATGGTACCAAGGATTCACAGTATTCTTGGTTTGTGGACAATGGTTTTTGGTGGTTTTGGACAATGTTCTCTTTAATAAGAAACGTTAACAAAGTATCAGTGCATCATTTAAATGAACACGGAACTGCAGGGGAGTTTTTTTAAATTTGCCAAACAATACGAAATTACTCGGGGAAATTAAAAGACTACCACATTATGACTAGAACTTGACTATAATCTTAACGTCATAAATACGACGCAATCTAATTTTAGATTGTTCTGCTGGTCCCACAAGCAAGGCTAATCCTTCAAAGATAAATCAACAACTCCCTGTTAATTTTTCCCTCACTGTGCCATCGGTTTCAGATTTCGGACTGGAAACGAGCGTGTTTGATCGGTCGATCCTTCGGTTCAAGCTCTGGCGTCATCTGCTATTGTCATATAGGGCTTCTCTTCCAATGTAGGCCTCTGTTACGCACTTTTGGCAAAACACACTGACAGATTGTGTTTGAAGTTTGTACAGAGCCCGAAGTTGCGTAAAGCCAGAACGACATATATATAAGATTTTTCCTATTCACTTCCGTTTCAAGCTAACGGCCTACGAGTGTACGCAGTTTTATCCAAACGCATTGACCGATTGTTTTGAAATTTGGCAGGGAGGTACCTTGTACAAAGTCCAAACGACGTATGTGTAAGATTTTTTCCCAGTCACTTCCGTTTCAAGATGGCGGCCTGTGATTTACAATAACTAAAGTCCAAACGACGATTGTTTTGAAATGTGGAGGTATTTTCCCGACAGATTTTTTTCCCAGTCACTTCCGTTTCAAGATGGCGGCCTGTGATTTACAATAACGAGTGTACGACAGTTTTAGCCAAACGCATTGACCGATTGTTTTGAAATTTGGTATGGAGGTACCTTGTATAAAGTCCCAACGACGTATGTGTAAGATTTTTTCCCAGTCACTTCCGTTTCAAGATGGCGGCCTGTGATTTACAATAACGAGCGTACGCAGTTTTAGCCAAACGCATTGACCGATTGTTTTGAAATTTGGTACGGTGGTACCTTGTATAAAATCCCAACGACTTATGTGTAAGATTTTTTCCCAGTCACTTCCGTTTCAAGATGGCGGCCTGTGATTTACAATAACGAGCGTACGCAGTTTTAACCAAACGCAGTGTCCGATTTTTTTTAAATTTGATACGAAGGTACCTATAAAGTTAAAATGACGTATATGTAAAATTTCTTCATCTACTTCTTGTTTCACGATAACGGTCTCTGATTTAACGTTGACAAGTGTATACAGTTTTGGGCAAACAAACTGGACGATTGTTTTGAAATTTGGTACGAAGATAACTGGTACAGAGCCCTAAAGACGTATCGTAAGATTCTTTTCCCACTTGCTTCCGTTTCAAGACGGCGGGAACTGATTTAACGTTGATAGTGTGGTTGCTAGTTATTTCTCGTAATATGGCTAAACGGCGAAAGCTATCATAGTTTTGACAAAATCATGGAGAAAGAGCATAACATTCCTATTAAAGTTGGTACAATACAGTTTTTCAAAAATATTACGGTTATGTCGTGGAGCGCTCCGTGCATTAATTAAGGTTATACTGTTCTTTGAACTGCTGGCAATTTTGGTGATTTTTCCATTATCGTAAAACACTGAATCAAGAGAAATACGGACACAATAAAGATGCAACAATCTTTTAAAATGTTGTACGTTTTAGAAAGTTTTTGAACGTCACCGAAACGTTTTATTTTACCTCACTTTATTGTTTTACTGCCGTATACTATACATTCCTCTCTACCATGATATGCTTTTCTTTTTGAAGTCAAGTAGGCGACCAATAAAGTTGTGCGCGCATGTGAAAGTGCGATAACGTGTCAAAGCCTAATGGCGCCAGTGATTATTACAGTAAACAAAAACTGTTGTATAACTGATTTCATTTATTTAAAACGATGCAACTTTCTGTCTTGCTACGTAACTGCCACGTACATATCAGCTACAAAATACAGATCTACAAGGATGTCATTATAAATTTTTTCAAATATTAATTATTTTTTTTTAACGTCCGGCTATTGTGCACACTTGGGCTAATACAGACGATAGGATGATTTGTAGCGTATGAAAATGCCAAGCCCTGGCCGGGAATCGAACCCGGGTCCTCGCGGTGAACGCCCAGTATGCTATCAACTAGGCCATCGAGGCGGCTTTTTTTAATATGATTTTACAATCGTAATCAATGTCAAAAATCTGCTTAAATTCGCGTTTTAAATTCCAGTGAAAATAATAAAATGAACTGATTGAGGTCAAGGTTAATTTTTGTATTTTCTGTTTATAGGCCTACAGATTTTATTTTTTTTTTTATTATTATTTTTTTAACGTCCGACTATTGTGCACACTTGGGCTAATGCAGACGATGGGATGATTTATAGCGTATGAAAATGCCAAGCCCTGGCCGGGAATCGAACCCGGGTCCTCGGGTGAAAGCCCAGTACGCTATCAACTAGGCCATCGAGGCGGCTCCTACAGTTTTTAACGCAGATTATAAGGGTAAAATAAATTTTATAAAAACTTAGTGTTTTGATATCGTTACGTTTTAGAAATACACTTTCGTCACGTGAGAAATACGCGGCGAGATTATTAAATAATTTAATTGAATGTTTAAAATGGCGCGCAACTTCTCGCAAAATCCATTTCCCTCTCGTTCAGCGCTGCGCGTTTTGTAAAAATTTGCACGTCGGCGCTCCTTCCGCCCTTAAACAAACTTCCGCCCCAACGCTAAACTAAATCATCCGCCAAGAAAGCCTACCCTCGATCGAGCTGTGAAAGGTTCAACGCAACATGAAAAGATTACTTTGGAAAATTCAATTATCGGGTTGAAAGGAAATTGGCGAGGGGAAAATCTACTTAGGTCATATCATATCGTCCCTCTGGCAGTACTGTAAATTGATTACCTGTTGGTGGCACCCACCCCTAGGGCAAAGGGGATGAACAGGACTTATTTTTAAGTAAAATTAATTAATGTGCGAATAAAGCCTGTTTCTGTAACGTTGGCCTTTCGTATGTACTGTAGCACCTAGTCAAGAGATATTGAAAATTTATTTTAACATTATGGTATGTAGACATAAATCTGGTGAGTGTATTGAAGACACATACAACTAACGTGTTCGGTTTAGCGTTACGATGAGTGGTGTAACAATGCAAGCTTACAATGTATGTAAACCGGGTTTCATAACAGCTACTTTTTTACACCCCACACGACAATTACTCCTCAAAGTTTTTTCGCCGGGTGAAAAAAAATCCAGCATAAAAGGTCATTTACTTACCAATAAGGAAAGTAGTATGACTTTCCCTACAGAAGGCCTGACCTAAAGTTTGCTTTAAGAGAGTGCAGCCCTCAGCATTCAAACATAATCAAGTAACAGACATTTTTGGATGACTCATAAGTATTGTTTTACTGCAAGGACTGCGTTATTGAAATTATGCATATGGGATACCTACAGGTTCGTCAGAACACCAGACTAGGTGCACCAATTGAGAGGATTTAGACGTCCCTCACGGTACCCGAGTCTAACACACACTTACACTTACATTTAGGGAGGCGATAATAGTCTAATGTGCTTTTCGTCCTAAAAAAAAGAACACCAGAGAACCCTCACGCCTTATATTTCTCCATTTTAAGGCTTTTTAAAGTAAAACAAACTTAAAACCGATAAAAAAATCTGTAAATTCCAGAAAATATAAAACGTCTCAGTGAGAGTGCAGCACAATGCAGGCATAGGTGACAGAAATAACTGTGCGTGTACCAAAAAAGCTGATTTCTCAGAAAAAAAGAAAATAATACTTAAACTATTACTGTATCCAAGATTTAAATAATTATTGACCGAATCAGTTTTGAAAGTAGAAGCGGTAAGACAATAAATATTATTAAATAACAGACTCTGCTTTTAGTAAACACTAAGGTAATGTATAAGCGATGACAAAATCCAGTTATATAGTAGGCTTCGTTTGGAAATATTTCACTAAGTACAATGTTACAATTCAGTCATTAATTCAATAGGTTACAAATACGAAAGCAGAACAAAGTAAAGCTCAAATAATAAGCAGGTTGGTAAATAATACATAATAAGTAATCTGAATATAATGAACGACTGTTTTATTAACAAGTTACACAAGTAGTAAATAAATATATAATTTCGTCTATTTATAAGAAGGTCATATTGACAAGAAACAGTAGGCCTACATGATTGCAACGATTTTATTTAATAATCAGTATTTTAAAATACAAGTACTGAATTATTTTATAAACAGAATTCATGCTTTTCTAAGTTCAGTTACAGATAGCGATTTCATATAAAACGTATTAACCTCTTTTCCTTTTCGTTCATGTAGCAACAAGAAAAGTTCAACCATATTTTATAGTTCTACATTGTTGTTATAGTATTCGTTTCTTTTTCTCATGAATTGCGAAAGGTCGCACGGGCCCATAATTATGAAAGGTCTCGTATATAATTATTAAGGAATTTCCATTGAAAAATAGAAAATACTTCTGGGCTACATTCGAACCTCAAGTAATAAAATTTAAATGGAAAAAGTTTGTGCAAAGCTTTTGTAGAATTTATTTTGAACAATAATCTCGAACACTTTCTACGTTAGATGCAGCCTAGGCCTAGTGAACGAGCAGGTTAAGTTAATTTTAGAGACAAAGTCGAAGATACTTAAGTCGCCTGCCAACTCTGCTACTGGGGCAGACGGGTTTAAAATAAAATTTAAATATTACACCTGATATGTTAGTGACATACACTCTGCTATAGTTTCCCACTATACGAAGTATATAGCAAATGCGGTGAAAAAAATACCTTGAGATTTTTGTGAATATAAGGACCCGTCTCAGGTCTGCTGAGTCCTAAATTGTTTATCTCGGCATTAATGTCTATACGACTCTTTAACGAGCGCGCATTATGTTAAACTTATTTCCAAAACAACCTTAACAATTTTGACGAAATTTTTGCGTAAATGTTGTACCCACAAAAACCCTGAAAAGTCCAATTCGGCAATTATCGACAGAAAATCTGAAAATCGTAACAGTTTCCTAAAATCAGTTCCAAAGAATTTGATAAAATTTTGGTCATATATGAAGATTCATAACAAATCAGAATAGTGCTCGATGGTCGAGGTGGTTAAGACATCGGCCAGTCTGCGTCTCTGAACTACCAACCTGAAAGTAGTTGCAGTCACTACCGTAAGCTTTAACCTTTTGGTTACGCTAAGAAAGAAAAATTAACGGAAAAGTAATTTAGAGTTTGTACGTAAATCAGGAAAGCTACAGAAATGGACTACTGGCGAAGAGCCGCAGGTCGGTCGAAACGAGAAAAATGCAAAAAAATTAAGAATCCGTGAAATCATGGTGCAAAGCACACCATTATAGACGACATCAAGACAAAACAAATTCGATGGTTTGGTCATGTCCAAAGGATGGACGAAATCGACTTCCCAAACAGATTTTAAAATGGAAACCATGTGGTCACAGAAAAAGAAGAAAATCGACTCAGTTGGAGAGAAGGAACTGATAAGGAAATGAGTGAGTGAGTGAGTGAGGGAGGGAGGAAGGGAGGGAGGGAGGGAGAGAGAGAGAGAGAGAGAGAGAGAGGGACGCTAACGTTTTAAGCCGAAAAGAAGAAAAAAGTCAAATCAAAATAATGCCAACTATTGGCATAACTTTACTCGTTTTATTAAAACGGGGATTTTCTGAATCCTGCATGCGCACAGACAAAATCGACCCAAACAAAATTGTTGACAAAAGTTGGAAAAAAGAAAGTTAGACTTCGTTATCTGAAGTGCATTATTAATTATCAATTAATAAGTGATCTGACAAAAGTGAAAACCATAAACTTTGTCCACTGATGGACTTAGTTGGAGAGAAGGAATTGATAAGGAAGTGAGAGACAGAGGATTGGATCAAGATTCTATGGACAAATGGAAGCTAGGAATCGGAAGACGTCGGAGTACGTTTTAAGCCGAAAAGAATAAATAAATCAGGAAAACAAAAATAAACCCCGACAACCATCCATTTCTTACTTTACTCTCAAACGGTAAATTCCTTTATTTCAAAGAAGATCAAGAGTTATGAATATTCGCACACGAGCAAAATCTAATTACACGATTTTGAGAACAGAAACAGATTTTATAGGTATTTTTGTCTACAGCTGACGAGCCCGCTTCGGGAAATAACGCAAATGTTTTATATCATTGCTCGTTGTCACTGTGGTGAGTTATCCTGGTTCGAATTGTTACTGTGACGAGATATACGCGCGCGCGCGCGCGCGTGTGTGAAATAATTTTGTATACGTGACCGCTCGCGGTTTAATAAAATGCAAATTGTATAGCATGAAGTGGATAATTTAAGATGAAACGGACACCGCGCAACAGTAGGTCTACTGGGCCGAGACATTAGCCGTGATTCCTGTTCATTGTCAGCGATTGTTTCTTGTTAATTAGAAGGGTAGCTTTCACTCCTTTCTCCCGACTTTCTCACGGCACTGTCCCGGTACGCATTTCATGCTGCTTTCACAGATACTGGAAAATAAGTGTCGCAAAAACACTGCACACTTCCATATTCAATTGTAAAAAGGGCGATAAATTAAGCCATTAATCATCCGAAGCACTTTTATGCGGAAAGCACTTTCCGCCGTAATAACATCCTGATAAACACAACGAGAAAATAGATAACACAAACTACATAAAAGTGAAATAAAACTACACACTGCTTAATAACAACTAAAGTCATTAACATAAACATATTCGAAAAACGACAAACTAAAATAGTAAACAAGAATAAATATTAAACAAACAATTTTGTGAAGGGCTGTAAAATGACCACACACAAAAATAAAACAATGCAAACACTCCAATTTGCTTAAAAGCATTCAGGTGACGTTAAGATAGTCAAGAAGTACCCGGTTAATGGCCAGAGAATATCCCTTTAAAGTCGTCTAATAATGGGGAATGAAGAGTAAGAGCCGACAACCCTTTCCAGAATCTATATGTGCAGTATCTTATAATCTAGCGCGCAGTCAAGTCTCCCAGTGCGTTTCTAGGGAATGCCAAAGGCTTTGGGAGAGAACAGCAGTGTAATTCAAAGAGGATATTTGGAAGTCCGGCTAAAACCCTTTGGCTGAACAGAACGGATCTGCGAAGTGACATGATTTCTGGCTTGTTACTGGACATTCCGCAGTCATATACACAAAATTGGTTTTCACATGACGGCTCAGCTCATATTCTTTGACTGTCCAGTTTTGGACAGGAAACGACTGAATCTCTAGACACGCTATGAAATGAGAGACAGTCGATGGAACAGGGCACCATCCGAAGCACGTCACGGTTCTCTAAATACCAGAGGTAGGACTGGGAAGGTTGAAGGGTGCACAATACGTTAGATAGTAAAGTGACAAGTCAAGATCATGGAAGCCTCTCTAGTGGGCGGGGAAGGGGGGTAAAAAGTTAGCACCCATTGTTATCCAAATATTCGACTCAAGTCATCGTTTAAGTTTAATCGTAAACGTTAACCCCACAGAAGTCTGATCGAAGTGGGTCCATGAGTCTAATTGGAAACCACGGATTAGCAAGAAATGATCGATGCGAAAACAGGCAACCGCTGTTGGGGGGGCAGGCAACCTTTCTCTACAACTTGCACGTACTGACGATCGTCAAGGACGAACCTTATTATTAATGAACCTCAATTTCTTCTTGTCTGTTACTGCCCACTTATTTTCCCATTGCAACAAAACGTTTTGCTTGGCTTTTCAAAAATACGAAGCATCTCACGTTGGCTGCAGCAGAGTTGCTTTTTGTCGCAATATCCGTTAGTGTGCCAAACTTTCCCAAGCGTCCATTCAAACAAACCGCAGAGGGTCAGGCACCCTCGACAAAAAACTGAAACAAATTTAAAAGTTTTTTTATGATTCGCGAATTTTCATGGGAAAATGAAACATTGGAGCGGCCATCATAGTAAGACTTAGACCTAAGGCCTTGAAATAAACGCATATCATGACCTGTAGATCACTTTTTAAATTGTCGTTAAAATGAATATACTGTGTGCGTGCGTGCGCGCGCGCGCGCGTGTTAGCATGGTCACATTCGCAATTTTAATCCAGTTTTTATCAAACTTGGCATATTTTGACAATATATTTTTTTTTGTGTTGTCTGACGTTTGACTATTGAGCACACTTGGGCTAATGCAGACGATGGGATGATTTATAGCGTATGAAAATGCCAAGCCCTGGCCAGGAATCGAACCCGGGTCCTCGGGGTGGTGAAAGCCCAGTACGCTACCAACTAGGCCACCGAGGCGGCTTATTTTGACAATAAGCTGGACAATTTCGTTAATAGGTAGATCCTTTCAACAGTTTCAAAATGGCGGCCATTTCAAATCTTTAAAAATTCATAACTTTTTTGTCTTAAATATTTTTGAAAATCTCTTGATTTTTCATCATCGTAATCAGCGTTAACAACCGTATAATTAGCGTTGTTATTATACGTTCAAAACGCGTTGAAATTAAGAAATTTAGTTTCACACGGCGGTCAGGGTTCATTTTCGTATTTAAATGCAACCAGAAAGTTTTGAACGCTAATGTATAATACAGATTTTAACGTTGTTTATGAAGGTGAATTCAGAGTTTCAAAAAGAGAGCAAGATAAGCTTCCAGGCATGATTTTCTTTTGGGGATAGAGATTCATTAGTCTTGGATGGTTATTTAAGCGAAATTATTAGAAACGATTTTCATCAAACCTAATTTTGTTACTTTTAAAGCGGGCTTGAAAAAAAAACAAATATATGCGCTAAAATATATTTAATCGAGATCAGTTTATGCATAAATATAAAAAAATATAACAATTTTTTATACCATACAGTACTTGTTATAGGAAAAAAAACGTTTCGGCATTTTATTAGTTTGGGGTGTAAAACCATATAATTTCCATTTAAATTGCCGCGTTAAACTATGATTTTCAAGTGCCTGACCCAAATTAACCGCTCCCAGTGTGTAACAGACGCATACCAATCAAGCCGTCAAGTCTGCCGTATGATGAAGTGCCAGCCGAAGCATGGACTCTCCTAATTGCCGGGAGCTTCAGAGCGCATCCAAGCCTTATTGTCTGGACAAACAGCCTACTTCTACTTGAAAAGTAATCACAATGCCGACTGCACTGTTGTAAAATGTTATCAAAAGCACCAAGAATAACACGTTATGTTATTCTATTTTGTTAGTTTTTAGGAATTTGTTTCAATTAGCGAAACAATTCCGATTACATCGGAACGTTGTAAAATGTTTATCCAACTTGTTACATAAAAATACAGAACACGTTATGTTATTCTATTTTGTTAGTTTTTTATCAATTAGCGAAACAATTCCGATTACATCGAAACGTTGTAAAATGTTTATCCAACTTGTTTACATAAAAATACAGAACACGTTATGTTATTCTATTTTGTTACATTTTTAGAAATTTATTTTGTTTATCAATTAGCGAAACAATTACGATTACATCGGAACGTTGTACAATGTTTATCCAACTTGTTACATAAAAATAGAGAACACGTTATGTTATTCTATTTTGTTAGTTTATCAATTAGCGAAACAATTCCGACTACACTGTTGTACAATGTTTATCCAACTTGTTACATAAAAATAGAGAACACGTTATGTTATTCTATTTTGTTAGTTTATCAATTAGCGAAACAATTCCGACTACTACACTGTTGTACAATGTTTATCCAACTTGTTACATAAAAATACAGAACACGTTATGTTATTCTATTTTGTTAGTTTATCGATTAGCGAAGCAATTCCGACTACACTGTTATAAAATGTTATCCAACTTGTTAGATGTTAGATACACAGCAAAAATTCAAGAAAAATTATGTGATTTTTCACATAAGAATAGAAGAATCAAGGATTTTCTAATTTACCGCTTTCTTACGGAAGGGATATTTGGTACGTTTGGTTTGAGTACAATAAAATACAAGCGAAAATGTTAATATTTGTCCGAGTACAATTACATTTAGGCGAGAATGTTAATATTTGTCCGAGTACGATGAAATATAAGCGAGAATGTTAATGATTGTCCGAGTGCAATAAAATATAAACGAAAATGTTAATATTTGTCCGAGTACAATTACATTTAGGCGAGAATGTTAATATTTGTCCGAGTACGATGAAATATAAGCGAGAATGTTAATGTTTGTCCGAGTGCAATAAAACATAAACGAAAATGTTAATATTTGTCCGAGTACAATTAAATATAAGCGAAAATGTTAATATTTGTCCGAGTGCAATAAAATATAAGTGATAATGTTAATATTTGTTCAACTACAATAAAATATAAATGTTAATATTTGTCCGAGCACAATAAAATATAAACGAGAATGTTAATATTTGTCAGAGTGCAATGAAATATAAGCGAGAATGTTAATATTTGTTCGAGTATAATAAAATATAAGCGAGAATGTTAAGTTCAATAATATTCAATACAGTTTCCTTAATCAAGTCGCAGTTTAGATATTTTAGATATCATTATTAAAATTCAAACACAATTTTAATCACAAAAGAGGACACCGTAAATTGTTTATAATCTGCATTATTGAGACAAAGTAGACCCCTTTACTGTAGACATTGGTTAATCTATGGCTATTGTGCGCAGAGTAATAAAACAATCTCAGAACAAACAAACTAAACAACTGGCACCAATTAGTTCCCCTCCTACTTTAAATGGGTATTAAATCACCTCGAAGCGCCTAATATCCAGGTTTATGGTATCAATTTTGTAGCCTATTGTTGGATTATTTATACCTCTGCATTCCACGCATTCCAATTATATACATCTTAACTACCTCTCATGAAATATGACTTTCTAATGGGCGCGGTATTTCACAGTACACTGTGGTATTGTCATACAAATATCTTGCACCAAAACACAGATCTGTACAAGTACGGCCGAACACCTGGATAAGAACGTTTTAGTAATTAAATTCCGAAATAAACTGTGCGGAAACGTCATTAGAAACTATTCACATTCAGTTTATATTGCTTAAATTTCAAAGTGACGCTTAACCAAAACCTATAGCGAGTTATTTCCTTAAAAATTCCCGTTCGAGAAAACTGTTATCAAAATTTTTGGTAATACATGAAGATTCTGAACTCAAGTGTTTGAATGTCTAAAGGCTCCACTTTAGTCCATTTTATAATTTATCAAATATAGGTAAGTTTTCTCAAAGGAAGTATTTGTAAATAGAAGCCTGTGATGAATTGGTAGTATACTAGAGCATTAAATATAAACGGACTACAGTACAGCCATCGTTATAAAAAGCGTGCTCGATATTAGCGGCTGAAGTTCATATAACTGGACTATCTACCGCTAAGAACGCTGCAAGCTGCAAGTATAGAGGATGGGGACGTTTGAGAAAATAGACAGAACTATTATCTATTTAACTGTAGTTGAACATTCTATCGCAAGATGTCGCACCAGCAACGAGCGTTCACATACCTCTCATAAGGATTATCATTCTAGTACGTTTATATTCAGTAGCTAGGGTCAGAAACGAGTTGGTAATGGAAGGAGGCGGGCTAGATCATAATTTTGGCTGCAATGCAAGATAACATAGATTTTTCGTATTATGAATCCAATGTCTGCTTAAGCCGCCTCGGTGGGCTAGTTGATAGCGTACTGGGCTTTCACCCCGAGGACCCGGGTTCGATTCCCGGCCAGGGCTTGGCATTTTCATACGCTATAAATCATCCCATCGTCTGCATTAGCCCAAGTGTGCACAATAGTCGGACGGACGATAAAAAAAAATCCAATGTCTGCGTTGTATCCAAGCGAAGATATTTTAAAGTGTAGTCAGTACAAAATCATTCCCAAGGCTTGCTTGTCGCCATCAAATTTTAAACAAACTTGTCAAAATCTGAAGTACGTACAAAGTACATAGATCGTTCGTTCCCTTGGAATACGGTTGTGCAGTCAAAAAGGAAATACGAAACTAAAAACAGATTAATCATTATAAATTTTCGTGTATGAAATTTGAAATCCAAATTTACCGAATGTTTTGTATAATTTATTTTATGTGACTTATAGTTACTTCTATATATATATATATATATATATATATATATATATATATATATATATATATATATAGTTACTTCTTATAGTTATTTCTAAAGCGGAAATAGAGCACACTTGATCACGTCAAATTGAATGCGTGCAGAGAATAATTTTCTTCAGCGTCTATACAAAACATATTCGTATTAAGATCACTGTGCACTAGAGACGAATACGATATGGTCATTTTTCTTATACGGTAATTTCCTACACCGATACGATAATTTCCCTGTAGATTTATTTTTCATACAAAAAGGAAATGACTAATTACAAAAACTAACACTTATACCGAAGTTATTTTTCCCTGATGTAAATTTCGATAACGTATTATCATCTACTGAAGTACGTTCATTACTTTATATACAGTATTACATAGTAACTTCAGAGCCACCTCGGTGGCCTAATTGATAGCGTACTGGGCTTTCACCCCGAGGACCCGGGTTCGATTCCCGGCTAGGGCTTGGCATTTTCATACGCTATAAATCATCCCATCGTCTGCATTAGCCCAAGTGTGCACAATAATCGGACGTTAAACACAAAAAAAATCCCAATGTCTGCGTTGTATCCAAGCGAAGATATTTTAAACTGTAATCAGTACACAATCATTCCCGAGGCTTGCCTGTCGCCACCAAATCTTAAAATCCATCGAAAGTTACACCAGTTATGCCAAATATGAACGCAACCTAAACTCTCACCTAGAACAATGTTTACAAGTTAACATCACAGACAACATTCAAGTTCCTTATCAGTTTTATCGCAGTTCAAGTTACTTCAAGCGAAACACCTGCGTGCCTTGTTTTCTTACGTATTCTAACAGCCTTTGAAGTGTTCAACACTGTTTTCCTTCGACACACCAGAATTCCCAGACAGTGTGTGTAAACACATAAGCACATTAATAACGCCATTCACTCTGCTTTGACGCGCGTGCTACTGCCAACATCAAGCGGATAAAAGTCCCCGAAAAATGGTGTTTGCCCACCTACATTTCATATTATACTGTTCAGTTGGTAAACCTGGAATCGTGCCCAACGATCGTCCATTAAGACTCGTAATCTTAGACGAGCGTGTCGGAACACGTTTTGTATTTTCCGGAAAACTGAAGTTAATTGATATGTTAAAGTGCTACGGCGGGGAATTTTCGGGCTTCGATGAAGTTATTTAGTAGAAATTTTCTACAAATTTAATCAAATTTTAAATATTTGCACTTAATATTTCATATTTAGGTTTCCAGTTCGTTAAAATAAAAACAGTACAGTTTTACATTACAAATTTATTCTAAAACAGGTAAAAATTACCGTTCAAGTAGATTCTAAGAATTTTATTTTTATTTTTTTTTTTTTTTTTTTGTTTTAACGTCCGACTATTGTGCACACTTGGGCTAATGCAGACGATGTGATGATTTATAGCGCATGAAAATGCCAAGCCCTGGCCGGGAATCGAAACCGGGTCCTCGGGGTGAACGCCCAGTACGCTATCAACTAGGCCACCGAGGCGACTCTTAAGAATTTGAAAAGAACACGAAGATTTCGTTATACGAAAAAAATTTTTTTTTCCGGCGAAAAACCGTTCAGGTTATCAAAAAAAAAAAAAAAAAAAAAAAAAAAAAAAAATTATTGACAAAATTAAATTGTAAAACTATTTCAAGATCCACAGGGAAATTGAATAATGAAAGATCAAAAGCACAATGAAAACAATATGATTACTTATCTAAACCTGATTATATACAGGAAAACCGTAGCAGAAGGAAAATAAAGCGACGAAGGAAAAAAAGTGGCAGTGGCATGACTGTCGATAGAAGTGACTACTTCTTATCACGGGTTATGGCTATATATTTTACACCACAAAATAAAATTTATAGTCGATTTTCAAAATCATTAGTACGTTCATTTCAGTTTAATATATTTCTAAATACAATATTGTATGATTTTATGGTTTTTTGGTACTCGACACTAGAATAGGCTATAACTGACCATGGGAGAAGCACGGAGTCCCAAATGCTACTCTTAATATCTGATCCTGTGACTTATGGTCATTGTAAATGCCAACTTCAATGAAATTGCAATATTTTAACTTGGAAAGGCAGGTTGTTTGGAATTATAAGATTGTTTCAATTAAAATCATTGCAAATATAAGCTTATAAACAATAATTTTATAATAAATAATAACAGGGATTCAGATTTTTAAAACGGAAATACATCTATGTCCATCTCAGGTACCTAAACCATGTTCACTTTAAATTTCATCTCAATCGGTCCAGTAGTTAATGTGTGATTGAATAACAAACAAAAACACACACAAACTTTCAAATTTAAAATATTATATTAAGAAGTATAAAATATTATTAAAACGTCACTGTTGTAGCCTACAGTTAACACATCATAAAACTGAATATTAAATAATTCAATTGCACTGGGTAAGTAGTATAAATTAAATAATTTATATTCACTTTTAAATAAATAAAAAAAATAATAATTAAATTAAAAAAATTATAATAAAAATTATTATAAAAAAATTATAATAAAAATTATAAAAAATAATAATAAAATTAAATAATTAAAAACCGTGGCATTTAAATAATTATTATTCACACCTACCAATATATAATAACGTATAAAACGTCACTGTTACACAGTTAACACTTGTCATAAAACTAAATACTAAATAAAGTTGGACTGGGTAAGTAGTATAATGGCGTTTAAAATAATTTAAATATTTATTATTCACACCTACCAATATATAATAAACGTATAAAACGACACTGTTACACAGTTAACACTTGACACGAAACTAAATAATTAAGTTGGACTGGGTAAGTAATATAATGGCGCGAACATACAAGTTTTCACTTCAAAAATACATTTTAAAACAAAAAAATATATAAGAGCGTGATGGCAAACTGAATTTTTTTCCCGTGCAAACGTACATCCATACCCCGCTATAAGAAGTAGTCACTTCAATAAGAGCGTGTTGCATGACGGCAAACTGAATTTTTTTCCCGTGCAAACGTACATCCATACCCCGCTATAAGAAGTAGTCACTTCAATAAGAGCGTGTTGCATGACGGCAAACTGAATTTTTTTCCCGTGCAAACGTACATCCATACCCCGCTATAAGAAGTAGTCACTTCAATAAGAGCGTGATGCGTGACGGCAAACTGAATTTTTTTCCCGTGCAAACGTACATCCATACCCCGCTATAAGAAGTAGTCACTTCAATAAGGGCGTGATGCGTGACGGCAAACTGAATTTTTTCCCGTGCAAACGTACATCCATACCCCGCCATAAGAAGTATTTACTTCAATAAGAGCGTGATGCGTGACGGCAAACTGAATTTTTCCCGTGCAAAACATACATCCATACCCCGCTATAAGAAGTAGCACTTCAATAAGAGCGTGTTGCATGACGGCAAACTGAATTTTTTTCCCGTGCAAACGTACATCCATACCCCGCTATAAGAAGTAGTCACTTCAATAAGAGCGTGATGCGTGACGGCAAACTGAATTTTTTCCCGTGCAAAACATACATCCATACCCCGCCATAAGAAGTATTTACTTCAATAAGAGCGTGATGCGTGACGGCAAACTGAATTTGTTTCCCGTGCAAAACATACATCCATACCCCGCTATAAGAAGTAGTCACTTCAATAAGAGCGTGATGCGTGACGGCAAACTGATTTTTTTCCCGTGCAAAACATACATCCTTACCTCGCCATAAGAAGTATTTACTTCAATAAGAGCGTGATGCGTGACGGCAAACTGAATTTTTTCCCGTGCAAAACATACATCCATATCCCGCCATAAGAAGTAGTCATTTCAATAAGAGCATGATGCGTGACGGCAAACTGAATTTTTTTCCCGTGCAAAACGTACATCCATATCCCGCCATAAGAAGTAGTCATTTCAATAAGAGCGTGATGCGTGACGGCAAACTGAATTTTTTCCCGTGCAAAACGTACATCCATACCCCGCCATAAGAAGTATTCATTTCAATAAATACCAACTCACGAACCGAAAAACGTACTAGTACGATTCGAGACGTATTACAATAATAC
The DNA here is from genome assembly GCA_022606455.1 of Callitettix versicolor. NCBI lineage: Eukaryota > Metazoa > Arthropoda > Insecta > Hemiptera > Cercopidae > Callitettix > Callitettix versicolor. Next base: position 97,126,595 of record CM040186.1, on the reverse strand, counting down.
TATAGAAAAATAAATAAATTTGTTTTAACGTCATATAACACACACAAAACAATTATCGTTATAAGATAAAAAAGTGATTTAGAATTTATGTAGTAACGTTTTCATTTATTTAAGTAGTTTTGTAATGGAAGAAACTAATATCCTACTTTACAAAACAAATATTTTCATAGGTCCAATCATGTTTCTCACTGCACGAATCATCTATAAACAAAAAATCCGCCGGTTACATGTAGTAAGGCGTGAGATGAAACTCGATGCGCAGAACTAAATACGAGATTTGGAACGGAGTGGGGGAAACACGCTTTAGACTACTGCGCATCCGAACATACTTCACGGTCTGTATGAGTATCCAGTCGGTCGGGACCATGACATTAATGAAAGTGAGGTTGTACTGCGCTCACGCAATGAGTAGAAACTTAATCGAGGACTTTAAGTACGTGAAGGTGTAATGCTGTTACGTGTCATCAAGGTTAAATGTTCACAATGAGTTGCATTTTCTTAATAGATGCAATCATGACGGCATTGGCAATGTTTTAAATCTTTCTACACTTCAAGTTCCCAGTATATCGGCTAGCAACGTTTATTGGGATTCACAGAAACAATAATTTTGACATAAAAACCAAAAAATAAAACTATACACTCATATAAATTTTAAATGTTCACGTATAGCCTAAGGGGCGGACTAACAGTGCAGAATAGTGAATAAAATCAAGAGTTTTCTGTTAAAGAAGAATTTTACATTTACAACTTAAACGGGTGTTTCCTAAAGCTCAGGCTGAAAATTTGTAAAAGTAATATTAGAACATTTTCTACCTCAATCAAGCCGCCTCGGTGGCCTAGTTGATAGCGTACTGGGCTTTCACCCCGAGGACCCGGGTTCGATTCCCGGCCAGTGCTTGGCATTTTCATACGCTATAAATCATCGCATCGTCTGCATTAATCCAAGTGTGCACAATAGTCGGACGTTAAACAAAAAATCAATAAATAAAATAAAATTAAAAAAAAATCTACCTCAATAAGAATCTACTAGCAACGGAATAACAAAATAAGAAGAGAAGCAGGTTATCATTTTAATGAAATCTTAAGCGTGTTTTGAATGAAACTTCAGTTTCATATTCATGAAAAAAAATAGTGCAAAACTGTTGCATTTAAACAATATATCTCTTTAATTTCAACGCGATATTCCGCACTTTATAAAAAAGAACTGTTTAATATGCCAGATGAAGGTGCTCAACTAAAATTTAAATTTCATATGCGTGTAGGCCTACTTTTCCCCGTGATGGTCTAATGTGAACCGATTCTTTTTACTTTCAGTGTTTTGCACTCGAACGAATAAATGAGTTTGTAGGGTCACTGCTGCACTGCAACCTATTGTGTCTGTTGTCTGTATTTCTGAGATGCTGGATTCGAAGAGGATTCACGGTGGATGCACTTTTCCACATCTTAACTACTGACTTCCAAGTTTCTTATTGAGGTGCTTGCAGATGATTGTTCTGTTCCATTTGGCCAACCTTCTTGTTGTGCGGTGAGGACTCGCTCATTCTATTTTACATACTTATTTATGGGAACACCCATAAGTAGCTTGGGAAATGAGGTCCGCCCATACAGAGCTCTGCATGCACGGGCTCTAAGATACACTAGGAGGTCGCCAGGTCTCAGTTTGATACACCATTAGGCCGTTGTAATTCACTCCATCAGCCAGGGTCGCTTTACACTCTATGTAGAGTAGTGAATGTGTCTTAAGTAGCAGTATGAGCTAAAGGAACGAGGGGAATCAGCTGTTCACTTCAGTTGCCGTCGCCGAAATATTTTGCACTTAAAAAAGAGAACTATTTATTTTGAAGGTGCTTACATTTTCAATTTTATATTCGTGTTCTTTCCTCCAAACATTATCTACAGCGCTTTGTATTTAAGTAAACATTGCTATTAACGGGTCGTATTACATTCTAAAATAAGTTACCAAAATGTAATAACGCGTGAACACTTTTCCTCGCAGCTGTGTTATTCTACTATTTCCGTTTTGCCAATGTTATTTCCAGCGTGACACATTCAAGGCTAACGCCAGTGCAACAATCGTCAGCCGATCTCTGAGCCCTAAAATATCTAAAATAAACGACGGCCATGTGGAACCCGTCCCCTTACCACCCCTTCTTACAGCGGTGAATGACATGAAAGTTAAATATTGCGAAGGGTGAAGGGACAGAAGACATGTGCTGGGGATGAATAGTTTCATTATACAATAACTACGTCATAACCCCTAGGACCGGGCTATTTGTATTCATAAGTTATGTTTATAAAATATACGTTGGAGGAGTTTTATTACGCGCATAAATAGATTCAGTGCGGTAGGGGATGCTCTACAGAAACCTTATCACTTCTAATTTATATTAAAATAGCTGGTGCAAAAATTCGAAAACTCTTGAAAAAAGTGTTTTGAAAATAGGCCTGTTATCTGGTTTCTTGTCAATAGATCTTGCACTGTATTATCTATAAAAGATAGCTACTATACATTTTGTTTCGTTTTTTTTTGTGTTTAACGTCCGACTATTGTGCACACTTGGGCAAATGCAGACGATCGTTGTGTGTATATGAGGTGTGTATTGTGTGATGTGGAGTAAATGAATTAGGGGTTACATTAAACACTTATCAAACTCGTCAGAACCGATTTGGAATGAATGAATAAATACCTTTATTTCAGGGCGAATTTGGTAGGACCTCTTTTCCACTTAACGTTTTGAGAAAGATGCTTGTACAGTATAATTTGTAAGTACGGAGTGGGGCCTCAACAACTCAAAAATTAAAATTCGTTCCGGAAGTCGTTTCTTAAGTTAAGAAGCATTTTACATGTACATTGCCTAATTCGTTCCACCACCCACGCTCCCTCCACAATGAAAAAAATATACATTTATGTCAAATATGGAAAAAATATGCATTAATAAAACACAGATAAGACGTGATAATCATAATAAGACACAGATAAACATTTACTATGTTTAAAAATGCATTCGTACTAGCATAAGCTTATGAGAGATATGTGAGCGCTCGCTGCTGGTGGCATCTTGCGGCAATGTTCAACTACAATTAATTACGAAATAACAGTACTGTCTATTTTCTCAAAAATCTCCCGCTTGTCCATGCAGACTGCCGCATTTGTAGCGGAGGGTAGTCCCAATTACTTGAGCTTTAGCAGATAATATCGAGCACAATTTTTATGATGGTGGCTGTACTTCTAGTTTCTATTTAGTTTATATTCAATACCGGGGCCTTGAAATTAGCATCGACACTTAACTCTAAACAACGTTTTGAGCGTTCATTAATTATACATATATAAACAATGCTATTTATGTTGTTGAAATTACATTTTCAAAAATATGTATGATAAAACAATTGTAAATTGCTTCCATCACGTCAGCGAGAAAGCTACGTGCCTATTTGTTTTTACTTCGTTAGACATCGGCTGACAATGTTTACATTCTTGCACTGTCCGTCTTTGCTTTCTCCAGGAGGTTGATACATCCCACGCGCACTGCGGACAGAGGCTCAGGTGGATTGTTTCACCCAGATCAAAGATGAAATCCTTTACCGGCGTTGCTTACAAAGGTTTGTTTAGAACAGGTTCGCAGCTGAAAAACATCCGGTTCCTGTTTTACACTGCACAGTTCTGTTTTGTCAGGATACAAATTTAAAAATCTGCGTCAGTAATCAAATTTCGATTTTAATTTATGACACAAAAACAACTGACAAAATGTGACGTAAAAGGAAGTTAGCGTTTTTGAAAATAGAAGTATTAAACCAATACGGGAATTTTGAAGGAAAATAAAACTTAATCGTGGCTTAAGGCTGTTTCGCTAATACGATCGAATCGAATTAAAAAAACAACGTTTAATACTAAGTAAAGCAAACTTTTAATAAAAATTTATTTCGATTTGATATGTTTATCAGCTTCAAAATACCGATGGTTTAAAAATTAACAAATAATTTTCTATCACACAACGTTTTGAAAATCCGATTTTACTAGAGTAACATTTTACAAAAAAACAAATTTCATTGAATATAAAATGAACCCTGACCGCCGTCTAATAATTTTCGAGTTTTCAGTATAAATTTAAGCAGATATTTAACACTGATCAAGATGGTAAAATCAGATTTTTTTCTCGAAGAACAGCAGAAAAAATGTTTTGTCGCCATTTTGAAAATGTTTTTTTGTTGTAATTTTTAATGACCACCTACAATACGTTGAAGGAGTCAAGATAAGGCTCATTTAACGGTACTGGGTCTGGATTTTACCACTGAATATAAACGTACTAGAATGGTAACCCTTATGAGAATTTTGTTAACGCTCGCTGCTTGTGGCATCTTGCGGCAGAGTGTTCAATTATATTTAAACTATATTTAGTACTGTCTATTTCCTCAAACGTCTTCATCCCCTGTCCTTGCATAATGCAGCGTTCGTAGCGGCGGTTAGTTCAATTACTTTGACTTCAAGCGCTAATATCGAGCACGCTTTTTATAATGACTGTACTTTTAGTTCGTGCATATTCGACGGTTTTACCATGCAGGTCGGTCCACTAATCACATTCTAACGGAATTCACTAATTATAAAAATAAATATTTTATAATCGCGTGTATACTTACTTAACCTGTAAGCCCATAAATTTAAACACAGTAGTTTTCATTACCTGTAACAAAGAAAAATAAACTTAATTAACAAATCGTTCGAGAATGTGGTTTAACAATATAGGCTACTAAGTAGTGCACATATTAATAGTCAATATACAATAGACATTTGTTTAGGACTGATCAAGCGCGAACGATTAAAATCTGTTGCTACCGTTTTAATTTCGAATTTTTAACTAAAACTGCTTCTATTTAGTTTTTCTTACAAAAAATTAGACCAGAAAATTTTGACTGTCAAAAATGCACAAAAACATTGCACTGTCAGATAGAAAACTCAAAAGACCTGAAAATGGAATAACCACCGAATTACAAAATTGAACATGTACTTAAACGTACGAAAACAAAAACAGTAATTTTAGTAACGTTATTTCTCCTCCATTTTATGACACCGGGTTAAAATAAGTACTGTATCTACGTTTTAAACAAAATATTTTTTTAAGATTTTTGCTCAAAATACGTGTCTCGTGCATATTTTAATTAAACCGGTAGAGTGAGAGCCGCCTCGGTGGCCTAGTTGATAACGTATTAAACTATCACCCCGAGGACCCGGGTTCGATTCCCGGCCAGGGCTTGGCATTTTCATAAGCTATAAATCATCCCATCGTCTGCATTAGCCGAAGTGATCACAATAGTCGAACGTTAAAATAAATAAATAAATAAAATTTTTTAAATACCAGTTGAGCACAAAAATAAAAAATAATTGGCTCAAGGAGATAGAACAAGACCTGGAAGACCTAGGGATGACCGAGGAACAGTTGAGGAATGGGGAGGAGAAAGACATACTCAAGGACAAGAAAGTGAAACTCAACTTTAGAAAAGCAAGCGACCGAAAGAGCATGACAATCTCAGAACTTAGGAAAAGGAGATCACAAAGGCTGAAGAGGTATTAGGAGGAACAACGCGCCAAGAAGATGAGACCTCACTGCTCTGTGAGGTGACTGAATGTAAGATGACTGAATGTGCTTCAGTGTGGCCTAACCCAAAAATAAATAAATAAATAAAAAATTAAAAAATAATAAACCGGTAGAACGGATAAATGTATTTTTCGGACATTAAAATAAAAATCCAAATCTGAATTCTTACCGCGCAGTACTTTCTCTAAAACTCCACGCGACGGCGAAACAAAAGTAATTGTTATCAAGTAATTAATGTTCCATTTCTGGGATCAGCGTAACGTCTGCGTGAGAGGAAATATGCCTCTGAACAAATTCCCAACACCTGCCCAGCCAGTATATCAAACCACAAACCACCCTTCCTCAAAGAATCTGCCGCAGAAGCAAATTACATGCTTCCAGAAAATGTATCTAAAATGATGAGCTTCGAAAGGATTACACTTTGAAGATTGATGACCCCCCCTCCCGACTAAGATAAGGGCTGGAAAATTTAATCTACGCTACGCCAAGATTTAATTGATTATGATTTATGAGCGATATTAAACTGTGAAACTCAACAAATAAGTGGGTTATCAAGTTCACGGATAATTAACGTCAGATAATTTAAGTATATTCTGTGTTCTGTATACTTTTTTACTGAGTAATCTACAATTTGTTGCTAATCTAGTGTTTTCGTTTCACCCATACTTATTGACGAGTTTGAGAATTATTTCGTTAAAAAAACTTACGGTCTTTTATATTACTACCGTCACTCCTACTTTTCTACAAAACCCCGCCTACTTTCGTCTCATTGGTCTACATCTATGGTTAGGCTACATTTGTCTGCGTTTATATACATACTGTTATACTTTTTCCGTTCGTTAATTTTACATGTTGAAGCACTTTAGTCACATCGCTCACCGACCCCCGGAACTCAGACAACAGAACGGTTAACCATAAATTCGGAAAATGAGAAGAAATTGTGGAGCTTAGTAGAAAAAGATTTGGAGTGGTAGTGTGTGTGTGTGTGTGTGTGTGTAAAACCAATGAATACAGAATCTGTATTCAAATACAGCATACAGAAATAGATTCTGTATTCATTGGTAAAACGGACCTCCCAACAGAATTACGAGAAACTTAATAATTTCTGAAAATGATTACTTCGAAACCCCCAAAAAGGATGGACGAAAAATACAATTCCGAAATTGGCGATGCAGGCCTACCTTTACTAAATGTATTAATACAATCAATACATTTAATTAAGAATCAAAAATAATTAAAATTGTGAGAGCAACGAAATAAAAATATACAAACACATTTTACTTAAACTAAGAAGTTTCACAAAGTTCAAGGCCATCTAAAGAAAGTCACAAGTAGTTATTCCCTAAAAAAATTTATTTGAGAGCTAAAGAAACCGGAAAAATCTGCAATCGAAAAATCAAAAAGGGTAATTTACCAAAGTTGTCTAGAAATTTGACCATAACTCAAGTAGATGTGTAAAATATACTGTATTTTCTCGAATTAGTTTCGAACCGGAAATTATTTTCAGAATTCGGTAAACTGCCTACATTTACAATCATAATTTGAGCAAAATCTGTTTAGCAAGTTTAGAAAAATTCAATCTATACATTTTTTACATTATTGATTTTCCTATTTTTGTCAACAGTTTTTGCACTTGCATTTTGCAGAGAATCAAAAGCCATTTCCCATACCTAACGTAAATTAAAATTTCATTGTGTGCGATGTTTTTTAACCACTTCTTACGCTAATATTGTGAGGACATCGTTACGTCATGAAATTGCACCGCAATCAAAGTGTTTACCAGCCAGAAAGTCTACCGACCGCACAGCAGATACAAAGACACATTTGTTACACAAAACGTAACCAGTACCGCTACCAGCGGTTTGTTTGTAAACTAATTGGATAGTTGAAACATCGATGCAGGTTCAAAGGTCTCTCCTGAACTGATAACTGCTTTTACTATTGCACGTTTAACGAAACCGCTACGTTGTAATCAAAATATTATCTGAAGTTCTTCGTTGTTGACTTCGGAAGTAAATTTTTTTACCAAATACTTTTAGATTAGAATATGAGCTATTGGAGCAACCATTATTGTAAGACCGACCATCCGAGACTATGAAATATGAGCAGATTCTCACCTCTAGACACGTTATGAGTTTTCAAACAACGACTTGAAAGCTCTTCCAGCTTTGAATATTTGCAATTTTGATCCGATATAATAAAAATGGTCACTAAAATTGATCAAGTTCGTTACACATCAAAATACACGCCAAATATGTCTTCTAGCATTGAATATAATAACTAGAATGATAACCGTTATGAGAGGTGTGAGCGTCGTTCCTAGTGGCATCTTGCGGCAGAGCATTCAACTAAAGCTAAATAAATAATAGTACTATTTTCTCAAACGTCTCCAACTTGCAGCGTTTGTAGCGGCAGAGAGTCCAATTAATTGGACTTACGACTCTGATATCAGCACGTTTTTTATAATGGTGGCTGTACCTCTAGTATGTTTACACTCAATGCTTCTAAAGTACACTTTCAGGAAGTTCTCAATATACAATAAAACAATCTTACTTTGGCACAAAAACAACGTGTCGAAATTATTCCCAAAATCAATTTTTCGCCCTGCTATAATCATCAAACGAATTTATCACCGTGTTCTAATTATACGAGTAGTACAAAATACAAAGTACTTATCCCAGAATATAATTTTACAAACAAGCCCGTATTAGTTCACCCCAAGACCACAGATAGCGTGCACTCTTCAGCTTGTAGTGGGCCAATTAGAAGACTCTCTACCTTACAAAAGCAATGTTTGTATACTCTGTTTTTAATTAAAATAAATGTAAAATATGAAATACCCTTCCCCGCTGCAGGCTGTCTTTATGAATACAATCTCTTTCATACGTCCTGGTTTTGTCTCGTCAGTTAATTTGCAAACTGCCGGCGGACAAAATATTACAGGTTACGTCACAAATTTCTACAAAATAACATTTTTGAGTTCTGACGTTAACGCAACTTCAACATTTAAACGACAAGTTTGATTAATGTATCTCTACAGATATCCTGAACACAGACAACTTATACGTCTGTCCGCATCTCTGGGAATCTGTGCATCTCGTTGCAAACAAAACCGACTGACTGATTTTGATGAAATTCAGCTTTGGATTACCCATATCTCCAGGACCATTTACACTTTTAAATTTTTTGATAAAAATAAATAAAATATCCGATTCGTGAGTTACTGAAAAAACTGAAAATTAGGCTTAATATTTCGAAATCTGTTGATCCGCTTTTGATCATGCAGTATACGAAAATACACCTCAATACAGTATTAAATAAATTTACGATATCAAAATTTTTCGCACTATAGTACACTAGTTATGAATCCTCATATACGAAACTTTTTTGACAAAATCTGATTTTGATAAGTTAGGCTCGAAATTCTGTTATTATTGGTAACTGCTAAACCTGATATTTTTGGGCAATCACTGAATGTCGGTATGTTTGAGTAATGTTTTTGAACCATTAATTTCTAATATTCCTGAAATATGTACATTCTTCGAACTAACTGCACCTATTGAGAGGATTTAGACGTCCCTCGCGGTACCCGAGTCTAACACAAACTTACACTTACATTTATGGAGGCGATAATGAGCTTTTCGCCTTAAAAAAATCTTCGAACTAGTAGTTTTTTTTTAATTTAACCTCCTTTCCCTTGATAAAGGAGCTGATCCAAGAGGAGGAACTTGTTAAAGATTGGTCTCTCATTTCTACAATCCTGTGACTTACTTATTTCCTTTAACCCCACGGGAGGCGTAAGGCTGCAACGAAGGACCTCCCCGCACACGGTTCTGCGCTACACACTTCAGCTCCCACCAGGTCTTCCCTCTTCCTAAATTTCCATCTTAACCGTCCTTCTCAAAGTCTTTCAACGCTTTCCTCTCGTTCTCCTTCAACCTCCTCATGAATATGTGACCAATCCAACCATACTTCCTTCTTTTTATCGTTTCTAAAAGTGCACCGAGTTACACATTCGCCATAATCCGCATTTCATATTGTGAATACTTTATTAATGAACACTCGTAATTTATTTACGTCAGGCTTACTAATTTTCCAAGTTTAGCAGCAATGCAACATGACTAACATTGATTTCAAATATATTTAGTTTTGTCTTTCTCCTTAATTGTTTGCGCCATATTGGTTGAAGCTGGGCAAAGATACCCTTTACTTTATTCTTTGTGCTACATCTTCCTCCGTTCCTCCAGTTGTTGAGACAACTCTACCCAAATATTTGAACTGCACATGCGCAATACGTTCAATCCTCTCGTTACCAACAAAAAAACTCTTCTTCATTTCTACTGTTTATTCGCATTTCCTTGGTATTACTGACATTTATTTTCAGTCAGATTTTACGACCTTTATACTAAATTCCTCTGACTTCTCTTTCATATCATTCGACTTATGTGGTAGATGGCGTAATCCATCGGCCTAGTCAATATACTCCAGTCCTAATTGCAAGCCTCTAGGCAGCTCATTAAGTCTAGTCATCACTTTGTCTAGAACCATCAGGAGTACGGGCATAGCAGACATCCTTGTTTCACTCCTTTCTCAATCTTAAATTCTACAATCTTTAATTCTGTATAATTTAGTTCCTGTCTTTGTCGTTAGATCTCTGTCTTCTACCTTCCAGTAGTTATTCTTCCACTGAATATTGCAGATAGTCCTACCGAAATGTTACAGTATCAATTAATATTTCTCACATAACACATTTGAATATCTCACCACATACCAATACCTAATATTACAAAACTGGAGTCAAGCTCTCTTTGACTGCCGTTATCGTATTCATATCGGCAACGTTGATAACGAAAACGTCCTACAGCTGTATAAATCACGCAAAATCCTTTCCCATAACTACACTTTGGCAATAAGGACGTTGTTACGGTCCATATTTAACTCCAAGTGAACGTAAACCACCGTCTAGCCCAGACTGCTTTGAATACAACGTAGCCATGAATAATACATTACTTCCCTCGAAGCTAACAAATCAAAACCGGCGCAGCGACCGCTCGGCGTGTCTCAAGGGTCTGTTATGGACCCAATGCTGTTACTTGGATCTATTTAATAAGTGCAGTAAACAAGGTATAATTAGCTTTATCTCAGATGATCTTTAATAACGTTACAGTCGTACTAAATAGCTGAAGGCAGTACAATGCAACAGCAGATTGTAATGTCATTGGTTCGTGTTACGGTAATGGCGGACGGAATAAAATATTAGCGGCGAGATACTAATCAACACGTTTTTTTTTGAAAAGGCTCGTCTGCACGTAATATTATAAATTGTTTAGTCCGTTCAACTGAACGTTCCGTGATGTTTTACATCAACTGAATGAATCAAAAACTTATGATCACGTCAGTTAAAACCGATATGCTACAAGCTTTCACCTTCACTGACAACTATTTCCCTAAGGCTGCTTGTTTGTTGTTTGATCTTGTATAAATATCAAATAGTTATTGTTATACTGTATGACTTGCGAAATATGGATGAACCCAATAGCGCCTTTATTTTCTTCTTCTTCTTGAATAAAACCAAGACATCAAAATATCATTGTCCTCGGAAGAAGACATCACGTACTGCCAGTCGATTGGTAATGTGAAGTCGATCGACATAATGTGAAAACAAAACACGCAACTGGTTGTTTATAGCTGATTGCCGTAGTGTGAAAGCGGCCTTTTCAAGAGGATTGATCGTATTGCGCATGCGCAGTTCCAATATTTGAGTAGAGATGTCTCAAAAACTGGAGGAATGGAGGAATATGTAGCACAAAGAATAAAGTAAAGGGTATCTTTGCCCAGCTTCAACCAATATGGCGCAAACAATTAAGGAGAAAGACAAAACTAAATATATTTGAAATCAATGTTAGTCATGTTGCATTGCTGCTAAACTTGGAAAATTAGTAAGCCTATCGTAAATAAATTACGAGTGTTCATTAATTCTCAAACTTTATAAGAAATGCGGATTTGTGGTGAATGTGTAACTCGGTGCACTTTTAGGAAACGATAAAAAGAAGGACGTATGGTTGGATCGGTCACATATTCATGAGGAGGTTGAAGAAGAACGAGAGGAATGCGTTGAAAGACTTTGAGAAGGACGGTTGAGATGGAAATTAAGGAAGAGGTCAGCACCTGGTCGGAGCTGAAGTGTGTAGCGCAGAACCGTGTACGGGGAGGTCCTTCTTTGCAGCCTTACGCCTCCCGTGGGGTTAAAGGAAATAAGTAAGTCACAGGATTGTAGAAATGAGAGACCAATCTTTAACAAGTTCCTCCTCTTGGCCCAGTTCCTTTATCAAGGGAAAGGAGGTTAAATTAAAAAGAAAAAACTACTAGTTTGAAGAGTGATATCAATGGCAAGTTATAACAGATTATTTATTATTTCCCTATTTGGTGGCCCGCGTGTCCGAAGTGGTAAAACAGCAGTCAGTCTGCAGCGTCTCCAGACTTATGCTCCTCATGGTCGTTAGGCTTTTCCCTTTTACTTAATGTCGATCCCCCGTCCTCATTACTCTCACTGGCATAAAGTACGAACGTCAAAAACCCAACAATTATCTCCCCGAAAAATCAAGTTCGAAAACGAACGACTAAAAAAAAAAAAATCAAAATAATTTCTCAAAATCAGTTTATAAGATTTAGCGCAGGTTTTGATCATATGACGGAGATTCAATGGAGAACTTTGTAAAACCCGCCAGCAGGAAGGGTTTATTTTCGTTCTGCTTACAAAACGTGAATTTCTTTACTATTTATTAACACAGTCATTACTTTGTGAAAATCCATGACATCGAGGAAAATTAAACAACTAATATAGTTTAACAAAATTATTTTATCGAGTGACACGTTTCGGCGTGAGGTATCTTCAAAGTGTCTCACGGCGAAACGTATGTCATTTAATAGAATAATTTTGTGACACTACATTAATGGTCTAATTGTCAATGTTAGATGCGAAATTTGATACACTGACTTCATAGGATCCACGTTTAAACCAAACCTGACCTGAAAAATTAGGCCTACTTTTTTAAACTGGATTTTTTTGGAAGAAATACTTGATTTAATGTAGAAAGCTCATAAAATTGAGTAAAAATATCAATAATTCGATTTCGAAGTAGTTTTTAAAGAAAAGGGAATGTTTCAACTTGACCGTTCGTCATTTGGCTTGTGTGTTTGTTACAGTTTTGGCCAAATGGGCCAAACGCACTGATTGTTTTGAAATTTGGTAAGAAAGTACTCTGTATAAAGCCCGCGACATATGTGTAAGACTTTTTCCCATTTACTTCCGTTTAAAGATGGCGGCCTCGAATTGACGATGACTAGTGCACGCACTATTAGCGAAACGGACTGACAGATGATTTTCAAATTTCTATTCGAATGTACCTCGTATAAAGCCCAAACAACGTATGAGTAAGATTTTCCCTTCTTTTCTGTTTCAAGATGGCAGCCACTGATTTCGAAGATGGCAGCCACTGTTTTGCATTTGATTTAACGATTATTGGGGTTCTCCCCACTCATGTAGTTCAAGATGAGCTTTTGATTTTCGAGTGTAGTTCGCTATTTACGTAATACCGGCTGAACGGCAAAACCTGTCATAATTTTGACTACACGGAAAAGGAGCACAAAATTGGTCCAGTAACATTTTTCGTAAACATTACGGTTACCGGTTAAATTGGCGGGGGAAAAGTTACGAACGCTATCGTGGACGCTCTGTAAATTAATTAAGAATACATTGCGAGGTCTGCTGTTCTTTGAGCTACTGGTATAAGATCGTTACATTTCAAAATGAATACCCAGACGTACAGTGTACCGTTCTAGAGGTCAAAATCATCTTCCGTGTCCACCTGCTATTTGCTATTTGCCCTTTGTAGGCCGAAGTCAACTGAGTTAAACGAAACCAATAGTCTAGACAAGACAAAAATTATCAAGTACCAATTGTCCGTTCATTGGCTTTTTATTATGCCTATTTGCTGAGCGTGGGCCTAGAGAGATTGTTCATGGACAGTTGACTCCACTCACCTAGGTCAACTGGCATAAACAAAACTAAGTAGAATCTTTAATCCAACTGCATTCGTCCACTGTATTTGTAGGCGGTATAAAAACTGTATGGTGACCATGAAAAAATCGATTTTGAGAATTATGGATTAATTCTTATTGTGTTAGGTATATGTGTCTGTGTACATATAGCTGGAAACTAAACAAATCGACCGATTTTGATGGAATCAATCATGGCCATATCTAGGGTTACTGAAAAGCGATTTTTTGAAGACTTTTTTTTAAAAAAAGGTTTACTAAAAATCTGCTCTAAAGATTCTGATCATATTTAACTCAAATGCAGTCCACAGATATTTCCATTTACTCACTCGGTGGCCTAGTGGATAGCGTACTAGGCTTTCACCCCGAGGACCCGGGTTCGATTCCCGGCGAGGGCTTGGCATTTTCATACGCTATAAATCATCCCATCGTCTGCAATAGCCCAAGTGTGCACAATAGTCGGACGTTTACACACACACACACACACAAAAACTCTAATCGTAATTTCCTTTTGTACACTGACTTGTGTACTCCGTATAACTGACCGAGCAAAACGAGGTCTCTATTCCAACTCGACCTTTCGGCATTTGATCTTTTACTACGCACTTTTGGCCAAACGAATGGACCGATTGTTTTGAAATTTGATACGAAAGTTACTTTGTGAAAAGCCCAAATGACGTATGTATCAGATTTGTCCCTACATTCTTCTGTTTCAAGATGGCGGTCTCTGATTTAACGATGACGAGTGTACGGCTTTGGCCAAACGTACTGACCGATTGTTTTCAAATTTGGTATGAAGAGACTTTCAAGATGACTCCATTTCAAGATGGCCCTGATTCAAAGTTGAGAGTGCAATGGCTAGTTACTTTCGGTAATACTGGCTGAACGGCAAAACCTAACATAATTTTGATCGCTTCATGGAAAAAACAACATTTTCAATATAGTTGGCCCAGTAACATTTTTCGTAAATATTACGGTTACCGGTTAAATTAGCGGAAAAAGTTACGTGCGCTGTCTCTGTATATTAGTTAAGGGTGTACTGCGAGGTTTACTGTTTTTTGAACTACTAGTTCCAAACTAGCAAAATATAATCAACCAATTTTAATAAATTAGACCAATTTTCCGGGTAAGCAAACTGATGTGAGAAAGTTTGTGCATGTTTTTGCGTCATTTATGTTCGGTTAACTTAATAAGACACACTTGAAGGTTTTACATTTCCTCAAGACCGTTCGAAAAAACGTTACACACACACACACACACACACATATATATATATAAACGTACTAGAATGATAGCCCTTACGATATCAGAGCGCTTGCTGCTGATGGCACCTTGCGGCAAAGTGTCCAACTACTGTTAAGTAAATAATAATACAGTACTGTCTTTTTTCTCAAATTTCAGCGTTCGTAGCGGCAGATAGTCCAATTACTTGGACTTTAGGCGCTAAAATCGAGCACACTTTTTATAACGGTGGTTGTACTTCCAGTCCGTTTACAATGGTAGAGGCTAGTTGACTCAGAACATTCATTCATTAACTCCCATCACTGCACACACCACATTCCACTGTAGATTGGATTACATGCCCATAAACGCTAGACTAACTAACGATAATATACGGCATATCGTTGTACATGGTGTTATATATGTTAACAGGTTTTGTTCAGTAACACTGGTATTTAACAATAAAACGGCGCAGAAAATATTAACACAAACTTTCTCATATTCAACTGAAAAATCGTTTCGTCAGATTTTGCTCGCGTACGAAGAATCATAACTTAAGTTAGTGTAACAATTTTTAGCTTAAATCAATAAAAACATAACAAAATCCGATGGCGATCAGGGTTTACTTTCAAGTTTTTCAATTCACTCCCAAAACAGTAGGTTTATTTTATCCGAGGTATGTTTCTTCGTATATGACCAAAACTCGAGTAAATCCGATATTTAGTTTTTTCGACATTTTTTAGAAAAGTATTATTTGGTTACGGACTACACCGATCGAACTTATCTTCCACTAAAACGTAGCTTTTAAAATCTTTTCTTGAAATATTAAAAACGGTCCCCAGATTGGCAACTTGACCTAGACGCCAAATTTCACCAAACTCGGTCAAATTAGTCTCCAGCGATATGCTCATGTTCCCCACACAAAAATGTAGTTAAAACCACTTTTTAGCGAATCTCAATTTGATTACTAAATAATTTTTTGAAGGCGTCGTTAAAATTTATATATATATAATGTATGTGTTTTAGCACGCTCACGTTCGCAATTTTTGTTCTATTTGTTTCAATCTTGGCACAAAAATCAATTATGATAATAGCTTAGACAGGTTCGTTTAACAGCAAAATTTATTTGACAGTTTCAAAATGGCGGTCATTTCTAGACTGTTTTGTCTTATTTTTTTACAATCTGATTTCACCATCGTAGTCAACGTTTAAATCAGCATTTAGAATTTCCAAAATCCATTGAAGGAATCGATCTGTGGAGTCACAACCCAAAAGGTCACCCATATTTTGTTCACATTAACAGTCAGCTGAAGCTCAAAACGTACTGTAAACATTTAAGAGTGTTTTAATTTAGCTGTTCTGCAGCCGTACACTAAACGGTTGACACTGGCGCGATGATGGGATTCCATCGACACAGCGAGTTATTCTTAGACACGTTCTATAGTATTCACTTATAGCCACAGCTGCATTGTACTATGCACGCATAACTTGTATCACAGAAATAGTTTCTCAATTGTACGCACGCACGTGTTGTGATACAGGAACGTGTGTTTACGTGAAATCCAGCCGTACTCGTAACGTAAAAAACTGTCGCCTTCGCCTCCAGGTGGCATGAAGGCCGTCTGAAAACACTATTACGTCAGTACGGTAGCAAGGCTGACTGAAGGCAAACTGTACAGTCAATTAATCCAAACACTTCCTTTTAATTAAGTAAAATGTTCCTTTACCTGATGTCCGTCATGTGACCATTTCCGTTTTTATTTTGTGACGCGTTTCTATCTCGGAACTTGTACATCGTTAGATTAATTTTTGTTTTGTTTTTTGTTTAACGCCCGACTATTGTGCACACTTGGGCTAATGCAGACGGTGGGATGATTTATGGCGTATGAAATTGCCAAGCCCTCGCCGGGAATCGAACCCGGGTCCTCGGGTTGCGTACGCTATCCACTAGGCCACCGAAAGCATTAAAATACATACTATAAATTAAAACACAAATCGCACACCAGCAGAATAAAGAATGCAAATTTCTTGGTTCGCACCAAAATCTTGCACCATTATGTTGTAAATAACACATAAAGTTTACGATATAGGCTTAGGTACGCATACTAATACTTACGCATCACAAAATACGAAAGAGGTCACATGACTGATATCATTGTAATGCCTTTTTTTTTTTAAATAATCGCGGCACGCAGCTGTCTCAACGACCGTGATTGAAGCGAATTTCCACAAATACTTTTCTTTACCATACCCTTTCTTGCAAGTCTGATTACACTATCGTCAGCATTAAAAACTACACATATCAGCAATTTTAAACTTACAAATTGCATTGGAAATATGAAAATGAACCCTGACCGCCGTCAAATTAAATTTCTTAATGTCAACGGATTTTTATAAGTCAAAATGCTATTTTCTGCTGGTTTTAACACATTTTTTGAAGATCTGAAATGGCCGCCGTTTTAGAAATTGCTGAACGGAGTTCGCTGGTTAACGAGCTTGTGTCCAAGCATAATCGTTACGAGTTAATTAAGCTTAATAGTATTCCATAATCGATTAGCCGCCTCGGTGGCCTAGTGGATAGCGTACTAGGCTTCATACGCTATAAATCATCCCATCGTCTGCATTAGCCCAAGTGTGCACAATAGTCGGACGTTAAACACAAAAAAAACCATAATCGATTGTTGTGGCAAGTTTGAGTCACATCGAAACGAAATTGCTGCGAAATGAGCGTGCTCTCTCTCTCTCTCTCTCTCTCTCTCTCTCTCACACACACACACACACACACACACACACACACACACACACACACACACACACACACACACACACACACTTAAACACCCGCTCAAAAAATGATCGAGGTCAGGATTGGTGATCCCGAATCTGGGTCTTACCATGATGGCAACTTCAATTGGTAATTTTTCCAATGAAAATTTTCTAAAACAATTGTAGTTCATTACTACCAAAATATAACGTATGGGTCATTATATCCCCAAAAATACTTGGTTGTATAAAAATCCAAATTAAAAAAAAAGCTTATTAGATTTTACTCAAATGTTTGCTACTTATAGGAAAGTGCAGTTTGTCTTGACACGCAGCTAACAGCGCGTGCGCAGTACAATGCAATTCTGTCGCTGTAAGTAAACACAGTAGACTAAGTCCTGAAGAGAATTTGCGAGTGTATTAAGAAAATCTATGTCGAAAAAGTAGCTGAATGCAAAAATGTTTGTGCAAAGTTCGCATAATATTTACTGTCTTATCGCTTCGGGGCTAAACGGAATCCGTACAAAACATTCCTGATAATTTTTACGATGCTACGTTTTGAATCCATTCATACAAATTTTTGTTCATACGAAACAATGCAACAGATTCGTCGGTTTCGAAACCTGATCGTTAACTTTCTGGCCAGAAGTTCGCGACATGTCTGTACGTCGATTCAGGCGACATCAAAATTCAGTATCGATCTGCACAAACATTGGCCTAATACGATGCAACTTATTACCGGTAAGTTATGACGTCAATTCCGCACGCAATATCCAACCGTTCGATATTTCAGCCCTCGAGTTTAAGCCCTTGAATCTCCTGTAATATAAAGGGTGTTTTGTCTCAAAGATTACTAGACCTTATGTGCTTACGATATCGTGCGGTAATTTCAATTTTTACAACTTAGAGTTAAGGAGAAAAGATGAACTGAAGAAGTACTCACGTCGAAGACTTTCGGACTTTTTAACCGCAGAATTTTCTGAAGTACTTATATTCGGTAACAGAAGATGTATTCATACAATAAAGGAATATATTTTTAATAATAGATATTGAAACAGCTGTAATACTAGAACGGTTCAAAGGACAGTAAACCTCGCAGTGTATTCATGATTAATATACACGAAGCGCTTCAAGGCAGCGCCAACCGTAATATTTACGAAAAATGTTACTGGACCACTTTTACTTTAAATTTTACACTCTTTCTTCCTAAAGCTGTCAAAATTGTGATAGGTTTTGCCGTTCAGCCAGTATTACAGAAAATAACCAGCAACTACACTTTTAACTTTGAATCACAGCTCGCTATCTTTAAAAGGAAGTGAATGCGAAACAATATCCCGCAAGTCTTTCGGGCTTTAAACATGCTACTTTTGAAACAAATTTCTAAACAATCGGTTAATGCGTTTTGCTAAAGCTGCGTACACACGCCATTGTTAAAATAGGAGCCGCCATTTTAAAACGGAAGTGATTGGGGAAAATCTGGCACATATGTCGTTCAGGCTTTATACAAGGTACCGTCGTACCGAATTTCAAAACAATCTGTCAATGCGTTTGGCCAAAACTATGTAACAAAAAAACAAGCCAAAAGCCGAAAGGTCAAGTTGAAATAGACTGCAAATAATTAATAACCATTAGGCTTACGTGTTTAATGAATATTCATATTGTGTGGTTTAAAAGTGAATATTTTTGAAAATACAGTCCGCATTTCACTGCGAAACATGTATTCCACAACTATAGTTCGATTAAAACAAGAATAAGGTCGGATTAACAACGTTGTACATTGCTGACACTGTGAACACGCCCAACAATTTGTTTAAACTCTCCTGCCTCGCTTGTTTCAAGCACGACCTATTCTTGTTTTAATCAGACTATAGTCAACATCGAATAACGGTACCAAACATATTGTATTACAGCTTCTAATATCCTTAAACACCCGCTAAGTACTTCCATCGCATTCAAGTAACTCCGGTTACATCTGCGATCCATCCGCTGACATTTACAGCTTCCAATGTCGTGTGAACCGATTCTTATCTCAAGAGCTGCGCCGACCGTTTGTTTTACGACGACGATAGATAAGCACAGTAACCCGGCTTGAGTCGGCGCCGTTCTTTTGATGATGGGACGATGCATTCATAATTCATTGACCAGAGATTGGTAAAAGGATGCCACCGTGTGAAGATTACCCGTCTCCCGGTTAAAGCCTCATTCAACTACGACTATTAAGGCGATTAGCACCTCAGCTGATTTAGATCTTTATCTGATTTTCAATTTATTTATACGGTGAACGCTCTCTGAAATAGAAATTTAGACTGACAGTACAGCAAGAACAAGACCCGGGACTGTGAAGCATGTCGAATTGCTGAACGATACTTACAGAAACTATAGTTTTACTAAACTCCAGGGGGCCGTGAGAAATTTCGCAATACGAACATTTGAAGTAAACACAGCCTTTTGAATAAGAGTCGTCAGAGTGAGGGCGGTAGTTGGCAGGGAGGGGAAACATGTTTAAAAAATAAATTGAAAAGCGATCGTTTTGAAATAATCAAAATTTAATATACTGCCTACTATATACATTTCAACACAGATAATTGTTTTTAATAGCAATTTTTACAGAGCATTACCATGCCTTGTTGTAACGATGTTTGATGTAAAAATGTAATCTTCTTGTACTTTTTGTATTTTATTTTCTTTAATGGATACAAACATGTTAGTTGATTTAGTTACCCTTGAAAAGCCTACATACAATTGTATTTGGTAAATACAATCCTACTCTTTGAAGTGTTTGTCCCTGCGACTTGTTTATAGTGATAGCAAACACAATTTTAGTAGGTAACTGTAGTCAATTAAAAAGGCATGCTTGATAACCTCTAATTGTGTTTTGACATTTTGACTGTACTTTGTATTTTATGATGTCTGTATTAACAATAAATGTACGAAGGAAGGAGAAATCACAAATATATTTGTATAAAAACAGTGGCCAAAACATGTGTTTGGTATTGGAAATGTTTGTTCCGGCTTGTACGACGGGCAGGGATAGGGGACTGTCAGTATGGCCACATAACCTATAAGTTTAATAACTTTTTTTAAGTAAATATTGAAATTGGTCTAATGACGTTATGGAAAAAGAGGTATTTTTAATGAGATTATTCGTGATTAATAAGTTAGCTTTGTAAAATATATATTGTAATATATACATTATATAATACATTATATGTACATTATTATATACAATGTATATAATACATTATATAATATTAATATTGTCGGATTTGTGATGCCGCGCATGCGCATCCATGATGCCGTTTTGTCTATGACAGTGGAAAGTGTTTTTTATGTCAAAATTTTCCATAAACAGTAAGTTTTAGCGCAAAATCGTTTTGTAATGTCAGAAGCCGGTTAAAAAATCTTTCTAAAGATTTTATGCCTGTAAGAATAGTATGTGTCGAGAAAAAGAGATGTTGACTCGAAAAATAATATATATGATTGTTAAAATATGTTTTTCCAATCAGTACACAAGAAACATTTAAGTAAAATCTTTTGAAGAAATGCAAACCCTCATATCTTAAAAATTTCAAACCTCAATACAGGTCGTGTGGCATATTAAATGTAGTAATTTAATATTACGTAATTTTTTGTAACAAAAGTTTGTCGCACTTCCAATCGTTTCAAAATGACAATACGAACGTCCTATTACAACAAAGCATTAAGATTTCTATATAAGGACATAATATCGAGATGGCAATTAAGCAGTGTATTCTGACGTCAATAATAAAAGTTACCGACGAACGCATCCTGTGTGCTTGGAGCCCAATGGTATGACGCGTGTACTGAGAATCGATTCGGGAATACTCGGAACTAATCGGAGTAAGCAATTGTTCGAAGGCAGTGTACAGGTCTACCATAAACGTCGCTAAAAAAAAACCTTCCTACAGAGCGTAGACAAGATTAAATTCTAGTTAACATATAAATGCAAGACCATATAACATTACTACAAGACCAAAGCAGTGGTGTTTCAAGTATGAGTATTTTCAAAATTAAAAGAACAACTGAAATTTCACCAAGAAGAAAAGCTGGAGAGTTTGTAAGATGGGCTATGAAGCAGTTGCGTAAATACATCTTCTTCTTGGGGTAGATCAGGAATTCTCAACCTTTTTCTGCTTCGACTCCCTAAATATTTTTTTTTATTCCGTATACCCCAATATGTTTACAATGTGTTGCACAAATATCACCGCAAATGCAGTTTTTATCTGGAGCAATTCAGTAATACAATTTTTTTAATGATTTGTACTTTGTATTATTTGATTAAAGACATAATTGTGTTTATAGAAGCAGAAATTTAAATAAAATACGTATAAATCACATAAAAACATACATTTTAACAAGATAGTTGCGGTTGATGTCCTTCGATTTTCTTACAGATTTTCCTTCGAAATCTGGGGAAATATTTGTTAATCACCACGTTCTGATATCTTGAATCGATTTCTCGTCTTTCGCAATAAATTATTTACACAGCTAAATCCTGCCTCAACCAAGTAAGAACTAGGAAATGCTAAAAATAGTGGTTCGCTGATATTTATTAATCTGACGTATATTATGCGGATGATAAGAGCCGCCTCGATGGTGGATAGCGTACTAGGCTTTCACCCCGAGGACCCGGGTTCGATTCCTGGCGAGGGCTTGGCATTTTCATACGCTATAAATCATCCCATCGTCTGCATTAGCCCAAGTGTATACAACAGTCAGACGTTAACAAAAAAAAAAAAAAAAAAAAAAAACCACCCCCTTCAAAGTTCAGCAGACCCCCCTCCAAGCGATCCACCTGAACCCCGTTGAGAACACCCGGGGTAGAGGATGAGTGAAGATATCTGATAAGACGTATCGGAGAGTTCTTCTGGAGATAAAATTTTTACGTAACTATTTTCAAACGATGCAACTTCCGATTGCTCTTGTAGTATTTAAACTGTACAGGACATACATACAAAATATCCTTTATTACAACAAACTATAAATTAATCACACGATCGTAAAACGGGGATTGGGGGGGGCAGCCGACGTTGTAACTTGCGGTTTTGTATTGACGACTGACGGACACGCCCACCTCACTCTCGTTATGAGTAGCGGCTCGGAAGTACTTCTAAAACAAATGACCCAAATATACAGAGAATGCTTGGAGAAACATGCCAAACTTCACCGGAAACAGGCAAATCGTTTAGATTTCTACTACGCACACAGACATCAAAGTCAAGGTGACGTCTTTACTTAGATGTCCTGAAAGAATATCGCAATAAAAATCTCGATCAATTTTTTCACCATCATATTACACCGGGCAGCCATCAAATGCAAAGGGGTACTCTGCTGAAAGGATTGGAGGTGAACGGCAATCGGAAGCGGAGTTCAGTAAGTTTAAAGAACGCGTTTGTATCTTTTAAATATAAATATTTAGGTGGTGGGGTAGCGGAATCAATTTCGAAACCGAACCCAGACTGAGTCGAAGCTACGCGGAGCTACGTTAAAAACAATATTTTCGGTTTTGAATGCGTAGTCCGCTCCGCTCCGCATTTGGTGGCCACCCTGCCTTGCTTTTTATTTACCTCGTAAAGTGACGAAAAAGGTACGTGAACAAATTTATAATCTTTTTCATAATAATTTTTAAAAACAGCCATTTTGAAAAAAATCTACCTATCGCAAAGCATTCTCCTTCATAACGCGAGAAACGTAAACAAAGAGAAGGACGGCTCTTCGATGGGTTAAAGTCCAAAGAAAAATGCTCTTCATAACGGTGAAAAAAATTAATGGCATGCTGCCTGGAGAGCAGACGACCTTGACGGAAATCGAATAAGGAATGGAATTCGTAATCGAAGAATTCGTTGTATCGCACGATGGCAACGTTTCTCGCGGAGTGGACGTCTGAAGGAAATTGGACTCCAAGGAATCTGAGTTGGGAGACCAAATTTGGGCGTAATTTGAAAGCAATTAATAAAAACTTTTTGTACAAAAAATTAACCGCAATACTCAGGTGATGCGATTTTATAAAGAACGGAACTCACAATACGTCAGCGTTTTTGTACTTTACAGTAATGTAAACCAGAATTTAAAATATAAATTTTAAGGCAAGGTACTGTTTTTGTATTTTTTATTGTAAAGAGTACAATTTGTGCGTCTACAAAATTTGAATAACAGTGATTTTACACACACACACACACACACACACACACACACACTCACTCACTCACACACACCCATACACTCCCACACACACACACCCATACACTTCCCCACACACACCCATACACACACACACACACACACCCATACACTCCACACACACACATACACACACACACACACACACACACACCCATACACTCACTCACTCACACACACCCATACACTCCCACACACCCACACATACACTTCCCCACACACACCCATACACTCACACACTCACTCATACACTCCCCCACACACACCCATACACTCCTCACACACACACACACCCATACTCTCTCTCTCTCTCACACACACACACACACACACACACACACACACACACACACACGAGTATATACAAGTGTTTTTCTTATATTGTAATATATATTTGTACTACTGCTGTATGAACTGGGTTACAATAAAGACGACTATTATCCATCTATCTGTACAATACCAATTTGGTTAAAACTTCACAATATTGCAGTACAGTATTTGTAAAACATATGTATATAGTAATTGAACAAATGCATTATTGATTGTGCATAACGTCCTGCAGTAACCACAGTTTTGGATGACGTATCCCTAAAACCGTTTTTCCTAAGCAGTTACCGGTAGAAAAATAAAACAGCTGATCCAATTTCTCATAGATTTCAAACGCTTCCACAATCTGTCCAGCCTCCATACTGTAACGGTGAATATGAACGAGTTAACGTGCAAACAAAAATTACTTAACACATTTAACAGTTCTGTTGTGACGTCAGTACTCTAATTAGTTATGTAAACTTTGGTTCAAACTACTAAACTCTATACAATGTAACAGTACGAGCTCTACCCCAGTGGGGAAATATATTGCTCACTTGGGGTTCATCGGTATTAGCTCTCCACTGTGAGTTTAGTCTTTTAAGCGCCCAAGCATAAATAATTCTTATAGAATATTTATTACTCTCAAAATAGAACAAAAAATTTAACTAAATACACCGTGTTTTGTACTTAGAAAGTCGCGGTAAACAGCTTACTCGCTGACGTGATATAAGCAAATTTACGATAGTTTTGTTGAAAATCTGATTTCACTATTTAAAATCTCCATAGCCTTTACTGGCATTTAAAATTTTCGAATTACACTGTAAATTTAAAATGCTAATGTATGCAGGTTTTGACACTGATTTACTATCGTCTGTATTAGCACAAGCGTACACAATAGTCGGACGTTAAACACCACAAAAAAAAACTACTATAGTAAAATCAGATTTTCAAAAAATGTTTAAGATACGTATGTTATGATGTAATTGCCGCAATTTTTAAAAAAAATGTTGAACGACTTTCGTTAGATAACAAACGTGATCAAGCTTATTATCAAAGTCGATTTTTGTGTTAAATTTGAATCATATCCGACTAAAATTGCGAACTTTATAGTGCTAAACACACACACACACACACACACACACACACACACACACACACACACACACACACAATTTTTAAGAACCCCTTAATTAAGCAGCCTGTACGGCCCCATTTCCGTTTTCAAGTCATTTTTCCATGAATATATGGAAAGGAACAGTTCATTGCATTTTACTCACACATAAATTTCAGTAACTCACATCAGTATATCAAATTGTAAGTAAAAAAAAAAAAAAAATGTAATGTTTGACAGTACACCGAAAAAAAATAAAACCCTTAACGCCGCCGGTTCGTTTTGTTGCAAAATCTAGTGAGCCGATTTTGAAAATGATTCCAGTTTTCCAGAATATGTTTGTAGTACAATTAAATGTGAGAAATTTTTTACACCATTATCTTCTGAACCTATCTAGAATCGTAGTTTTAATACATCGTTTGCATTAATAACAGAGAACGTCTAAAAAGAAATTCTTTAAGGCTTGCAGTGCAGACGATGCAGAAGTGGCAACCACCCTTACTACTTCAGTCAAAAAATCAAATACAACTGTAGGCCTACTACTAATCCCAATTCAGTACTCAAGAAAAGAACTGAAAATCCATCGGAAAGAACTTAACCTCTCAAACATGCAACCCCCTTTTTCCACCCACATCCTCTCGTCTTTAGGCGAAGACTCTTCAAGTTTTTTTCCATTCCTTGATTCGTTGCTATTTTCTCGATTTGTCGAATGCATTCTGAACGGTTTGAAAGGTACTTCCGATTTAGGTCAGATATCGAGCGATCCTACTGTTTCCTTCTGTCCAGATGATTTATGCATCTAAATATAAAATTAATTACTGCAGTAGTAAAGTACATGTCGTATCACTGAAAGCTATAGAAAATAGTGAATTACATGTCACATCATTGACAGTTATAGAAAATAGTAAATTACATGCCACGTAATTGTAAGATATAAAAAATAAGAAATTACATGCCACGTCATCGTAAGATACAGAAAATAGTAAATTACATGCCACGTCGTTGTAAGCTATTGAAAATAGTAAATTACATGCCATGTAATTGTAAGATATAGAAAATAGTAAATTACATGCCACGTCATTGTAAGCTATTGAAAATAGTAAATTACATGCCACGTAATTGTAAGATATAAAAAATAAGAAATTACATGCCACGTCATCGTAAGATACAGAAAATAGTAAATTACATGCCAAGTCATTGTAAGTTATAGAAAATAGTAAATTACATGCCACGTCATTGTAAGCTATTGAAAATAGTAAAGTAAATAAATAAGCTATATGAACTAAAATTTGAAAATAGTATCCGTAATTGAAGTAAATAAGAACAGAACAGGTGAAGCTATTGAAAATAGTAAATTACATGCCATGTAAATAAAATATTATAAGCATTTTTAATTTTACATAGCCACTGAAAGCTACAGAAAAAAGTTAAGTAATAATAAGCCTGTATATTGAATCCCGAAAACGTGCACAAATATGTATTACAGGCCCTATATCTAAATGTAAACAGTGAAGTCTTTCAAAATTAGCTATAGCTAATGTAATTTGAGAAAAAATACACGGAAATATTTTGGATTTTGTAAGCAAGTAAAATTTAGCTTAAAGGGTGTACAAATATTTTTCCTCAAAAATGTCTAACATTAGGTAATAGGCTACGCAGGTTTTAACGCTGATTAACCTGGTGAAAAAATATGGTAAAATATAATATTAAAACGTCTGTACAGAGATAGATTCTTACTTTTAAAAAATCGCTTCCATCACGTCAGCCAGACATCTGCGGAGAGCAAGCCAGGTTTTACGATTCTGCCCTTACGTACTTTAAACAAAAGTTATGAGCAAATGCTACGCATCTCCAAAAATGCCTGTCTGGGAGCTATCGAATAGTCTGGAAATCAGGTTGATTTACCAAAACAGGTAAACAGATTTTGCTGATTTTTAAACAGTCTTCCACAGTAAATAATTTGTAATAAATAATAAAAAAACCATCCAGACAAAACAAAACACTGTAACTGGACACTACTTATTTACAGCATAAGCGACAACAGCTGACACTAATTGCTATCATAAACAAACACCGATAATCGAAAAGTAAACGACCCTATCATCTAGTGGAATGAGACGGAAACGCTTCAAACAGTGTCAACAAATTCCGAAAGAGTGCATGAAAGTTTCTATTGAAAGATAAACACTCACACTATTTACGATAATACAATTCAGCATATAAGTCGATCACGTAACAGTCAAGTGAATACTTGTCAAAAGTTTAAGTACTGATAATTTACTGTATTACACACTTATGAATGTAAAATTTGTATGATACATGATTAGGATTAAATAGAAAATTTAAGAGACTTACTACACTTTCCAAAATAATAATAATAATAAAACATTTTATGCTATGAACATAATACAGTATGTTATTTTTATCGATCGCCGAAAGGACATGTGGTCTATTTCTGTTATCCGTCACGTCAATAGTGACGGTTAATCGAGAATCTACTGTTTTAATATAAATTGAAAAATAATCCCCGACAACCGTCAGGTTTGTTCTTTCTTTCCCATAAAAAGCTATGGATATAAATAATAAAAATGCAGATTTTGTAAACATATCAGAAGAAGCGTTATGTTAAGCGAATTCCGCCGAGATTTGACGCTGCCGCAATATGTTCTCGTTCCCGCGGTGAATGATAATCGAATACCGAAAGTCGATACGCTACCGAGCCAAGTGCATTCCGCCAGGAGCGGTAAATGTGACAAAAAGCTCCCCGGAGCAATCAAACTTTGTGCGCGCAAAACGTACTTTATCCCCGCCAAAAACAAACTCAGTGTACCAGAAGTAATGGTTACGAGGAAAGCTGAGCAACGGTAACGGGACCCAGTGGAATTTTTACGGAAATCGGAAAATTGCTTTCGGATTATCGCTTGAAAGTCTCTAGCGTATAAACGATAAACATAACACATTTATACTGAGCACAAAACCTGAGGAGAAAATTGTAATACTTTTTTTTAAATCACGATTATATCTTCGTATTTTACAATAAAAATATAAAAAATATAACTTTTTAAAATTACATTAGAAATGCTAATTTATTCACATTTTAACAATAATTATGGTAGTGAAACCAATTTTCAAACGTATAAAAATTAGGCCTATTGATTAAATTTTTTAGATTTACAATGAAAACAAATTTGAAAATGCTGAACTGATTTCACTGTGCAAAGAACTTGCTCGAGCTATTACCAAAATGGATTCTAGTGTCAAGTTTGAATCAAATTTAGCAATATTGTGAACGGGAGTTCTTTGTGCGCTCTCTTTCTCTCTTCCCTCCACACACACGCACGCACGCTCACACGCGCGCGCGCGCACACACAAAAAAACCAAAATGTTTAACGCCACCTCAAAACGTGATCTAAAGATACGCATTTGTGCTTATTTTACGGTTCAAAGTTTCCGTCCTACCGGTTCACTGCACGCAGCTGTCACGCTGACGCGATAGAAGCGAATTTCCAAAAATATTTTTTTTATATTCCGATTTCACCATAATCAGAAAACTACATAAAAATATTAGCATTTCAAAGTTTCAAATTACATTTAAAATGTGAAAATGAACCCTGATCGCTATCAAAGAATTTTTCAATTTCAAAGGATTTTGAAATATTCAAATGGTAATTTGCGCAGTTTTTAGCGCTGATTACGATGGTGAAATCGGATTTTCAAAAACATTTAAGACAAAAAAGACAAGAATTTTTAAAGATTTCAAATGGCCGCCATTTTGAAATTGTTGAAAATATTCGACTGGTTAACGAAAACTGTCCAAGCTATTATTTGATTCCTTGTGGCAAGTTTCAATCAAATAGGACTGAAATGTGGAACGTGAGCGTGCTAAGACATACAGGATGTGTGTGTGTGTGTGTGTGCGCGCGTGCGTGCGCGCGCGATAGTAAAATATTTATAATGTTAATCTACAAATGAGTTGACTGAGGAACAGAAAAAGCGAACCGAGTGTGACATACACGTAAAGATTACTCTGAATATGAAATGAGACATTGAATGAGCCACACAAAATTTCAACAAAACCATAACAGAGTCATATGTGAAATGCGAGCGAAGTAAATTTAAAAAAAATATTTTTTGTATATCTCAGAGAGATCAAAATTACCCGCTATTACCAGCTTTTTACAGTTACCCTCTTCATTACTCGCAAATCGGGTAATTACTGTTGGCAACACTGCTGTAAACAGTAATTGTGATGGTATAACAGATAAGAACATGTTGAAGTAGGCAGAATTGCCTTCTGGGTACAGCTGAAACGATTGCGGGAAAGGAGGAGGGGTAATTTTATGAGAAAAGAATGGAAAATTGATGACAAAGTGTGGGAGACTGTATTGTCCTGTCTGTGCTGGCTAGACAGAACTGAGCCCTGCAGTATGCGTCACTTAAAACAGAAAAACTGAACACAGAAACTCAATGTTCTCTAAAATGTGAAATTTGGAATGTAACTTTGGCCTATTCAATATTAACGAGACGCTGATATAAAAAAAAAACACACGCACTGTGCTAAAACAAATGGAAAAAATCTGATGAGAAAAATTTTGAGAAATTTTCATCGATTTTATTTTCTGACTACGTATATAAAATATAATCGCGGCACGCAGCTGTTTCGCTCGTGTGACAGAAGCGAACTTCAAAAATTATCTTTCTTATTCTTACTCGTTTTGAAATTCCGATTTCACCGTCATAATCAGCACTAAAATCTGCATACATTAGCATTTTACACTTCAAATTAAATTGAAAATACGAAACTGAACCTTGACCGCCGTGAAAACATTTCTTAATATATTCTGAAAATTCAAAATCCTAATTTATGCAGTTCTCAACGCTGACTACGACGTTAAAATCAGATCTTCAAAAACACTTAAGCCAAAAACGTTACGAATTTTATTAGTTAATGAACTTGTCCGCGCGCGTGCACGCACGCACGCATGCACACACACTTCCTTCTCTCCAACTAAGTATCGGTCTTCCTATTATTCTGCGACAACGTGGTTTACATTTTAGAATCTGTCTGGGAAGTCGATTTCATCCATCCTTTGGACATACCATAGAAGTTGTTTTGTCTTCATATCATCTACGATGGTATGCTTCGCATCCATGATTTCACGGATTCCTTAATTTTTTTGTATCTTTTTCCGTTTCGACCGACCTGCGGCCCTTCGCCCAGTCCATTTCTGGAGCTTCAAGAATTGTTTTTTGTTTCAGTGGCCATACTTTGCTTCCATATGAGATTATATTTTTTGTACTTGCATTGTATATTCTATGTGTATTTATTGTCGACATCTCTTGTTCAGCGTCCTCATTGCTCTTCTTATTTTTATT
Organism: Callitettix versicolor; assembly: GCA_022606455.1. Lineage (NCBI taxonomy): Eukaryota > Metazoa > Arthropoda > Insecta > Hemiptera > Cercopidae > Callitettix > Callitettix versicolor. The sequence continues at coordinate 97,095,965 of CM040186.1, read as the reverse complement.
GTACTTAATTTACTCAGGTAATTAATACTTTCATATTTCTTCAAATTGATTTCAATACCGAAAGGGGCTCTGCAGCCTCTCCAGCACCCTCTATGGACCTGCCAGTATCTTTAAGCCCATTTTATTTTTCAAAATAGCCGCCTCGGTGGCCTAGTGGATAGCGTACTAGGCTTTCACCCCGAGGACCCGGGTTCGATTCCCGGCGAGGGCTTGGCATTTTCATACGCTATAAATCATCCCAACGTCTGCATTAGCCCAAGTGTGCACAATAGTCGGACGTTAAATAAAAAAAAAAAAAATTCAAAATGGTCGTGTGTAAGATTTTATACGCGTGTGCGCGCACTGTACCGTCTGCAATTTAGGTCCGGGCTGATTTAAAGTTGACACAAAAAGGACCTCGTTGGTAGACACGCGTCGTTACCCAGAAAATCAACAGTGTCTAAATGTGCGGACATACCAAATTTTTTGATACATTTCACCGGCGCAGTCAGCATTAAAATCCGCATAAACTAGCAGTTTAACTTCCAAATTAAAGCGACTGTTTAACTTCCAGAAAGCGACTGTTTGTAACTATACCTAACTCAGCCGGAGGTATTTGACCTTGAACTCTCCAGTTATTAAAATCCTGACCACCGTGACTGATGTTCGACATGATAAACTCATTAAGCAGCAAGAAACCTCACGACAGCTCCCTTTCGCTCCGCAACTGGATCTTCCGCTGTACTTTCCAATTTTGACGTATCCCGACTTTGTAACGAATGAATTGATATAATCATTCAAGGTTTTTTGTTTCACCCAGACTGGAGCTGTGTTTATATTCAAACACGTTATATACAGTGTTACAGCATGCATTTACCAACTTTAATTATAAATTATTATTGTTTTTTAACATCTTTATTTCATGCAAACTAGACTAATGAAGAAGGATCTGTTTAACACAAGGAAAAACAAGGGTAGTAAGTAAATTCGAACCTGCGTACTAGACAGTGGCGTATTGTAAGATTAAGGTATATCTTATTTCGTTATGCCCATTTATTTAAATTTACAACTTTACTTAGAGAAGAAGAATCTGTTATATTGAATTCTCATAAAAAGTGATAGTAAAATAATAACGACTGTGAGATTGTAATAATCTACAGATGAAACTAAAAAGTAGTCTAACAACTAATACGCTTATAATTTATCTAATTTAGTCAGTTTAATTAAGACAACAATGCAATAAAGTACAGAAGGGGAAGTAAAGGGTCGCCAGTGAAACGGGATGATTAAATAAAGTAATTGGTTTGTTAAAAAAAACTTTTTAAATATTTTCTTAGTAAACAATTGAAAGTACAAGAACAGCCATTATGGGTACAATACGAAAAATATTATTTTCTAAACACTACGTCTACCATTCCAGTTAAGGCATTCCTGGAGCCTGGTTTGGAAGTTTTGCATGACCTCTCGCAGCATGTTGACAGGTATTGCCGCAATCTCGTCTACAATTCGTTGTTTGAGGGCTTGAATGATTGTGGATGGATCTGCTTGGAACACTTTTGTTTTTAGGTACCCCCGCAAGTAGACGTCCCTCGCGGTACCAGAGTCTAACAAACACTTACACTTACAACACTAAACTTACGACTTTAACACTTTAAACTCACACTTACATGTAGGGAGGCGACAATAGCCTCAATGTGCTTTAAAATAACAACAACAACAACAATATTTTAGGTATCCCCATAAAACAAAAACAAGTACCCCCTCCCAGATGTGTCACTTATACATTGCGGAGGGCATGTTGCTTGGTCGATCGGCGAGGACTTCTAATCTTTTGAACAGCTGCGATGTTTTCAGGTGTTCGAACAGTTTTAACACTACCGCCTCTTTTTTAAGACGTTGATCCCGTTTGCTCGAGGTTATTTATCCATGTTCGATTTTGCATTATCTGACGTAACAGGCTGGTTATGCGGTATGTTAACAAAAAATTTGCACAAAACTTTCGCCATTTTGATAATACGCTTTCACCCGTCCAACGATCAATTGCAACTAAATGGAAAATTGTGCAGGTGGTGAAGCGCCAGTAACCATCCCCCCCACTAAATGCCAACTTTGTCTCAAGGCCACCTACAATCATCTCTTTCATTGGCGGACCCTGTACCTGTGTACCATTACAAAATATTTAAGGTACCCTAAATTAAAAAATATTAAATAAAATACATAAACTACAATAACTGACACACACGCGCGCACACACACACGAGTACGGCCGGCCTAAAATCTCAAATAATATGGATAAGTGCACAGCCAAGTAAAAATCACCATACAGTACTTCATATGGTGTAAATCCTTTAACATTTCTTCACTTCTTGGACCAGCTACTGACTTCATCCAAGGCTGCTTGTAGTCTTGTTGATTCCTCAATGCTGTCGTTCGTAGCCATTACTGTTGTATCACCGACAAACGTCGCTATTACCCTCAATCTTTGGTATTATAAGTGCACAAAACATAAAGAATTGGCTCCAGTACGCGGGAACGTTTCAGGTGGTACGCGTGAACCTCACCAAATGAATTGGAACTAAAAGAAAGTTTAATCGATCTTACAGAAGATAGCTCCATGAAAGATTATTTTAAAGAGAAATCTTTAATTGACTTCTGGATTGGATGTAAGACCGAGTACCCTTTGATCTTTCGGCAAGCTCTGCTATTTTTGATGCCATTTGTTACGAGTTACTTGTGTGAGAGTGGATTTTCTGAACTCTTGTACATAAAAAATAAACATAGAAGCAGAATAAGTGTTGAAGAGGACTTAAGAGTGAAGATAAGTTCCATTACTCCTAATGTTGATGTTTAATCACAGGCAAACAACAACAAATTTCGCACTAAATACTATAAAAGTATATTTTGTACGATGATTAATTTTTGCTGAGTTTTACTAATTTTTCATTTGTATGTTTTTAGACCTATGGGTATAATAAATAAAACTGTAAATTAATACTATTTTCATCTTTTTATTTCTCCTTTATTATAAGCATGTTATAAATAAACAAATATCCAACTATTAAATATGAAGTTTTCTCAGGAATTTAATTCAAAAAGCCTTTGAACACTTTTAGAAGAGTAAATGTTATACGTTTATTAAAATATTTAGGTCTGGTGGTACGCCAAAATTTCTCAAAAAGTCAAGTGGTACGCGGGTGCAAAAAGGTTGGGAACCCATGTCTTAGTGTATTCATATTCGTGTTTATCTCTGAAGCATCCAATTGAGATACACGATTTCAGTATCAAGACTCTACGGGTATATACCGTTTAAGCCTGTACTCCAATCCTCGATGCCAAACTTTACCAAAAGCCTGTGCTATATTCTAACACCACGATGTCCGTTAATTAGTTGCGACGTAAAGACGTCCAAATAACAGCACTTTTTTGACACGCAAAACGGATAAATCTTTTTTTTTTCAAGAAATAACATCATATATTTCTATACTTCGTATAATACGAAAGTAAAATGACTTAGTGTTTATGAATCATCAAGCTTTCCCTATCGATTCGGTCTTGTGGAACAAGTTTTTTTTCTTGTAAGGCGTTTTATTGATCATTAACATTTCCTCTAGCCTCTCCGCATACCTAATCAATGACCAACAGTGTGTTATTAGCCTCCAACCTTCACCTAGATTGAACCTATTCACAAGCATACAGTACAGTACTGTCTTCCAGGGACAAATTAGGCTATGACATTATTGCACTTTTGTGCAAAATAAAGCATAAAAATATACTAATTTTTGTAAAGAGAAAAACAGCCAATGTTTTAAAACTATTTCAAACAGGTTGCGCAAGGTTTCAGAATTTGTTTTTTTTTAAAAAACCCATATATTTGAAAACTAAAACCTTCAAAGCGATTTTCATAAAAATCAGTAAATGCATACCTGCCAACTGCAAAAAATTGAAATCAATAAAAAAAATATATTTACCTACAAATCTCTACAAACTGTTTGTGTCAAAGGAGCACAATCCGATCCCCACGAGGACCCAAAATATTTTTAGGCGATGACGATACAACTGAAGTGCATATGCATCGAGTGCATTCACAATCAGTTCTTATCTGAACTAAAACAATGATAAAAGCCCTAGCAGAATTAGCAGACGTTAAAGCTTTACCTTATCACTGATGATAACGTGTCAGCTGTACAGATAACCTACCTGCAACATAAAAACAAACAGTGATTATCAGTGGAGTTGTAATTCAATTAGTCTATACAAGCTTAATTATAGTGAAAATCCAAAGTGTGTAGAGAAGGTATGAAAACTGTGTAAAATCTCTTGACCAAATTGATTTTGACTGAGATTGCGCCCCTAGCTGGAGGCTAAACTAATTGACAAACGAATGTAACGGAAATATGGAACGAACGAGCAAACGAATATCGTCTGTTTTTTTTCTTTTTCTTCCTCCTTTTCGATAACAGGCCTACACACCTCTTATATATGCCTACACATTTATTATACGAAAACGTTGTATTGCTTTGATTTCGGAATTTTTTCTTGATTAAAGAACACGTTCAGGTTGTAACCGTTTATAATAAATTCGAAATTAATATAAACGTTTTTAATAATTGCTGTTAATATTGCTAGTTTTTAACAACGTAACCTGAAACTTACATAGCCCATCAGCTGTTCAGTGAAATCAGCTGACTGTTACGAATTAATATAAAACAGCTGATCTTTTACTAGAACTACAGCAAATAATATCTAAACTAAATCAGCAGCCTACACAGTAACTCAGAACTCATTTTCAAAACAATGACATGAAATAAAACGTTTTATGGATAATTCAGGTAGTGACAGCGACAATTCAAGTTATATACAGTACCACCAAGGCCCTAACGAAATTAAAAGATGTATATTAATACATACAATTATTATAGATAAACTGTTATATATAGAAACATATTATACAGGTTTGATTTATCTATGTTTTATCAATAGACATAGTCATATACTATGTTATGATATAAAAATATATAATACACAATACGTACTGTATGCAGTATATTGTCGCCTTTAAATCAAAGGCGGCCAACTCGCATGATACGAGAGAAAGCGAAAGTTCGTGCGCTATATAAATAGAATAGTTTATTTTTCTAGCAATTTTGGTTGTGAAACAAATTTAAAATACAAGGAAATACAGAAGTAAAACGAAAATAACTGAATAGGGACAGACAAATTAAATTTCACGGAAGAAAGAATAACGCTTTTGTATCAATGAACTATTATTAAAAGGACAATGACTGCATCTAGTGGGATACGTTTATAGCAGTAATACGGAATATTATATGAAATATTTCATACTGCAGATGATTTCATTGTTGTATCTAGTTCACACTATTTTAGGTTGTGGTAAATTCAGTGATAAAATTACTTCCGCTAGGGATAAAATCAAAGTGACGTCCGCTCAACAATTTACTGTAATCATGGGTTTTCCTACTTTTTATAAATTTTATTGAAAACAGTGTACGATTGATTGCTGCCATATTTCTTCGTTTACGATTAAATCAAGCTAAATCTGGTAAGTTTACTTTTCTGGGTCATAATGACCAATTAAAAACAAATGTTTCATAAAAATTATTACAGCAATTTGTCTGAAATTCATTTTTCGGTTTCTTAACCATAGCTGTAGAATCGGAATCCTTGGGAATATAACGCCCAATATAAACTATTTAGTTTCGTAAGAAGTACATTTAAGCCATTTCTTTATCAATTTTTTTTATTGAAAAAAGTATTTTTTTGCCGACAGGAACAGAAACGAGATACGACAAATATACTTGTAACTGTAGGCCTAAATTGGTTACTTGAGGCCCGAAGAGGTTTTTTGAGACCCAAATATACTACGTGAGACCTAAAGATGTTTCTTAAGACCTAAATAGGTTACTTGAGTCCTACAGAAGTTACTTGAAACCTAAGTAGTTACTTGAGATTTGAAGAGGTTTCTTGAGACCCAAATAGGTTACTTGAGACCTGAAGTTTTGTGAGACCTTCAAAGAAGTTTCTATAAAGTTATAGGTTACTTGAGACCCAAATAGGTTACCTGAGACCTAAATATGTTTCTTGAGACCTGAAGAGGTTTTTTGAGCCCCAAATAGGTTACCTGAGACCTAAATAGGTTACTTGAGACCCGAAGAGGTTTCTTGAGACCCAAATAGGTTATCTGAGACCTAAATAGGTTACTTGGGTCCTACAGAAGTTACTTGAGACTTAAATAGTTACTTGAGATTTGAAGAGGTTTCTTGAGACCTGAAGAAGGTTTGTGAGACCTAAGTAGGTTACTTGAGACCTAAAGAGGTTACATGATACCTAAATAGGTTACTTACGTCCTAAATAGGTTGCTTGAGTCTTACAGAAGTAACTCGAGATCTAAATAGGTTACTTGAGACCTAAAGAGGTTACATGATAGGTTGCTTGAGACCTCTAATGAGGTTACTTGAGACCTAAAACTACGCCCCTCAACTCACTTTTAGGGACTTGTGGCACTTTTAGGTTAATTGGCTACAATAGAGCCAATTTTTTTAACCAAAATTGTTTTAAAAATTGTTGCCATTAGCAGCCAAACCGGAATATTTGAAGAGTTTATGACCAATACGTAGGGCTTCAATTCTTCCGGTATTTCCCCGGACAATCCGGGATTTTCATTCCTGAAAATGTCCGGGGAAGAGTGCTGTCCTGTTTAGAAATAAAAATGCCACAGGTTTGAGTTTTTTAAAACACTTCTGTCAACCAAGTCAATCAAAATTTGATACCTGCTTGGGAATGTAAAGCACAGTTAAGCAGAAAGGTGGCAAGATGTTTTCAATATTTCAAAAAAGTAATACTATGCTTCATATAAGGAAGTTTTTAAATTAGTAGTTTTTGTGTATACCTGCAACTTCTAATAACTAACAGAAAATATAATTATGTACACATTTTTTTATAAATTACAAAATTATGTAGCCCTACAATTGTAATCTGAAAAAAAAATTAATATAGTTTTTCGTGTGCAATGCGTTCGCAATCTCTGACGTATAAATTGAGGATTGTTTCAGGTAAATATAACCAACCAGCTGACTAGATCAAGATAAGGTAGCTGCAGTCTCTACAAGCTACATTATGCATTCTGAATCTCAACAACGCACAACACACGTGTCAATGCTCCCTGGCCCGCCATGACGCAATACTTGGCATTTACAATGTGATACAACATGTTTCTTCTAATCACAGCCTATCTAAGTTTTACATCTTTGCTAAATTAGGCTAATCTAGATTTGTACAATGAACTTTACTGTCGGACAATCTGTGAACAGATCCATTCGAAGTGAAAACATGGACTTCGAAATTTGGTATGTTTGGGTTACTCATATATCTAATTATTTTTTTAATTTTGAAAAAATAAACTTTTTTACATAAAAAACTTTTAAATCGATTTTCTGAAGTTCTACACTAACGATTTTGATCAAAATTTCGCTCAAATGCAGTCTTCCAAGTACCCAAAAAATCGTATAAGCTACTAGTCCCATATCCCCCACCAAAATCCGGGTCGGGAGCTACTAACACTGGAAAACCGGTTGTTTCGAAACTGGTTAGATTATTCTCAAATTTTGGTCACTATGAAGCGAATTTGAAGTAAAAGAAACTGTGGTTCGAAAATACGTGAATCTAATAAAACCAAAAATAAACCCCGCACCGTTTATTTTCAATTCTGTATCCTGATTTATGATTCTACATTGACTATAATCTGAGCAAAACGTGTCTTCCGGGATTCCGTCGGAGGGTATAATTTAACGTGTTTATTGTTTTAGAAACATTTATTCTGCTTTCCTTTCAACCCCAAAATTATAACGGCCCAAACATTCGTTAAACCGGTAACCCACCCTTCTTATTTAGTCAACCCACAGGTCAATTTGCACACGAACCAGATAAACCAAATTTGTGCGGGCCTGTTAGCTACAGTCTCGGATCCGGTAAAGTTAATTAGACGGACAATTGGATTGGACTGTACTTCTACTGCTTCTTTGCTTTACGTCAATATTTGGCTGAAGAAACGGCCGACTTGTCGTGTGAATTAAACATAAACTAACAATTTTATATTTACAAGAAGGAAATGAGCTTTGTGGCATCATGTACGTCACTCGAAACAGACGTTTAAAACTCTTATCAGGTGTACAGCCTGCATGTTACGTTAAATTTTACCGCCATCTGAGCGGCCCAGCTAGGTCGGGGTTCGCTTGGTATTGTACGGCTTTTCGTTGCGCTACTTTTGCTAAAGTCTTGCTGAATTAAAATTTAAAAACGCAAAAACCGTAACACAAACATATAATATTCCATTATTAACCTTTCAAAAAAAAACCAATTCGAAAAGACCAAATCGACGAAAAACGTGGAAATTGTCCAAATTTCGCAAAACCAGTTAATCAGACTTTCTTCGAATTTCCGTTATAGCCTACAGTTTAAAAAAAAGTGATACAACCTTATGAAGAAATAAGAAAGTTACTTTATTGTAAGGTAAACTGACCAAATATCGGATACCTTCGTAATATCGGATAGTGCTGTTTCTCAGCCAGTAAATGCTGCTCCTAGCTAAAAACACTCGAACTAGGTCTTCCTCTACTTCCTTTACCCCTCATGTGAGTTTTACCCTTCAGTGAGTTCGGATGTCGGTTTTGTTTATAATTTTGTGTTTTGTGAAATTCTGAATATTTGCAAGCCCAACTTTGGTTCATTTTTTCACCCTTTAGAAAAGCTATGTGCGTTCATTTTGTATGCATAACATAGCTGTAGCTTAGTATACATTAATAATATAGAGCGAAACAAGGCATATCGTAGGTAGTTTTGAGGTTAGTTTACCTTTTTCCACGAGGTAGCTTCCACCCTAATATCGAATACTTGGGTATGCTTAATATCGGATATCCGATATTAAGCAGTTTTTATATACGTTTCGTATATTAAATACAATTGTTACAGATGCCAAGAAAGAAATGGAGCAAGGAAAATATGATAAAAGCAGTCCAAGCTGTTAAAAACAAAGAAATGGGATTTCTAAAGGCATCAAAGATGTTTCATGTCCCACGCTCAACTCTAGAAAATTAACAACTGAAGTTTTCTTTAACAATTATATTTTAGTTATTATGTTGTTTTTGTTTTAATAATTCATATTAATAAATAATTTTTTCTGATTGTTTATTATTCCCATGTTAAACTTCTATCCGATATTAGGCATACCACCTATCCGATATTAGGACGGCTTTTTTATAAAATCAAAAAGTGCATACTTTTACGAAAAAAAATATTATTTTTCCTTTATACATATGTTGCATATTTTGTTGATAGGTACAAGTAGTCAATACGTTTCTCGAACATTTAGCAAAGTTTAGTAATGATATAAGTGTGTTTAATAGATCAAAACTTAATTCAACAAAAAGTATCCGATATTCAGCCAGTTTACCTTATGAGTTGGTTACAAAAACCATTAAAAGTGAGTTTTATTGCGCTACTGACCCAACTGGACTGGATACGATGCAGCAGAGCTCACCGATTGGTTTTGTTCTGACGAAGCATGGTTTCATCTTGATGGTTGCGCAAATCCACAGAATTATCGCATGTGGGCTACGAACAATCCCCATCAGCTACACGAGTGCTCTCCGCGCTCACAAAAATTAGATATTTGGTGTGCAAGGTCACGATCGAATCTTCGGAACATTTTTCCCATGATACAATACACACTGAACTATGCAACCATTCGCGAATACTATACAGTCCGACTACAGTACACGTGGTTACAGCTAACATCACCATGACTTTCTCGGAAAACATTTTCCTGGACTCACTAATTTATCGCCATCTGACATTTTCTCGTGGGAACAACCTAAGGATGCTTACAAAACCCATCCTCTCACCATTCCCGACTTACAAGGTGAAACTGAACAATGTCTTGCTGCAATTTCTCAACAAACTTACAACTTGTGTTCAAGAACATTTAGTTATCTGAATATCATAATGGAGCCCAGTTTTTGTAACTAACTCGTAAAATGAAGGAACTTTCTTATTGGCCTACGAGGTTGCGTCACTTCTTGAATAATCTGTAGGCCTATGATATTGACTTCGATAAATCTCATGCAATAACAGCCTATAAATGAATGTGTGCATTAGTGGTGGGGTAGAAAACACCAAACTGTTAAAAAAACTGCTTTTTCAAACGGTAACAAGTAGTTGGATTTGGACTGGTTTGTGATTTGTTAAACAAGGAACGGCTTTCCGCACTACCACACTTAACGTTGTCGCAAGCGCTAAAACAGTTTTCCTGCTATCTGCTTTTATGCTTTTTCCCCTTATTTCAAAGTTGCTTGTTGCTTTTAGTGAAGTAAGAACTGTTTGGTTAATGTCAACGTTTATCTCTATTTTGTTGCGAGTTGTAGTAACCTCTCACATTTTATAGATACAGAGCCTAATTTTATTTAAATATATTCTTTATATTTATTATCAATCATCAATATTTTTTAATCAAGTAAAAATATTCAAAATCGTTTGCATTTTGGTAAATATGCAAAGGACTATTTAATTTTTAAGTAAACAAAAGAACGCTTCTATTAGAAATTTATCGCATCATGTACATAAAATGGCTTACATAATTATTACGTTTTTATATTGTAATTTAATTATTACTACACTTGTAAGGATTATTTTTATCCTTTATAAATGCTTTATACCCAAAAACAGTTAAGGACATGGTGGTAATGGGAATGAAAAAGTAGTCTTAGAAAACTGTACGTATGTGCTTTATGTTTTAGCTGCTAATACAACTTTGAGTTTCAGTTTTCTAAACCTGTTTTTCCAACTGTTTTAAAAAGCAGTTTTTCTCAACAAACAGTTTGTTGACGTTTTGTAAAAATAGCAGAACCGCCCACCTCTAGTGTGCATGTTTGGCGGAGGCAGCTGATGGGTTTAATAACTTCATCCACCGTACCTCTACTCAAGTCATGCACTCATCTACTCAAGACACACACATTCACTACTCAACATAGCTTGTCTAATGGTGGTGATAGAGTGAATGACACCGGCATAATGGTGTACCAAACGGAGCCCTAGGCTACCCGGTGATCTCCCAGTGTACCTTAGCACGCAGCGCAGTGTACGGACAGACCTCATTTGCTCAGTTACTTATGGGTGTTCCCATAACAATGGAAAATAGAACAATTGAGATCTCATAGCACAACAAAAGATTGGCAAAATAGACAACTGTATTAAGGGTCTAGAGAAAAACTGTAAAGGACATTACAATTAATTAGCAGAGCATTAATTAAGGTATCTGCATTAAGGCATCTGCATGCATCTCAACAAGGAAAGGAGAAGTTTACCAATTAGTGAGCGAGCTACCCTCCCTGAGTCACCTCTAAATCCTGAACTTTACGAAGAGACGGTAGGACTGGAGAAGGCGCTGTAACTGAGCTCCCCAGGAATACAGAAAGACCTAACGCTACAAATTTCATTCACGTATATGCATGTGCGTCTACGCGTACTGTGCTACCCCAAACGAATTACCATTTCCTGATGGGTAAGTCTTGAGCCCATTTTCAGAACTGTTTTCAAAATCAAAACAAAAATAAAAATTAACAAAAAAACTTGTTTTCTCAAAATCAGCTACAGAATTTTGATTAAATTTATCCGAAACGTACCAAAACCAAACGTGTGATTCGTTATTCTAAAATATTCGGTTCTGTACGCGATACAATCACTTTTAATATCGCTTAGCCGTATACACATTGCAGATAATTTCGAACAGGTACACTCTTGGATCGAGTGAACGCATTCTCGTTGTAAAATGATTGATGTATGATGTGTATGTAGGAGCAGCAGCCCACAAGGTGACCCGGCCCAGTTCAATCACCTGACACATGTACGCTGTAACACACACAAGCCCAGGTAGCGGCGGCAGTTTGGGTGAAAGCTTGGAGCTAGTTGTTTACCTGTCAAACATGCTCCGGGCTTAATTCCGTACGGCACATGTTGGGACCTTCTCAATCATACGTCCTGGCACTACACCTTGGAATACCAAACGGGCGATAGGCGATTGGATTTTTGTTACCGTACACTTTTACTTAAAAGCCGATTTCACATAGTAATCAACATTAAAATATGCACACATTAGAATTTCAAATTACAATGGAAATTCTTACTGATGCAACTTTTAACGCTATTACGACGGTAAAATCAGATTTAAAAAATTTTTTTTTTTTTTTTTTTTTTTTTTTTTTAACGTCCGACTATTGTGCACACTTGGGCTAATGCACACGATGGGATGATTTATAGCGTATGAAAATGCCAAGCCCTCGCCGGGAATCGAACCCGGGTCCTCGGGATGAAAGCCCAGTACGCTATCCACTAGGCCACCGAGGCGGCACAAAGGTAAATCGTAAAAAAGTTTGTGATTTTTAAAGATTTTAAATGACCGCCACTTTGAAACGGTTGGCCGAATTTTGCTGGGTAATGAACTTGTCCAATCAGTTACCAAAATGGATTTTTGTGCAAAGTTTGAATCAAATCGGAAGAACGCTAACGTGCTAACAGACAAATACTCCACTCAAACTTTTTTAACGCAATCAAAAAGTGATGCAAAAAGACCCATCAAAAAGTGATCTACAATTTTGAGACCGAAGCACTTCTCAAGGTCCCAAGATCTGGGTCTTACCATGATGACCCAATAACTCAATCTCCAATGGAAATTCGTTAATAAGAGACACACTTTACCTCAAATGAAAACTAATTCAAAATAACTAGAAGTGCAAAGGACAGCAGACCTCAGTATAGTCTTAATTAATATACAGAGCGCTCCTCGACAATGCCCGTAACCTTTCCCGCCAATTTAACCGGTAACCCTAATATTCTGGGAAAACGATTAATGAACCAACTTTATTGGAAATTGTATGCTATTTCTCTGTGAAGCTGTCAAAATAATGATAGGTCTTGCCGTTCAGCCAGTATTACAGAAAACAGTCATCAACTACACTCTGCATCGTTAAACCACCGGCCGCCATCTTGAAACGGAAGTGAATAGGAAAAAATCTTACACATTTCGTACCAAATTTCAAAACAATCGGTCAAAGCGTTTCGCCAAACTGCATACACTCGTCGCCGTTAAATCACAAGCCGCCATCTTGAAATGGAAGTGAATTAACGTACGTAGTTTTATAGACACTTCCATACCAAATTTCAAAACAATCGGTCAATGGGTTTGACCAAAACGCTTATGATCGTCATTATAAATCAGAGGTCGCCATTTTGAAACGGAAGCGAATGGGAAAAATCTTACACATATGTCGTTCAGGCTATATATAAGTCATATTTTTACCAAATTTCAAAACAATCGGTCACAGCGTTTGGCCTAAACTGCGTGATAAACATAACACCAAATGCCGAACGGTCAAGGTGAAACAGAGACCTCGCTCCGCTCGGTCAAGAACTTTTATATACAACAAAAGTTATTTTAAACTAATGTACATAACTAACACGTACTGAAATAACCTACTTACTGAAGTTACTATGTTTTTTTTGTGTTTAACGTCCGACTATTGTGCACACTTGGGCTAATGCAGACGATGGGATCATTTACAGCGTATGAAAATGCCAAGCCCTAGCCGGGAATGGAACCCGGGTCCTCGGGGTGAAAGCCCAGTACGCTATCAATTAGGCCACCGAGGCGCTCTAAAGTTACTATGTAATACTGTATATAAAGTAATGAATGTACTTCAGTAGATGATAATACGTTATCGAAATTTACATCAGGGGAAAATAACTGGTATAAGTGTTAGTTTTTGTAATTAGTCATTTCCTTTTTGTATGAAAAATAAATCTACAGGGAAATTATCGTATCGGTGTAGGGAATCTATCGTATCGGTGTGGGAAATTATCGTATAGGTGTAGGAAATTACCGTATAAGAAAAATTACCATATCGTATTCGTCTCTAGTGCACAGTGATCTTAATACGAATATGTTTTGTATAGACGCTGAAGAAAATTATTCTCTGCACGCATTCAATTTGACGTGATCAAGTGTGCTCTATTTCCGCTTCTACATAACCTAACTATAAATCACATAAAATAAATTGTACAAAACATTCGGTAAATTTGTATTTCAAATTTCATACACGAAAATTTATAATGATTAATCTGTTTTTAGTTTCGTATTTCCTTTTTGACTGCACAACCGTATTCCAAGGGAACGAACGATCTATGTACTTTGTACGTACTTCAGATTTTGACAAGTTTGTTTAAAATTTGATGACGATGCATTGAACCAAATTTTTAAAACATTGATATCTTGTTATTTTTAAAGATTATTTGATTAAAAAAAAGGACTAAAATAACTTTTGCAAGTATGAACAAACCACTCCTGCATTCCAAAATCTCACCGATTTAGACCATCTTGTCTGTAGCGATGTGTACAGATCCATATAAAAACCATTGTTTGATTTTTTAAATCAATTTCCATCCATTAATCATTTAAAACCGAAATCAATTTTTACACGATCAAATTAACCTGAATAACAAAGAGGGAAAGTTTGTGCAATATCCTTACAACATATATTTACAAATAGAACACTCTTACAAATTTCCATTCCGGATTTTATTAATAAATATTGGGCAATAACTTTCTCCGTTGCATAAAATGGCAATTTGTCATCCATCGTGCTACATATCGGGAAATGTGTACAGTAATGCAGTCAACGTCAGCCATTCTGGTAGAGAAAGTAAATTACAGGAAGGAGGAAATAAAAGCCAGGACACGAAGAGGTCGTTGACCGTTGTAAGTAAATTACCGTTGAAAGATGATCCCGTGCGAAGATCAGAGACAAATGGCGCCTGAAAACATTCTCGCTGATATAAGCAAATTTCCCAAACGTAACATCACAATAGCTTTTCTAACTTAAACGTTTTTGAAAATCAAATTCTGAAATTACACTGAAAATATTTAAAGTGCTAATTTATGCAGATTTACGCTGGTGTGATTAAGATTTTCAAAAAATCATACCTTTAAAAAAATTATGATTTTAAAAAGTCTAACAGAGTTATTTCCAAACGTATTTTGCTGTGTTACCACTTAATCTGTTTTCAGAAATTGATTTTTACGCTCAAGTTTGAATCAAACGCTAAAATGCGATATTCAATCTTTTTTTTTTTTTTTTTTTTTTTTTTTTTTTTGTGTTTAACGGCTGACTAATGCAGACGATGGGATGATTTATGCAGACGATGAAAATGATTTAAGCCCTTGCCGGGAATCGAACCCGGGTCCTCGGGGTGAAAGCTCAGTACGCTATCAACTAGGCCACCGAGGCGGCTAGGATATTCGATCTATCGAAACGTTCCGGAAAATTAAGACAGAATTTCTTAAAACCAATTATCAAATTTTAATCAATTTTATTTAAAAATCTGTAACTACATTTCAGTGTACAAGACTTTACAACAAAATTACGGTTCAACAGTATCTTAATATTCGTTTTAAAATGTAACTTTCAATTTCAAATTTCACAAATCAGCTGATGTCCTCCAAGACTTCACCTCATTTTGATACTTTTAGATTAAACAACCTATAAGCCTATATTATCAACAGCAATTGAAGGCCTCTAGGACTATATTAGTATAAAGTAACATTTGTAAAGCGTGAATTATGCGCGTGATAACGACGTTTCCGGTATGTTCACAGTTAATCATTGTACAATGGACGCGTCCATCCGTCAGTGTAACACATGTCTTCTTAAAGACACGAGACAGAAGACAGTGGGTGGAAGACAGTCTCTCAGTTAAGTATGATTTATTACCAGCATAGAATTATAAAGGATTAAAATACTTCAATGAATTAAACTTGACAATTACGAGCCACTGGATGAATACATTATATCAATGTAACCTAACCTTATACCGACTGCGCATGGATTAAACAAAATTCGTCTTTAGAATGAATGCATAATCGCGCACGCAGATGCCTCGCAAACATGACGAAAAAAATTTCAAACAACTAAGAACATTTAATCATATAAAAACCATTTTATGTGCGACTATTTTTGAAAATATAATTTATCTGACTGCAATAGTATACAAGATATTTTTGGAACTGTTGAACGTATAAGAAGCTAGTTAAAGCTGTAAAATCGGACAAAACTTCCTAAAGACAGAGCGATACACACACACACACACACACACACACACACACACACACACGCACACACACACACACGCACACACGCACACACGCACACACGCACACACGCACACACACACACACACACACACACACACACACACACACACACACGCACGCACGCACGCACACACACACACACACACACACACACACACACACACACACACACACACACACACACACACACACACACACACACACACACACACACACACACAGTCGCTCATTTCGTGTTTCAATCTGGGTTTTACCATTTAATATAAACCTACTAGAATGATAACCCTTACCATCATGACCATCATTTGTGAGCGCTCGCTGCTGGCGACATCTTATGGCAGAGTGTTCAATTCCAGTTAAACAGATAATAATACTATTATTATTTTCTCAAACGTCTTCACTCTTTGTTCTGCAGCGTTCGTAGCGGCGGATAGTTCAATTACTTGGGCTTTA
Organism: Callitettix versicolor; assembly: GCA_022606455.1. Classification (NCBI taxonomy): domain Eukaryota; kingdom Metazoa; phylum Arthropoda; class Insecta; order Hemiptera; family Cercopidae; genus Callitettix; species Callitettix versicolor. Next base: position 97,079,320 of record CM040186.1, on the reverse strand, counting down.
GCCGCTAATATCGAGCACGTTTTTATAATGGTCCGTTTGTTTTACCTTGAGGATCGCTTGAACAGTTTTTTCTTCATAGTGACAACAGACGTTTTGATCTCTCTCGTCTTAATAAATCAGACCGTTAGACCCACTTCGAGCCCTTACCTAACATACCCATGTATAAGTCCCAATATACCATTGGATTACACTCACCCGAACACTGGAGTCCTCGTTCTTTAACTTCTATCTCGAACAATCCTTGTGACAAGCTCGCTTCTGAGGATCAACAAGAACTGTTCACGAATTCATCCTCTGAGTACTGACAGGAGACAAAAGCCGTCTCTGTAGACGCCAGAGTGTCATATGTTTAGGTTTAAACATCTCTTACAACTTCCAGCAGTCTACAAGACACCGCACAAGCAGGATGGCTACCATCAGTAAGCCTACCATTTTTACTCTAGCGGAAGTAAACATTTTCCTTCTTTTTTTAAAAAAAGGATTTTAGTCCTTCCAAATTTTACCGAAGGTAATTATTACACTCATTCACCGTAAGTTTTGGTTTTCCAGGCCTGAATTCCCTCTACGTGTTGGTACAAACGTTATCTTCGACATGAGATGTGTGTGTGTGTGTGTGTGTGTGTGTGTGTGTGTGTGTGCGCGCGCGCTCTGAATCCCAAATTATAGTTCCTTCAAAGTTGTGTCCAGTGAATCTGAGGTTGCATAGCCTCCTTCAAAATAGTTTGTCAACTCTTTTGCAATTCACAGTTCTCACTGAGTCGTATGAGCTATAGGTACGGTGGGATCGCTAAAAGACCCATTTACACGTTGTCAGACGAAACGACTGGAAGATCACTGGCATGCGGCGACTGGAATGCAAGCTCACTGGCGCTTTATCGTTTACACGTTGCCAGTGGCTGGGCAGTTGAGAAACGACTTGAAGGTCACTGGAATGCGGCGATAGGAACATAGCTCACTGGCCGGGCATTGTTTGTTTGTTGAGGGCGTACAATGTGGTTGATTTGTTTTATTTGTTTAAAAATGGCTGAGCCATCAGAAGGAATAATATATAGAGTGTAAAACTTTACTTTCTTTTTGGCACGTCCTTCACTGTAAAATTTGGCAACATTCGTGTCATCAACGATGGCTTGCATCGAGGCATTTCTAGCCTCCCGATTGCGGTAATCTTTACTAAACATGTTCCATAAGTTTTCTTAGTCACGGTACAACTGTACAAATGTCGAAGTTTTCCCTCACTCCAACGAACAGCCATTTTTATTTGTCTTTAACTACACAAACAGAACCCGGTAAACGTAATTGAATGTAGAACCAAGTTGGTGAATGTTTCCAGCGACTGGCACCAGTGCGGTACAGTGGTGGCGGGAGAAGCTGGAGTGCCCGTACAAAAATATTTGATCAGTTGGAGCTGCCAGCGACTGGCACGCCTGGGGCTTGCTGGCCTCTTCCAGAAACTAGCATGGAGCGTTTACGGTGCCAGTCCTGGAATCCAGCGACTGGCAATCTCAATTGGAATGCGCACTGGCAACGTGTAAATGGGCCTTAAGGCTCAGTGCACACTTGCTGCTAAAGTTATCGGGACGCTGCGTCATTTACAATCGCGCAAGAAATACAGGGCAACTATTGTTGGGAATAACACGTGACGCCGATACCAATCTGATACCGGCGTCACTCCTGATAGTTATCGTGGTTACCGCAGGTAAGTGTGTGACGCGCGTCACATTTCTACATCCCGATAGCTGGCAGTGCTCATCCGCCGCAGCGTCATATCCCCTATCGTATTTACAGCTGTAAAGTCCTCTAAACGATATCTGATGAAAATGTGGATTTCGAACTTTTCATCGAAGAAGTAAAAACTCGCCCGGTACTTTGGGATTCTAGTCATGCGGACTGTAAGGATCGAAGTGGAATTCGAAAATAATTTTAAAAACGTTATCTTTCCTGAGATCCATCAAGCATACATTGAAAGCTCCTTTGAAGTACTTGTCGCTGGTGTATGAATGAATACACTTCCTTATTATAATTTCACTTTCATGATTTACGCACTTATAGACTAAGTACGCAAAAACAATTTTCTTCTTAAATAACTGGGCTAGTGTACGTTTCATCGCGAATGGTGGCATTTGAGCTAGTAGCGCTGTGGCCAATCACCGTGCCTGTGCACTGGATCACCGATAAGACGCAGCGTTCCGATAACTTTTGCAACAATTGTGCACCGGGCCTGAGCTGTTCCCGCGATCATGTTCGTATATTCCTCCCTCACCTTGAAAATGCATATTTAAAGACAGGTTCAGTCAGCTCGGTCGTATTGAAATTAAACAAAACGTTCCAACATCGTATCTAAAAAATCACGTCAGTAATAATGAAATGCAATAAAACAGTTAATTAGGTTCATTAGCGCCCATTTTATTACCCAACTAAAATAAATTTCACTACACCGGCCTGTTTCGAAGACTGTAATTGGTTGATGAAGTAACTACGGCCTTAACGAGGTAATTACTTATGACATCGCTCTTATATTAAGAAGTCAATGTAGAAATCAAGTCAGGTTAGACGTTTTTACACGTTGAAATAGATACAAAATATGAAGCAACATTGACGAATAACTTTTTGTTTTTAATTTTGTTTTTTGTAGTAACAATAAACTGAATCGAATGATTAAATACATAATTAATTCAGAATTTGGAAATAATAATTTTAAATTGTGTCGATAGAATAGACATGTTAAAAACAAGCTGTCGCATATATATATAATATAAACAAATTGTGCAAAAACATTTTATCGCATTCCAACTTAAAAAAATCTAGTTTGGAAAGCTATGAACGAAAAATGCACAATCTCTTAATATCGGTTAATAAAATTTTGAAATAAAAGTACTTACCCAAAAATTTTCAAGAATGAATCGAAAAAACCCGTTAGTTAATTTAAAATTTCCCACGACTTGAATTTTTTTTTAAGGCGAAAAGCACATTGAGGCTATTATCGCCTCCCTAAATGTGAGTGTAAAGTGTTAAAGTCGTAAATGTAGTGTTGTAAGTGTAAGTGTGTATTAGACTCGGGTACCACGAGGGACGTCTAAATCCTCTCAATAGGTGCAGCTAGTCTGCACCCCCTGCGGGGACGACGAATTCAAAAAGCGCTTGAAACAAAGTGCTGAATAAAACTACATTTGAACAAAATTTATTTGTTAAAGCCGATTGTAAAAAAACAATTTTGGCAACTGAAAAAGAAATTGTTGCAAAAAACGAAAAATAATAAAATATAAAAAAAACGGATCCGAGATATGCTTTGTAACATAAACACATACAGTAAAATATTTTCCTCAATGGAGGGTGTTTGGATTGAGTACGAAAGAAACTCGTGCCCTCTAGACTAGCTGTATTTTGTGCCGCCTAGACGCGGGCAAGTACTATTTTCGACCAGACACTTAACACCAACAGCCACTGATGTATGAATATCGACGGCCTGTCAGAACCACGCTTCACTGAGCACGGCACATTAAGTATAATCCTTACTGATTGTTACGTTTAACCAACAGCTGTGTTTGACGTTTCTTGTTACGTCGAGTATTTTATAACTTAACTATGCAAGTGACACGGACAAATAAAATAGCCTACTCGAATTCCGTCACTGTTTAAACAGTTGATAAAAAAATGCTTGTTATTTACGCGGTCTGATGTAACAATAAGCGGCCTACACATTACCTGGACAGACCCGTGGGCGAGTTCACTGATGTGTACGGCTGTCCGTGGACAGAAATAAAGATACACGGTGCAGGTGTTGGGAGGGTTAAAGAAGAAACCTTGCAAGGAGATAGTGTTGTCTCCTTGGAAAATATTGAAAGCCCTCATTCTAGTACGTTTGTATGCAATCCTATACATACGAGGTGTGTTCAGAAAGTAACGAGAATTTTTTAATTTCGCGGGCTTGGAGAGTTCGATTGCCAAACATTTTTTTATTATGTTGGTATACATACCCTTGAAGTATGATAACACTTTCAGCTGTTTTCATTGTTGACTTTGGTCTGTGACAGCCACTAAGGTTAGACGTGTTTTTATGATATCGGCGATTTTCGTTTGTTAAAAGAAATGGATCAAAGAATGTGTATCAAATTTTGCGTAAAAAATGGAATAAAGTATAACAAAGTGTGTAAAATGTTAACAAAGGTCTACGGTGAGTCTGCTATGAGTAAAGCAAGAGTTTACAAGAAGGCCGTGAAGACGTTGAAGATGACGAACGCCCTGGACGCCCCAACACATCAACAACTGATGAAAACGTGGAAAAAGTGAAAGAAATTGTTATGAACAATCGCCGAATCACAATCAGAGAGGTCGCTGATGATGTTGGCATATCGACTGGATCATGTCATGACATTGTTTCCAATGTTTTGTGTATGAAACGTGTGGCAGCAAAATTCGTTCCAAAATTGTTGAATTTTGATCAAAAACAGCGGCGAATGGAAGTTGCTCAAGAGTCACTAAATGAAGTCAACGACGATGCAGAATTACTGAAAACGTTATTATAACAGGTGACGAAACATGGGTTTACAAATATGACGTCGAAACTAAGGCTCAATCATCCCAGTGGAGGCATTCTGGCTCGCCAAGACCGAAAAAGGCTCGACAAGTGCGGTCGAACGTGAAGGTTATGCTCACTGTGTTCTTCAATATTAATGGCGTAGTGCATCATGAATTCCTGCCACCAGGTGAAACGGTCAATAAGGAGTACTACCTACAAGTTCAACGCCGTTTGCGTGAAGCAATCCGAAAAAAACGCCCGGATCTGTGGAAAAACAATTCATGGCTTTTGCACCACGATAATGCACCAGCTCACACTTCATTGCTTTTTCGTGAATGTTTTGGCTAAAAACAGTACTGTAACGATGCCCCAGCCTCCATATTCGCCAGGCATGGCTCCGTGTGAATTTTTCCTATTTCCAAAAATAAAAGAGAACCTTAAAGGGCCGTCGTTTTACAGCCGTAGATGACATTAAAAGCGCATCGCTGAAAGAACTAAAGGTTGTCTCAAAGATCTAGTTTGAGAAGTGTTTAGAGGATTGGAAGAAGAGCTGGCACTAGTGCATAATCTCCAATGGCGACTATTTTGAAGGCGACAACATCAATGTAGAAGAATAAATAAATATTTTGTTCAAAAAATTAAAATTCTCGTTACTTTTGAACACACCTTGTACGCATGAAAAATACTTCCAACATATTTTTCAACTTCATAACCTTGCAAACAAAAAGAAAATTGTTTAAATTTTATCAATCTCAATTTTATTTTTTTCAAAACGAACTTAACGTAAGCGTTTCCTCATTATATGCAATTAAGTATTAGGGGAGTTAAATCATTAACATATAAAAAAAATAAAGATAATTTAAATACTTTAATCTGAAACGATAATTTCGTAAAAGTCACAAAACGATAACCTACATTCCTGCATTATACTCAACATCAAAACTGATAGCCTAAACGTATTATATAAGCTTCAAATCAACCATTTCATATGAAGTCAGGGTTTTCGAAAACTATTATGGAAATAAATTGAAGGTTAAGATAAGACATTCTTCCACGGGCGACTGATAACCTAAAAAAATACATTATAATCTTCTAACATACCAATATTTGTTTTATGGTATTCGATTGTACCACACTGAATGCTTGGTGAGTCATGTAAAAATCAAAACAATTTAATAATAAGACACAGATTTATAGGGATATGCTGCTTAAGAAACCTGTTTTTAAAACAATTTTAGTCGTAAAGAGAAATAGTTAAATAAATGGTGCAAATTTTGTTATAAAAAATCCGGTACGGAAGCTATCGACGAAAAATCTGCCCCAATTTTTCAAAATCAGTTAATCAGATTTTACTAAAATATTTATCGCATAAGCCCTGTTTTTTTTTTTTTTTTTTTTTTTTTTAACGTCCGACTATTGTGCACACTTTGGCTAATGCAGACGATGGGATGATTTATAGCGTATGAAAATGCCAAAGTCCTGACCGGGAATCGAACCCGGGTCCTCGGGGTGAAAGCCCAGTACGCTATCAACTAAGCCACCGAGGCGGCTTAATGAATATTAATTACTAAAACCAGTATACCAAATTCGAAATTTGAGCTTAGAGAATAAATAAAAATAACCACATGATTCCAGTAGATGTCAGTGTTCATTTCCGTTATCCCTATTTGCTCCCGAAACGTCATTTCCTCCCATTTCAAATTTTTTAGACAGACTTGAACCATTATATAAGACCAAAATTTAAATGAAAATTGATGAACTAATTACGAATAATTAGTTTTGTTTAGGCCCTTATGAAAACAAATGTTGGACCCTTACATTAGCAAACAGTAACCAAAGCGTTCGTTGAGCCGATTTGAAAAAAATCCATTTTTATTTTTACCAAAACAGGACTTTTTAAATGAAGCAAAATAGTCCCGAGATATTGGCAAAACGTTTAAATTCTCATTGAAATTTTTAGTCTATACACAGAAAGACATCCTAGTAAAAGCATTTTTTTTTAACTCAGGTGACCAGAAAACGCATAAAATTCACCAAAATCTCAAGATCGACTTTTTTCACGATCGTTGTTTTTTTTTAGAATTGACAAGAGGAGAAAGTAAAAAGCAAAATCTAAAACAACATTTTTCAAAATCGATTCTACAGATTTTGTTAATATTTTGCGATCGTTTATTTACGCAGTCCAAATTTAAGCAAGTCTGGACGAGTGCGCATACACATCAAATAACTTAACTTACCGATTCTCCAAGATCCACCTTTTTTTAGTGCATTACACAACTTTCTCTAGTTGAACTGGCTACACACAGGTTGAGGCCTACCACGGAAGGCCACCCAAGTTCTAGTAGGCAGGACCTTCTATTGTGTTCGGTTATGATTTGAATATATTTATACCCGTGAGATACCAATCTGGTATAATGCATAGCATAGGATGGTCATGCTAGCAGAGTAGGCATTTTGTACATACCCTAGTGCATTTACAAAACATTTTGGATAACGGACTAATATGAACGTACGAACTGTTAAACAAATGCACACCGTAAAACAGAAAGTGTGCAATTCCTAGATCTTGGAAGCAAATCCTGAATTGTGAACAAAATATGTAAATTAGATTACGTAGGTTTACGTAACGATTTATTGCACAAGTCATGTTAGGTCATTGGAAAACAAAAAGTAATGGTAAGTTGTGAAACAAAAACAGACATCATTTTATAACAACAAACAAGACACGACAAGCAGCACAAAGGAATAAGAAAAATGTGAGGAAAATTAAAAATCCCGATAATTTTTTTAAACTAGTAGGCAATAAATTTCTTTTACTTCCAAATTTGCAACGTCTTGCATATGGATCTTCACATACGACCAAAATTTGAGCAAATCTTTCAAACCGATTTTGAGATGTTTTCAGTCGGATTTTCTAGGGAAAAGTCAGACAAATAGTTTAATCTAAGAGAAGTGTAGACGAACAGGCATCCAAGTAGAAATTACATTTTGGACTCACGAAACCTTCAACGTACAGTTCCGTCAAAATTTCACGATCGATTTTTTCGCGATAAGCTTTATCTTTATATATTTCGTATATTGAGAAAATAAACCCAACCAGGGGCCCGTGCGGAATTGCGCACTATAAGAGTTTTAAGTAAACACAGCCTTTTGAATAACAGTAGTCGTTGGAAGGAAGGGAAAACACGTTTAAAAAATAAATCAAAAAGCGATCGGTTTGAAATAATAATCACAAATTTATTAGTTATTGTAGTATATAGCCTATATAGTTCAATACAAATAATTGTTTTAATAGAAATTTTTACATGGCATTATAATACGTCCTTGTAAACCATATTTGATGTAAGAATGTTTTCTTCTGATTTTTTAAATTTCATTTTCTTTAATGGATACAAACACGTTAATTTTAATTATGTGTTACAATTACGTCTTCTAGTCAATTGAAAATGCATGCTTGTTACCTCTAACTGTATTTTGACATTTTAATTGTACTTCGTATTTTATTATTTGATGTCCGTATTACCAATAGATAAATGCACGATGGAAGGAGAAATCAAAAATACATTTGTGTAAAAACAGTGTCCAAAACATCTGTTTGGTATTCGAAATGCTTGTCCCGGCTTGTACGACGGGCAGGGATAGGGGACCACATAACCTATAAGTTTAATGACTTTTAAGTAAATATTGAAATTGTTTTAAGCACGTTACGCAAAAAGATGCATTTTTAATGGTATTGTCAATTCGTTATTATGTGATGCCGCGCATGCGCATTCACGATACCGTTTTGCCTATGACAGGTAACGGTTGTTAAAATTTTCCACAAACAACGCAAAATCGTTTTGCCATGTCAGAAGCCGGTTAAAAATCTTTCTGAAGATACTTTATTTATGCCTGTACGAATAGTATGTGCTGAGAAAAAGGGATGTTGACCCGAGAAATAATATATGATGGACGGATGAAGTTGGGTGTAAGTAACTGGAGGAAGGAGACGTGAATTAGGAGAAAAGTTCACGAGGTCAGGGTGAACAACGTGTAACGCCTGGGAATAAGTACTGTATTGTATTAAATAAGTGAAGTTTTATCATTTACTGTTTCTTTTTTTACTAGTAGCTCAAAGAACAGCAGACCTCGCAGTATATTCTTAATTAATATACAGAGCGCTCCACGACAGCGCTCGTAACTTTTCCCCGCCAATTGAACCGGTAACCGTAATACCAACTTTATAGAAAATGTTCGCTCTTCTTCCACGAAGCGGTAAAAATTATGATAGGTTTTGATATTCAGGCAGTATTATAGGAAATAACCAGCACTATTTTTTTCCATTAGAGGGCCAAGACATCCATGATCCTGGTATAGCCAACCAACAGCTATACTCACAACGCTGAATCAAAGCCGCCATTTTGAAACGGAAGTGAATGGGAAAAAATCTTAACATATGTCTTTCGGGCTTTGTACAACATACCATCATACCAAATTTCAAAACAATCGGCTAATGCGTTTGGTTAAAACTGCGTACACTCGTCATCGTTAAATCAAAGGCCGCCATCTTGAAACAGAAGTAAATGGAGGAAATCTTACTTATTTGGACATTTTAAAAGGTACCTTCGTATCAAATTTCAAAACAATCGGTCAATGCGTTTGGCTAAAATTGCATATACTCGTTATTGTAAGTCAGAGGCCGCCATTTTGAAATGGAAGTGAATGGGGGAAAATCTTATACATACGTCGTTCGGGGTTCACACAAGGTACCTCTGTACCAAATTTCAAAACAATCGGTCAATGCGTTTGACCAGAACTGCGTACCAAACACACAAGCCAAATGCTGAACGGCCGAGTTGAAAGATACATCTGGCTTCGCTCTGTCAATTAAAAGGCAATTAGAAAAAAAAAACATAAATACGGAATACAATTGCCTAAACTAATACAATGGGTCAAATTTAATCAAATCTTTATAGCTGTGAGGCAGGAGGCAGTCCTCGTTTAGACACGACTACTCTAAAAGTAATGTTCACGAAGTTTCACTCAATATTTACATTTCGTCTTCAAAAAGTACTCAAGTTGACCAGTTTTCCAAGTAAACGTTTTTATATCGCTTGTTTGTTTACCTGTTACCAGGGCAACCGAGAATCCAATCTCCCAAAGTTTAAGCACTTTGGAAAGTTCACTCCACATTATCATACACCCTGTTGCTTCCCCTCCACCCACTCAACTAGATTATATTCACCCCAGGGGGTATGAGATTAGGGGGGGTTGACTGTGTGATTACATTTGGGGCTGTTTGCAACCGTTAATTTGGTTATTGTAGCTGCGGGCGTTTACGGTAGGCAGGGGTTTCGTGAAATTTGATTTAAGGATGATAATTGAGCAAGAGGAAATTGTGGGAACTGTACAGAAAATTTTGTTACCCGAGGTGTTTGTTTTATCTAAACAACTACAGTGGTAAGAACTTTCCAGCCAAAAACTGCTTATGCAGTTTACTGATTGAATCTTTGCATTTGGCCGCGGTGTGCCTTTCTCAGTCAAAATGGTACCTGATTTCATCTGATAGTATAGGAGATACGCGGCAGACTGATATCGTTAAATAAACCGCATAAGCAGGTGACTGGTTCTCAGCTGAATTAAAAGGTGATTTAACAACTTTATAACAGTACACTTGGCTGAGAACGTTTTACAACGTGGTGGTTTTTATTTACGTTGTGATCATTTCTGTAGGCGTGTCACTGGTATTTAATACTATGAAATACGATTAAAGTGATTAGATAAATTAAATTATCTAATTTAACTGTTGAAGAAAATAAAATGTGTTTGCAAAGAAATTATTTTAATGCTTTCATTCGACTATAATAAATCAAAACTGAGACTGACACATTTTAAGATTTTTCAAATTTTTCATAACATATAGTAACAAGTAATCTTTCATAGACCGGTTAAAGATACACAATTCAAGTAATTTATTGCGATGTTATAATTGTAAACTTACTTAATTTTTACTTAAACCTACTTAATTTTTACTTAAACCCACTT
>CM040186.1:96823780-97063780 GCA_022606455.1 Callitettix versicolor | reverse complement strand
TTTTCTCCAGCCCTAGTCTTTCATAAAATCTAAGATTTGGTGACGAATCAGTGTGTACCGTTTACGAAGGTCGCGGTGCAACAGTCACCCCAGAATGGAAGTTGAGAAAATCGTTTTGTATTTTACGGCAAAGATTTCGAAGTTGGTAGTCGCTGCTGAAAAATTACATCCTCTAGAACGTGACTGCGGTTGTAAACCAGGGTAGGAATATGTGGAATAAATCAAAGAAACGTCTTTATCATTCGTCTCCCCCTTTTTGAAATGTTATCCTTTCAACCGTTATTTCATGTTGCTGATCTGGACGTTGTAATGAAAACACTTATTAAAACAAATTGCAAGCAGACATGCTCAGACTCGTTTTTCGACGAACTAAATGTTCTTCTTTATCTCCCTCTTGATGGTGAAAAGAAAATATACATCTGTTCTTGTAACAGAAAACAACTTGTTTTTGGTTTTAGTGTTCTATTTTTTTCAGCTTAAATTTTTCTACTTTAACCAGCTAGGTCTAAAGGTTTTTCTTTGAAAATGTAAGACACTATTAAAAGCTAAATTAAAATTAGTTATTGATGACCGAATGATAACACTTCATTTACTATACATTTTGTTTGTGTACGCGCGAGTGTGCGTGTGCGATGCATTCTTTTACGTCCTTCAAAAATAGCGCAAAATATTAAACAGACTTCCTTTTCAGTATCAACTTTCATACATTTCGGAAATAAATCGAAAAACAAAAATAAACCCAGAACAAATACTGGGGGGGGGGTCAGGTGGGATCGTCTGTATAATGTTTTCGCATCTTATTATATTACGCTTCTATTAAACGTATTTTTGATTTACTAACTGTACAGTTACCAAGCAACTTTCCCTAACAAATTCACTTGTGCCAGTAAACATCCACCGATGGCTACAGAACAGACTGTCCACTAGCTCACGTGGTTAGTAACACTTTGTCTTCCCTTACAAAACCAGATCACATGGCTTAACTCTTCTTAGCCGTTCACCAGGTCGCTTGTACTAAGTACCACTGCACCCTCACAACGTTCCTAAGTACTTTATTCTGAAAGACCTGGCTTATCCTCATGGCACTCTTCCTGGCACGGCTCCAAAGCTGTAGGCCCAAATAGGCTTTCCTGTAGTTTATATTCAATTCTTCCTTATTTTGTTTAACATATTCTTCCAAAAAAAGTTTAACATTTAGTCATTCCTTGCAGTGTTCCCACAGGAATAATTCACCCATAGCTGTATTATATTTTAAATGAATCGTATTAAAATTTTTACTTTAAGAAAAATATACATTTTACTGACCTTAAATCAAGTAGCCTACTGCTTATCACTACAACTGTCCAGTATGCGACTTACCTGCAAAACAAAAACAATTTTGTTAAAAATACAAAAGATGACATTTGAGGTTATCAACTAGACTAGACGATGAAATTTAAGTTTTCTCAAGATCTGTGTCAAGGTCACTGTAACAGTGAGTCATATCATATCTTACTGCAAAATGCTTTTTTCAAGGTCAATTTAAACGCCTCTCAGTTTTGGCAGATTTTATTTTGTCACTATATAAAGACAATATAGTCATTTTTTGTTTTTGACTGATGTTTCCGTTTTCAAGTCCCATGAGTCCAAAAACGTGGTTACTTGGACGTCTGCCCGCCGCCTGTATCACTGGAGGCTAAACTCAATAACTGCAGATTTGGATGACATTTTGCACGCAAGTTCGGTTGATCACCGGGGAAAATAATAGTTTAATAAAATATACTGTTTAATAAAAAGAAAATGGGTTTGTTCAAAAGTTGTAAACAATGATGATAAATCGCGGGAACCTATATCCGAAAATTCTGTAAAAGACGAGACTTCGAGAAAAAGCGTCGGTCCTGATCTTTAGATCACTATTAGAGAGTGGAGGGTCATTCAAATTTTTAGTGTGCGCGCGCGCGTGCGTGTAGTATTCTCACGTTCGCAATTTTAGTCCGATTTGATTCAAACATGGCGTAAAAATCAATTTCGATAGCCTAGTAGCTCGAACAAGTTTCTTACAGCAAAATTCGTTCAATAATTTCAAAATAGGTGATATTTCAAGTCTTTAGAAATTCGTAAGTTTTTTTTATAAATCGATTTCACTATTGCATCAGCGTTAAAACTATATTAATTTGCATTCTGAATTTTCAATTAAGAAATTAAATTTGACGCGGTGAAGAGTCATTTTCGAATTTTAAATGTAATTTTAAAAGTTTAAAATGTCAATATATGAAGATTTAAATGATGATTGTGATGGTGAAATGAGAATTTCAGAAGTACCGTAAGGGAAAAACATTTTTGAAAATTCGATTCTATCATGTCAGCGAGACAGGTGCGTGCCGCGATTATTAAATTTTTGTCATGTAAAGGTGCGTAACTCTAGTCAGTGTCGGCTTAATAAACTCGATTTAAAATTCATTTATGTAAATCGAAAAAACGAATAAACCCTGACATGATTTACCCACGGAACGGTTTGTGATAGATCTACAGAGTCTTTGATGCGTTATTAGACTTTTACGAAAATACTAAAATGTATTACAGTACAGAATACACCTCTACAACGGCCCACGTTACAAGTAAGGCTGGACGAAGGCAGTCTTCTGAAGTACATATATACAAGTACCTTGACATACTTAGCCAAAGCGGTTTCCGACTTTTGATTTCCGGTTTTACGAGTGTTTAGTCAATCGTTGCTAATTTAACCGATGCTTCCTAAATCTGCACGTACAGCGGTTGTAAAACTGACTTTTAATACGATTAAAGAGAGGGACATAGTTTATCCTCTTACTTTGAGGCCTTGTTTACCTTTAATCGTAAACACTACAATTCGATACTACAATTCGAAATTCGAACACTACGTACTACAATTCGAAATTCAGAGACAGCGGCTGCCATAAACACATTTTTGACGTGTTTGTGCCAATCAGTCCTGCTTTGACACTCGTAGTGGACAGATTTAGTGAACTGTACACGCACAAAATGAACCCACAATTTTCGACTTTCCGGATTCTGTAACAGTCCATAAACAGGCAGATACTAATTATCCAAACTAAGTGTATTTTTAAATTTCAATGAACACTACATTCGCACGACTGATGTTTTCACGAAAATAACGCGAGGAATCAAATTTATTCACTTATATAAAAAGAAGACAAGCAACAATAAAAGCAAAAAATCTATAAAAAAGAAATACAGAATATTAAAAAAAGTGTGGAAATAAGGGAGTTATCGACAGAAGCGAAGCTTTTGTTAATATCTCTGATGTATATGTAATTAGTCTGAAGATATGTTTACAAATATATTGTTTTTTTTTTTTAAAAATAAATACGTGAATCCAGCTTAGATATTACTTGATGTGGTTATAATGAAAGAACAGCTGATAGGCTATAATGTTTCAGGTTATGTTATTAAAAAAACTAGCAATATTAACAACAATTATTATAAACGTTTATATTAATTTCGAAAGTATTACGAACGGTGAAAGTATAAAAAAAATCGGTTGGTCGTGTTTTTTCAAAATTTGAATTGCGGACCCAAATTGAAAATAGTTACTGACTCAATTCAAAATATTTATTGAATTCCCAGTATCAACAGAAATGTTATTTTCAGCGCTCAACGCATCTAAATTGTTGTTCGAGCGAAATATTCGGAATATTCTTGCATTCCGATGACGTCACATTCATCCCATTAAATGACCAGTGCTGACTGTACAATCACGTGATACCAGTGATGACGTAACACAACCTACTTCATCAGGTGATTCCATGACGTAACGGAAGTGGCATGACTGGGTGTGTATGCGCGCGCATCCTGTGCTTAGGAATTTACTAATTATACTTCAGTGGTACAAAGTTTACGGCATGCAAACCTTTACTTGTGTCGTGCTGCAAACATTCTGTCAACGTGAAAGAGTTTTGCTGTGGGAACTGCTTGCGTTGCAAACTTTTAGACATTGCCAGCAAACAAACAAACACTCAAATAAACGGCACAATCGAAATACAAACAATAACAAAGAATAAAAGCCAAATATAAACTGCAGACACGATCGGTGTTAAAAATAGAATGTTGAATCGACCGAGCGATAACGTATTAGTACATTTGCGATGTCCCATATAGGAGTATTACAAGTGAAATTCCATCACGGTAGACTCATACCAGGATCTTATCAGATTTGGTTCAAACTTGGCACAGAATTGATTTCTGTTAATTCGCTTCCCAGCAAAATCCTTTCAGCCGGATCACTAATACTGTTCAAAGAACAGGCTTAAGCCTCGCGTGCATTCGTAATTAATTGTCTAGCTTCCGCTCTAATGCCTGCCATACACGTACCGGCAAGCCTGTCAGTTATGCCTGAACAGTCCAGCGGAGACCGGCGGCCTGTTGGCCTGAGAACTACATACATCATCAGTTGAATATAAACTCCACGTCCATTGAAATTTGGTTCATTAAATAATGTTCCCTAGACGAAGAAGCGCGTGCGGTTCTCGCTTTATTAGTCGTTTCAGAGGCAAATAAAAAAACCGGAGAAAATAGACATAATAAAAAAGAGACTTTACTTTCCACGAACACTTCTCATTTTGATACACATTAATAAAATCCTCCAAATACTGATTTTTTCCCGTGACATTTTTGCGTACACAAAGAATTCAATTCTGAACGATACAATACAATAGTGATGTGATAAACATTGCTCACTAAGCGGACGGACTGTCAGGTGGCCGGCGATTTGGCGCCAATCCCTACACACGTACCGGCTTGCCTCAACTCTCTTCAGGCCTGCAGGTAAGCCGAACGTGATTCAGAGGCAAATAAAAAAACCGGAGAAAAAAAGACATAAGAGACTTTACTTTCCACGAACATTTCTCATTTTGATACACATTAATAAAATCCTCCAAATACTGTCTGTGTGTAGTGTAATTTTCGTTTATCTCAAGACCCCCCCCCCGCAAGGGAGTGCAGACTAAAGAGGATTTAGACGTCCCTCGCGGTACCCGAGTCTAACACACTTACACTTACAACTTTAACGCTTCACACTTACAATTAGGGAGGCGAGATAATAGCCTCAATATGCTTTTCGCCTTAAAAAAATCAAGACACAAAAGTTTTTATCAAAAAAAAAAAAGATTAAATTACTCTAAATCAGCTGTAACGATAAATTGTGGATTAAGTAGCATTAAATACCCTGTATAAAACGAATGGCACGGTAAAAGTATCCACAAACATTCCGAAGAGCCATCGTAGATCACTCGGTAGGACAGCGAGTGGTGGTTCACTAAAACACGCATACACGCAGGACTTGCGTCGTGGGTTCGAATTTAATTACTGTTGTTAGTTTTTCTGTCACAACGACCCCTTCACTTCAATTTAGGGGTGGGCGTTTCTGCTATTTTTACAAAACGTCAACATACTGTTTGTTGAAGAAAAAAAGCTGTTTTTTAAAACAGTTGGAAAAAAAAAGGTTTAGAAAACTGAAACTCGAAGTTGTATTAGCAGCTAAAACATAAAGCACAAACGTACAGTTTTCTAAGACTACTTTTTCATTATAATTACCAGCATGTCCTCAACTGTTTTTGGGAGTAAAGCATTTAGAAAAAAATAATCCTTATAAGTGTACTAATAATTAAATTACATTCTCAAAACATAATATATATGTATGCCATTATATATTTACAAAATGCAATGAATTTCTAATAGAAGCATTCTTTTTTTGCTTAAAAATTAAATAGCCTTTGCATATTTACTGAAATGCAAACAATTTAGAATATTTTTAGTTGATTAAAAAATATTGATGATTGATGATAAATATAAAAAATACGTTTAAATAAAATTAGGTTATTTATTTACAAAATGTGAGATGTTACTGTCATATTTTTATTTGGGAGAAAGTAGGTTTTCACTTTTCAACACTGAAAAAAGTAACCTTAATAAGTAGGCTACAATATAGTAATAAGAACATAGGCCAAATGTGTTTAAATAAAATTATTTTTATATGGTTACAAAATTATAGGTTATGAACATTAGGTTATTATAGGTTAATGATAGGTTATTAACATTAGCATTAGCAAAAAAAAAATAAGTTTTCCATTTTTCAACACAGAAAAAATATAAACTTCATTGTAATAACATATTTAACAAAACAAATGTTGTTAAAGAAAATTTTAAAAAAGTACTAAAATAACCTAAAATTATTCAAGATATATACAAGAGTAGATATTGTGATTTTTAAAAAGTCCACACATCCAATAAAGTAATTAAAAACTATGCACTTAATTCTAAAAACATAAAAAAATTAAAAGAAAACTTTCAAAATTGTCCACTAAATATTTTAAGTTTCTAAACACAAAGTAAACTACGGAGAAGAACTAATATAAAACACTCATGGTTGATTTTACAGTTTAAAAAATGTTTGAACAACAAATTTTACATTTAAAACTTTCAAACAACTCGCAACAAAATAGAGATAAACGTTGACAACGCCCAAGCAGTTCTTACTTCACTACAAGCAACAAGCAACAAGAAACTTTGAAATAAATGGAAAAAGGATACAAGCAGGTTGAAGAAAATCAGTTGGCAGAAAAACAGCAGGAAAAAAGTTTAACGCTTGCGGCAACGTTCGAATAGAACGTGGGTGGTGGGGAAGTCCCAACAGCTGTTCCTTGTTTAACAAATCACGAACCAGTCCAAATCAAACTGTTTGTTTCCGTTTGAAAAAGCAGTTTGTTTGTCGTACATAGAAAAGCAAGTTTTTTTAATAGTTTGGTGTTTTCTTACCCACCATCCTGTTACATGTTATATGTACTTTATGTTACACTTCGATTAGTCTAACATAAAGTAAAAATCTAAAATTACAAGAAAATCCTGCATGGAATCAGCGTAAATTCTTTTAAATACTTATTAATCATCTTTCGTAAATTAAGCTAAGCACTCCAATCGCTTTTGTACAAAAAATCAAGGACCTGCTTTACTGAAACTTACATAGCCTATATGGGGCACGTACAATCGTCAGAACACAAGGGAACTCTCACGCCTCATATGTTTTCCGTTTTAAGGCTTTACAATAAAAAAAACCGATAAAAGCTTTGTAAACAAAATTCCAGAAGCAGTATCAAGTGACCCCATGAGAGTGCAGCACAGTGCAAGCGTATGTGACAAGTAATTGATCGTGTATGTACCAGAACAGCTGATTGCTAATAAAACATTGTTGAAAGTAATATTTAATGTCCTCTTTTCCTTTTCCTAACAAGGAAAGTTACGATTGCCACATATTTCATAGACCATATAAATGAAATTCCTTTATCAGGTCATGGAAATATTAAATATAACTATATCGTCTATTTTAGCAGAAGTTCATATCGACAAAAAATACTTACGTGGTTTTGTGTAACGATTTTGCTTACGAAGATATGTACAGTAATCTTAATATACACGTATTGAATTACATATTAGTGTGCTATTGTAATATCATTAACCACCCAATGATATTTGAATTATTTCATTTACACAATTCACACTTTTTAAAATTCAACTAAGGAGAGCGATTTCACAAAAAAAGTCATAGCCTCTTTTCATTTTCGTTCATGTACTAACAAGGAAAGTATTGCCACATATTTCATAGGTCATATATATTTCAATTACATTTCATAGTTTATATGGGGAACATTTTTTCTGCTTCGACCACCTAAATAATTTTTTTTATTCCGTAGACCCCCATATCTTTACACAAATATCACCGCAAATGAAGCTTTTATTAGGAGCAATTCAGTAATACATTTTTTAAAAATAATTTGTATTTTGTATTATTAGATATAATTAGATTTATTATTAGAATAATTATTAGATATAATTGTATTAAAGATATAATTATGTTTACAGAAGCAGAAATTTAAATAAAATGTAAATCACATAAACATAGGCTATAAAATTTTAATGAGATGGTTGCAGTTGATGTCCTTCGATTATCTTACTTATATCCGGGAAAATATTTGTTAACATTTTAGTATCTCATCATGCTCTGATATCTTAAGGGGTTAAAAATTGGATTTATTTCATCGCCCCCAACAGACACACCGAATTCAATCGACCCCCATAAAAGTTCAATAGACTTCCAAGGGGTCCGTTGAGGATTGTATTGTTTCTTTTTCACATTAACTGCGAAAGGTCGCACTGGTCCAACAGTAAATTTTACTAGGGCTGGGCAATGACTTTGCACCTTTCATTATAATTCAAGACCAGTTACCCTTAAAATCGTTACTGGAACTGATGCTGAAATAATTTCAAAAATTGCTGTCAACTTTATCACTATATGCAGTACGTTTGTCCGACAATACAGGTTTACTGTTCTGTAACATTTGAAGTAGAGCGAGCCCACTTGTCCGGGCAGTTTTCTCTGAAAGCAACCAGCTGATGAAACATTAATTACCAACTTTCACCGAAAACCGTGCGTTCAACAGGTGAAATATAAACACAACACATAGAGCAGCAATCGTTTTGTAGTCGGCGGTCACGTCACCGTGATACGGCTAATGAAATGTGCACCGATCTCCAGAACACGTGTTACGGGGATTGTTAAACTTATAAAGTTTGCCTGTTATCACTATTCGCAGTTTTGGTCAATTTGATTCTAACTTGGCACGAAAATTTACTTTTGTAATAGCTTTGACAAGTTCGTTACACAACAAGATCTTATGATCAATTAGCAATCAAAAATCTTAAATACAGCATAACTTCATTTCTCCTTCCTTTTTTTTTTTTTTTTTTGTGTTTAACGTCCGACTATTATGCACACTTGGGCTAATGCAGACGATGGGATGATTTATAGCGTACGAAAATGTCAGGCCCTGACCGGGAATCGAACCCAGATCCTCGGGGTGAAAGCCCGCTTTATTGAAACACCTATTCCAACATTGAAATCAGCAATAAAATCCCTGCGATAAGTTAATTTCGATATTTTAAATGCCAATACGACAGTGGGGTCAGATTCTTAAAAAAATGGTTTTTAAAAATTTTATCAAAATTTATTGTTACGCGATGCGATATTCTTCCTTTGCGGAAATACGTGCTGCGGATAACCTCGAGAACAAGCTATACGTTTTAGCCACAAAAATGGATCAAAATTATATAACCGATTTTTAGAATAGTCTAGTTTTGTTATTTTAAAAGGGTTTTGACATTTCCCGTCTGATTATTACATTAACGAGAACGACAATCGGCGTTATGGCAGTAACTACAGTCTCGAACTTAATGACTCTGTGGCGCTCTAGTACGCACAGTGGTGCTTTAACCACCTCGAACACTTCGGCTTTTATTTTTTTTACTAAGGATAGCCTTGAAAAAGGACCTAACAGCAAACTACACCTACAAATTAAATTATGTACTGGGGATGATGAGTTTAGTATTTAGCAATATGTACAGACACAGAAACGTGCAAATAAAAACAATTTTTTTAGAATCAGGAAACAAGAACACGGTTAGATGCATTCCAAGACAGCTTTCTTCAAGATCACCATGGTTATATAGGTACCTATATAGGTACTTCAACAAATGTACTTCTACATAGATATCTGTATTATGTTTCTATACACATACTTCTACATAGATACTTCTACATAGACACGTCTATACAAATACTTCTATAAAAGTATTTCTATATAGATACTTAGCCACTTCTATGTAGGTACTTCGTATAGAAAATTCCAATAAAAACACGTTTTTAAAAATCCAGCGCTCTTCTATAGTAGCTATAACTGAAACTGTGCAATCAATAAAAATATATTTTCGAAAATAAAGTTAATACTTAAAAATTGTTTATTACACGTAAACCTGTGCAGCTCGAGGAAGAAGTTGATGTGTTTATTAATAACATACAGCAAGCAGTATGGAACAATACACCTCAGATAATTAAAAGATATAGTAATAACATTACTTACCTGCCTGAAGTTTTTGATTTAATTAATGAAAAAAGAAAAATGCGCAAAAAATGGCAGCAAGTTCGAGCTCCTAAATTTAAATCTGAATTAAATCGACTCAGCACTAGACTCACAAAGTTACTAAAAACTATTAAAAATGAATCTGTTGCTAAATATCTGGAAAGTCTTGCGGCAGATAGAGACAACGGAGTCAAGATATGGAAGGCTACAAGATTCATTAAAAGGCCAAAAGTTCAAATGCCACCAGTCAGAAAAAATGACAATACATGGGCTAAGAGTGATAGAGAAAAGGCAGATTTGTTTGCTGAACTCCTAGCTGAGACTTTCAAACCTTTTCCTAGACAGTCAGGCGATGAAAATACTATAGAATCAAATGATCCTGTAGCAAATAAAAATAAGGATGAATACGAAATTCATAACGTATCACATAAAGAACTTATTCATGAAATCAAAACTCTTAGGGTAAAAAAGCCCCAGGTTACGATCTTATCACAGCGGAGGTTCTAAAGGAATTGCCAAATAATGCCATAAAAAAACTTCTTCACTTAGTAAACGCTGCTTTCAGATTGAAGTACGTCCCAAGACAATGGAAGATTGCCGAGGTGATCATGATTCTTAAACCAGGAAAAGATCCTAATGACAAAACTTCGTACCGACCAATTTCACTACTAACAACAATGTCAAAGATTTTTGAGAAACTGCTTTTAAAACGTCTTAAACCAGTCATTGTGGAAAGAAAACTGACTCCTGATCATCAGTTTGGCTTCAGAGACAGGCATTCTACAATTGATCAAGTACACCGAGTTGTACATGTAATAGAAAAAGTCCTGGAAGAACGCAAAATATGTTCGAGTATATTTCTAGACGTTGCCAAAGCATTTGACAAGGTCTGGCACGAAGGATTAATCTTCAAACTTCAGCGTGATCTTCCGGAACAATTTCATCACATTCTGGAATCTTACCTGTCAGAGAGATTTTTCAGAGTTAAACATAATGGAGAGTATTCTGAGTTGAGGAATGTATCAGCAGGAGTGCCTCAAGGAGTGTCCTTGGGCCCGTACTTTACTTGTTGTACACTAGAGACATTCCCCAAGAAGTTGATACAATCACAGCAACCTTTGCAGATGACACAACAATTTTGGCGACAGGAAATTCTGTGGAAGAGGCATCGAATAAACTTCAAAGAGCAGTTGATAGAGTTTGCATTTGGATGAAGAAATGGAGATTAAAACTAAATGAATCCAAATCAACCTATGTCAACTTTACAAATAGAAAAATCAACCCAATTCCACTTATAATTAATAACCATGTAGTAACTCCAGAAAAT
The DNA here is from genome assembly GCA_022606455.1 of Callitettix versicolor. NCBI lineage: Eukaryota > Metazoa > Arthropoda > Insecta > Hemiptera > Cercopidae > Callitettix > Callitettix versicolor. Next base: position 97,052,506 of record CM040186.1, on the reverse strand, counting down.
TCTGCTAAATACTTGGGGATGACACTGGATGCAAAGCTCCACTGGAAAGAACATGTCAAAAGAAAAAGGTTGAATTAAACATGCAATTTAGAAAAATTAACTGGTTGATAGGAGAAACTCAGATTTAGACCTACAAAATAAACTGCTTCTATACAAGCAAATACTGAAGCCGGTGTGGACCTATGGAATCCAGCTGTGGGGCTGTACAAAAAATACAAATGTAAAAGTAATTCAAACTTTCCAGAATAAAGTCCTGCGAAGTATTGTAAGGGCTCCGTGGTTCGTTCGCAATGACAGTCTTCATAGTGACCTTAGGATGAAAACTGTCTCAGAAGAAATCAAAAGATTTGCAGAGAAACACAAGCAAAGACTTATACATCACGATAACAAGGAAATAGCTTGCTTATTAGACAACTCTGGCGAGATCCGTCGCTTGAAAAGGACGAAGCCTTTGGAACTTTGCAGTGAGAGTGTATAACTAATCACACATGAACAGAGTGTGTGTTCATCAGGAGTCCATCAGTGAAAACTGTCTCAGAAGAAATCAAAAGATTTGCAGAGAAACACAAGCAAAGACTTATACATCACGATAACAAGGAAATAGCTTGCTTATTAGACAACTCTGGCGAGATCCGTCGCTTGAAAAGGCGAAGCCTTTGGAACTTTGCAGTGAGAGTGTATAACTAATCACACATGAACAGAGTGTGTGTTCATCAGGAGTCCATCAGTGGGTGTTACTTCAACAAACAGTGACATTACTATTAAATGTATATTGCTGGATAGGCTTTATTGCCTAGTTGTAATTATGTTAAATAAAAAAAAAAAAAAAAAAAAAAAAAAAAAAATTACACGTAAAACTATTGTAAAATTAACTGGCAATTCTATTTAATTAGTTCTGTCTATTATTTTTTTTTTTTTTTTTTTTTTTTTTTTAACGTCTGACTATTGTGCACACTTGGGCTAATGCAGACGATGGGATGATTTTTAGCGTATGAAAATGCCAAGCCCTCGTCGGGAATCGAACCCGCCACCGAGGCGGCTGTCTATTATTTCAAAAATGTATTATAACATAATGTAAACATTGAGATTGCATACAATGAGAATTAATATTGACTGGCTGTTAAAATTCAAAACAAAATATTCTTAAGTTTTTGATCTTTTTCTAGCACTTTAGAACATTTTTCCCGAATAAAAACTGCGATCAATTAGCCTATAATTAATTGGTAATTATAAACATATCGAACTGTGCCCTACATTTATGCAAACTTGCAGAAAAATCTATCTCGATAATGCTTAAATATTTATTTTAAAATTTGACCTAAACAGAATAAAAAATAGACGAGTTTTAGAAAATCTTTAGTAAAAGTAAAATCTATCAAAGTTTCATGAACAACTAACGCCACAACCACAACATATGACTCTAGATAAAACAAAAACAAAAGTTATCAATATCTGTGACCCGTATGAAACAATTAATCAATTAATTATACAATATGTAAAGTTATTGGTTATGATTCATATTGTCTGTAAATAGACCGCGGCAGTCTCCCCCAGTCTGAGTCAGTGCCCGGTGGGTGGGAATCCTTCCTCGTACAATGGGAAACGATTCTGATTCATAAACACAAAAGTACTGTATTCATTCTCGGATAGAACTCCTTTTGCGTGAATCGCGCATACATATATTTCTGTTTATATGTGATTCATACACTATTCACAAAGCCTATATAAAACATACAATCGTGCTCACATTTCTCCAACCAAACTGGTGCTGAAGTTATTGAACTAAAAATAAAAATCATGTAACATATTTTCTATTCCATTTTTATTTTAATTACGATAATTTCTTCAAAAATACGGCAAATTAATATAGCTAGTTTTTAACAACATAACCTGAAACTTATTATAGCCTATCAGCTGTTCAATGAAATCAGCTGATCGTTACGAATTAATATAAACGACAAATTAACATAGCTAGTTTTAACAACATAACCAAAAACATAGACTATCAGCTGTTCAATGAAATCAGCTGATCTTTATGAATAATGTAAAATAACTGATCTTTTAATATAACTACCAACATTTAACTATTCATTTCATATACTTAAATTGGACAAAACTTATTCCCATAGTGTAGTGGTTATCGCGTCCGCCTCACACGTACAAGGTCCCCGGTTCGATCAAGGGCGGAAACAGTAATTTTTAATTATAATTAATTTAATATGAGACTTGCGATGCGTAAAATATACCGTTATATATCAATATAAACATGTTCCTCGCATCACGCTTCCCGCAAAATCCAACATCACAACCATGGTACATATTAAAACCACATCAGATTTTATAGTATAAATACATGACGAATCACATCTTAAGTCCTTGAATCAAACGTGAAATTAAAACAAAATAACAGATTCTTAGTAAAAGACAAAACAAACCCAAAAGGCAGTCTTGGGTTTAGTTCTACTCTTTTCAATTTACTACCAAAACTGTAAATGTCTTTTATTCCAGATATGCCTAACAGATCTGCGTCGTAGATCTTTACACACGATCGAAATTGAATGAAAATATTTTGAGAAGTTATGCACATTTTATTTTCGTTTTGAAAATTCTTTAAACCTGGTTTGTCTGACTCGCGAGCTATCGAAAAAATCGGCCAATTCCTCACAATCGGTTCATTAGATTTTGCTCAAATTTTTTTGACATTCACGAATCAAATCGGTGTAGCAAAATTGAAATCCGTCAACAAAATATTTCACATTTGTTACTGATTTATGATTCTTCGGTAAAAGTGTACTTCAGGCACTTCCATTAATTTTGGCAATTTTTGTACCAAGAGCTTTATTGCCGGTATTAAGAATTCAAAATATAAGTGTGCAAACAACGGCAAGTCAGAAAAAATTAAAATAAAAGTGACAAACATAACCTCAAAAACGACTAGCGCAAAAGTAGGTAACGTGTTTTTCATACCTAACTCGATTCAGTTGGTTGTTTACGTAATTCGACTCGGTTGTTGGGTATATAACCTTTTTTTTAAAAAGGCGAAAAGCACATTGAAGCTATTACCGCCTCCCTAAATGTAAGTGTGAGTGTAAAGTGTGTAGACCTAAGTGTGTAAGTACGACTTTAAAGTCGTAAGTGTGTGTTAGACTCGTGTACCACGAGGGACGTCTAAATCCTCTCAATAGGTACAGCTATATAACCGTTTAAAATGGCACGAAATCGTAATAAAGTTAATCTTCCACAGGTAAGCATCTCTTAATTCATTAATGAAGTATATAATTAAGCGAAAATTGTAAAAATCGTAACTTCAGTAAAAGTGCTTAAACTGCGTAAATAGCTATTCTTCACAACTGACCAAAATTTTTGCGAAATCTGCTGTGATTTTTAGAAATTAAGCCCCTTCTACAGTTTTTTATCTGTAAATCCAATCTAAGGTTGAGGATATAATTTAATGTGAGAATATTTGTGAAATGTTTTTGCATCACGTATTTCCTCTGCATAGACACGAGTACTAATTTGCAATTAGTAGGCCTAATGAACACATTGCTATCTGTGCAAGGAAGGAAACCCATCAGGCAATGATTATTGGTTCTTTCATGCATCAGTTCATTTCTGGGTTCGGTTCACCCAATAATCCGCTCCTTAGAGCTTCAGCTTCACTAAACTATCAGTCAGTCGGTGATATAGCGTACAAATGGTAAGCCAGAAAATGATACATTTTGGCTGATTTTTCTTAATATCAGAAATCAAAATGTGCATAAAATATAATTTTTTTGTGTTTTTTTGTTTGTTTTTTTTTTTTTTTTGGTGTTTAACGTCCGACTATTGTGCACACTTGGGCTAATGCAGACAATGGGATGATTTATAGCGTATGAAAATGCCAAGCCCTCGCCGGGAATCGAACCCGGGTCCTCGAGGCGGCTTAAAATATAAAAGTAGGCTGATGGAATTTTTTTTGAATTTTACTACACTTTTTTATTAACAGCTCAAGAAACAGTAGACCTTGCAGTACATTCTTAATATACAGAGCTCCACGACAGGCTCGTAACTTTTCCCGCGCATATCCGTAAAATTTATGAAAAATGTTACTAGGCCAATTTTATCGAACATTTTATGCTGTTTCTCCGTGAAGCAGTCAAAATTATGTTTTGCCAATCAGTCAGTATTACAGCAAATAACCAGCAACTAACGTTAAATCAGAGGCCGCCATTTTGAAACGGAAGTAAACAGGAAAGAAATTACACACACGTCATTTAGGCTTTAAAGAAGACATCTTCGTAACAAATTTCAAAACAATCGGTTAATGCGTTTGACCAAACTGCTTACCTTCGTTATTGCAAATTAGAGGCCGTCAACTTGAAACGGAAGTCAATAGGAAAACTCTTACGCATACATCGTACAAGCTCAGCCGTCTCGGTGGCCTAGTTGATAGCGTACTGGGCTTTCACCCCGAGGACTCGGGTTCGATTCCCGGCCAGGGCTAGGCATTTTCATACGCTATAAATCATCCCATCGTCTGCATTAGCCCAAGTGTGCACAATAGTCGGACGTTAAACACAAAAAAAAAACATCGTACGAGCTTTATTCAAGGTACTGTACCTTTGTACAAAATTTCAAAACAATCGGTCAATGCGTTTAGCCCTACCATTCACTCTTCGAAGGGAGTCGGTGAGTGTGGTGAGCATCAGTCAGTGTACTGCGTCTCTGAACTGCGCATCTAAACGTTATTACTTCGAGCCGCAGTTACTCCCGTTGAATTTTCATTACCATTAACGCTGATCCCTCGTCCTCATTAGTCATCTAATAAATACGTTGTGTTTCTATACTGATTTGTTCGTTGAAACATTTTTTTAGAAATCCTTGTTTTTTCTCGATTCTGAATCAGAATTATCTCTGCTAAAGATGTGTTGGCTTGTTCATTGTGTCTGAATTTCGCATTTTACGAGACAGACTTGGATCGGAATCAGTCCAAAAACTGTTTCTAGTTTTCTGCTATATTCGTTCCACTGCTAAATTTTCCGTACTGTTCGATATTTAAGATTATTTTCAATTTTTTTGTGGTGTTTAACGTCCGACTATTGTGCACACCTGGGCTAATGCAGACGGTGGGATGATTTATAGCGTATGAAAATGCCAAGCCCTCGCCGGGAATCGAACCCGGGTCCTCGGGGTGAAAGCCTAGTACGCTATCCACTAGGCCACCGAGGCGGCTCTATTATTATTTTCAATAAACGGTAATACTGTACGTACTTTTCTCTTTATTTGTTTCACCCAACTTTGGGGTACACCAAATCAATCACTTTTTAATTTTCTATGCCTTCCTCGTAGCCCAGTATTGCTTCATACGTTGTGATCTTGCTTTTCTTTCTTCGTCAGAGATTTGGATCGTTCGCTTGGATTTGACTTTGCCTTGGAACCGTTGCTTCTTGTCCTTGGTTATTGTTTTGGCTGTTCTGTCCATGAGCATAGTGTCAGTGATCTGCAGTTCTGTTATGTCTTTCTCCGTTTCTCTAAACCAAAGTATGTACTTTAATATACCAAGTTTTTAATTTGTAGCCAGACAGACAGTTCGGAATAATCTGTCGCGCGTTCAGTGATTAAATAAATGTTAAACTATAACATTAAAGTACAAATCCGTAGAAAGTTGGATCTGTTAATTACAAATGTAAACACCTAATCGACCCATTTACGTTGCAATTAGCCCACACGTTATCTCGGTTTGCGACACAATAAATCGAGCATTTGGAGACTGCACCACTTGGCAACGTCGCACGCGAACATGTGTACGGACTGGGAATAGAAACTCACGTGGGTAAAAGCAGTTATAACACCTGATGTGCTGACGTCATCGTATGATTCCGTAGCCGACCAATTGGCAGCGAGCGTCGCGCCACGACGACCAATTACAAACGTGGGCTCGCCGGAATTAGCGCGATTAAAGCATATTGTATTCAAGTTCTTGTGTTTGTTTTACAATAACAGTTTTTGCTTTGTTTCGTTGACCGTTACTGGTCTACGCTGTGTCCGAGATAAGTCCGTTGGTGCAAATAGAGTAATTTAAACAGCGACACTGTAAATGCATGCAGTCATTGGTAGTTTAACTTTCAGATAGGTCTGGTAGATAAGTAGAAAGCATGTAGATAAGGCAAGTAGAAACTACGATATGAGTAATACAAGACCGAGACAACTAAAAGTGAACTAAGAAAGTAATTTTATTTGTGGCTATGTATTATCGTTGGCATTCAGCAGGGTCGAACCTACAACTCCTACTTACCAATTCAAGGATTTGGAGCAAGTAATGAATCTAAACAAATATTTATAATTACAGCTAAAAGAAATAATAAATGTGACAAAAACATTACACAAACTTTTTCTCATTTAATTATTTCCCCAAAAATATACAGTTAAGAAGCTTAGCTTGAAAAAATGTTCATCAGACTTGATGCACGCATGAACAATGAAAATTAAAAACAATAATTCGAAGTAAAAAAAACTTACGGTTGAAGACTAAATAAATAAAAACATTCTGTCCATTCCTGAGTTTATTACTTCTTTTATTTACTCCTGAATATTATTATTGTTTTTCCTTTCAAATTTGCTACGTTTAGCTTGAGTTATGGTCTTCATAACTGAACAAAGTATCTGATGAACCGATTTTAAGGTCACATTTTCTAAGCATTTTCCGATAGATACGAGTCGGATTTTTGAGTTTACTTTCGGGAATACTTTTTGTTGTGGTACTTATGGACTACACTTCAGCGAAATTTGATCAAAATCGTTTCAGCAGATCTTGAAACTGACGATATTTAACAGTTTTTGACCAAGAAAAGGTTTTTAAAATAACTTTGTTCTTAGAACTGCACGACAAATTTCATCAAAATCTGTCAGTTTATTTTCCAATCGGTCAGTTTGTACAAACACGCGCGCGCTCGCACCCACGCGAACAAATAAAAACCACTTTTTGAACTCAGGACATCTGGAAATGGATAAATCCATTTTAATATGTAAGGACAGATTATTTTTCGCGATCACCAAAGTTTTCTTTATACTTCTGTATAGTAAGCAAGTAAAATTAATATTTATTCAGAATGTATTCTACACCAGAACCTCCCGGCATATCATCCGACTTCTGAATGCCCGTCCCATCGGCATAACGGACAGTCTGCCGTGTTAATTACCAAGCGTGTGAAGCTCACCGAATGCATATTTATTATGTCACGAGATAGTAAAGATAAAGCAGTCTCCTGATGATAGCCTTTGTTTTGGTGTTCTCCAGACTTAATAAACACGGTAATACTGTAATAAGAAAATGTCAACACACAAATAACGATTACGAAAATCACTCACTTTGTTCAACTGGATATCTGTGTGATACAGCTTGCATTTTCGAATGATATACTGTAATAAAACGTCCTTAAAATTGTTTAGTAAAGCCTAATTAAACATCCTTAATCTTGTCTATAAAACGCTCTAATATTGTCTATAAAGCCTAAACACGCTCTTAAAATTGTCTATTGTCTAGTAAAGCCTAATTAAACTAATTAAACACCATTAATATTGTCTAGTAAAGCCTTAATAATTAATTAAACACCCTCTAATATTGTCTAGTAAAAGCCTTAATTAAACACCCTTAATATTGTCTAGTAAAGCCCAATTAAACACCCTTAATATTGTGTAGTAAAGCCTAATTAAACACCCTTAATATTTCTAGTAAAGCCTAATTGAACACCATTAATATTGTCTAGTAAACCTAATTGAATACCATTAATATTGTCTAGTAAAGCCTAATTAAACACCCTTAATTAAACACCCTTAATATTGTCTAAAGTAAAGCCCTAATTGTCTATTGTCTAGTAAAGCCTAATTAAACACCCTTAATATTGTCTAATAAAGCCTAATTAAACACCATTAATATTGTCTAGTAAAGCCTAATTAAACATCCTTAATATTGTCTATAAAAGCCTAATAAAACGCTCTTAAAATTGTCTAGTAAAGCCTAATTAAACACCATTAATATTGTCTAGTAAAGCCTAATTAAACACCCCTAAAAGCCTAATTAAACATCCTTAATATTGTCTATAAAGCCTAATTAAAGCCTAATTAAACACATCCTTAATATAAAGCCTAATTAAACACCCTTAATATTGTCTAGTAAAGCCTAATTAAAGCCTTAAAATTAACCCTTAAAATTGTCTAGTAAAGCCTAATTAAACACCCTTAATATTGTCTAGTAAAGCCTAATTAAACACCCTTAATATTGTCTAGTAAAGCCTAATTAAACACCCTTAATATTGTCTAGTAAAGCCTAATTAAACACCCTTAATATTGTCTAGTAAAGCCTAATTAAACACCCTTAATATTGTCTAGTAAAGCCTAATTAAACACCCTTAATATTGTCTAGTAAAGCCTAATTAAACACCCTTAATATTGTCTAGTAAAGCCTAATTAACACCCTTAATATTGTCTAGTAAAGCCTAATTAAACACCCTTAATATTGTCTAGTAAAGCCTAATTAAACACCCTTAATATTGTCTAGTAAAGCCTAATTAAACACCCTTAATATTGTCTAGTAAAGCCTAATTAAACACCCTTACTCGTACAACTTAACGTTTTACCTTTACACTTATCTAAGCAGTTAACGATTGTTTACGTTTTCACGTAATGTTGTTGCTCCGTAAAGCAGTTAGAAGTAGCGGTTGGCAAGAGATTACAGTATTTTCCCGCCCACTTCATGAAGTGTGTCTGTGTTTTTGTTTTACTAGTTTTTTTGGCTTTTCTTATTACTCCGCCTTTCCCAGGTCTCAAGGATGACGGATAAACGGAATTCTACCGTAATTGGCTTAAATGACGTAAGATAGGACGTTGCAATTAATTTTAAATTTCCCTCATTGATTATTATGTTCTATTACATATTGAAAGAGGAAAAGAAACTAATTAGCTGCTTGTACGATGGCAAAGGTCGACGAATAATATGTCAAACCGATAATTAACTAAATTACCATGAATTACTATGACAATACAATTACACGGACGGTCTATACGTTTTAACACATAACCTTGACTCTCGGTACATTCGCATATTATAATTTAACTATATTGTAGTGTTGGGCATTCGATGGATATGCATGCATTGCGGAAAATCAAAGAATGACATAAAGCTGGAAGTAATCGCCGAACTCGTGTGTGCATTCATTTATCATCAAAGATCATGCATCATGCTCATGTACTCGCTCACAGTATCTGCACAAATTAAGTGAAAGAATGTTGCTTTCGGACGTTCAATAGTGTCGTTGTGGGCAAAAAGGTTCTTTTGAATGATCCGGCTCTAGGGCTGGCAATATAATCGATGTTCCAAAAATATCGATGTTTTGTCCCGATATATCGATGTATTATTAAAAAGACTGGTAGTTTTCCTTCTAATGTGCTGATTTATTGGAGCACATTTTGCTTGTTATCAGCAATTCAGCTTATCACTTCAGAAGGTGACAATGACAGTTGCACTGTGGTTGTCTGGAGTTCGATTCCAGATGTCAAATTGCCAATGCTTCATTTTCTATTGTCTACGACTGTTGTCTACAGCTGGTGGAGTGTGTTGGAATTTGCTATGGAGGAATTTTTCTGATATTTTTGTTTTAATTCATATTTGAGTTTATCTGTATATGTTATAGAGCTTTTAGTTAGAGCCGCCTCGGTGGCTAGTTGATAGCATACTAGGCTTTCACCCCGAGGACCCGGGTTCGATCCCGGCCAGGGCTTGGAATTTTCATACGCTATAAATCATCCCATCGTCTGCATTAGCCCAAGTGTGCACAATAGTCGGACGTTAAAAAAAATGTATATGTTATACTTAATTCATTAATATCCTTAATCTATAGTTGTGTGTGTGTGTGTGTGTGTGTGCGCTCTCTCTCTCGCGCGCGCGCACACACACACACACACACACACACACACACACACACACACACTTTTCACTTTAAGTGATTACATTAATGACTTTAATTACATGCTTAACAGTCTTATTTTAAAAATCCTAAAAGAAACATGATGTTTTCGTCCCGTTATTTTAACGCTATCGATGTTCTTCAAATGATACATCGATACGTCGGAACAGTATTGTTTTACAAATGTTTGCCATCCATATCCGACTCAATACTCGGATCTTCAAATCATTCGACCACTGACGTCACTCGGCTCGGCTCAGTCGGGTTCTGAATAAGTTCTACCGCTCCTTATGTATGAGGAACGTTGGTTTTCTTTGTGTCTGTGTCTATGGTTGTGTGCTACCAAGTTTATGATACAATACCAGTTTACAATATTATCTGCATTACTAAATGTATTGTTGTGAGCTAATTGAGTGTTTTCCCCTTTCTATAATTTAACTGATAACCGATAATTATATTTTGTTTTTATATTATTTCTATTTTGTGTACATTTTACTGTTTTGACAAGGGCTGTGTATTTGCACTCAAATTTTTCCAATGTCTTTCCGAGTTATTAATTTTTTAAAAATGAGTTATTCCGAAACGAGTCAAAAAGCAAATGACAAACAATAAAAAAGTCTTTTTGTATGGTCAAATATTTCCGGCGGAGGCAGCTGATGGGCTTAGTGATCCCACCGTACCTTACCGCACGTACTCAAGACACATAAACTCACTACGTTCTACACAGATTGGCTAACTTTTAAAAGTGTAAAAAAGACCCGTGTTGATAGAGTGAATTACACCGGCCGAGTGTATCAAACGACAGTTCTTGCAACCTCTCAGTGTACTTCCTTAACAATGCATGCATTTTGTTTGTGTTTAACGTCCGATTATTGTGCACACTTGGACTAATGCCGACGATGGGATGATTTATAGCGTATGAAAATGCCAAGCCCTCGCCGGGAATCGAACCCGGGTCCTCGGGGTGAAAGCCCAGTACGCTATCAACTAGGCCACCGAGGCGGCTGTCGCGATCATAAGAGTTTTTTGGTCAAACCCATTGACCGATTGTTTTGAAATTTGGAATGGAAGTTTCTATAAAACTATGTATATGTAAGATTTTTTCCCATTCAAATCCGTTTCAAGATGGCGGCCTGTGGTTTAACGGTGACGAGTGTGTGCAGTTTTGGCGAAACGCTTTGACCGATTGTTTTGAAATTTGGTACGAAATGTGTAAGATTTTTTCCCATTCACTTCCGTTTCAAGATGGCGGCCTGTGATTTAACGGCGATTAGTGTATGCAGTTTTGGCGAAACGCTTTGACCGATTGTTTTGAAATTTGGTACGAAATGTGTAAGATTTTTTCCCATTCACTTCCGTTTCAAGATGGCGGCCTGTGATTTAACGGCGACTAGTGTATGCAGTTTTGGCGAAACGCTTTGACCGATTGTTTTGAAATTTGGTACGAAATGTGTAAGATTTTTTCCATTCACTTCAGTTTCAATGGCATGCAGGGCTATGCATAGGCGGACTTCCGTTGGTACTATGAAATAGAATGAGCAGTACCTTATAGCACGATAAAAAGGTTGGCCAAATGGAGCAGAACCTCCGTAGCGAGAGAAAGAAAAATTAAAAGGGAATCAGCAGAGCACCTCATAAAGAACTAACTGGAAGTCACCAACCAGAAGTGGATGGGGGGCTATCCATCTGGAATCCTCTCAAAATCCTAGACTTTATAATAAATAGATCTACAAAGGTCGCAGTGCAATATTAACCCTACAAAAATTCATTCATTCAAGATAAAATATTCCTAATGAATCAAATATGTTAATACCATGTTTATGTTCATTAACATTAATTACTCAATTTTTGTAATTGCATTGTCTACTGAGTGCAACGTTTATTGAACTTAAAATTATGCAATGTAAAAATAAACAGTATTTATTAAATAATATTGCATGAATAAAATACTGTACTTGTTTAAAATGCGCAATATTTTGCCGGAACTACTGCAGAACCGCTTCATCAATTGCTTCAAGTTCCGGTTTTCGAATTTGTTTGAGCTAATCCTTTCAATACAGGCCATTCTTTATAAAATTAGACTAGCTGCACCTATTGAGAGGATTTAGACGTCCCTCTCGGTACCCGAGTCTAACACACACTTACACTTACAACATTACACTTACGAGTTAACACTTTGCACTCACACTTACATTTAGGCAGGCGATAATACCGTCAATGTGTTTTTCGCCTTAAAATAATATATATATATATATATATATATATATATATATATAATTAGCTAAATTAAAATTTTGGCTAACACCAAATTGCTTCAAAACTTTTCTTTAACTCACGCAAAACTCTAACCTTACACCTACAGATAAAATGTTCCTTTTAGACGCAATTACACTATATTTTAAAAGTATTAAAAAAATAATGCACTACTTCCAATTGACACTACTCACTCCTTTCAGAATTCGAATATGTTGGCATATTGAGAAGTAGGGTAGAAGAGTAGGAAGTGAATACGTGTTTCGTCGCTATAGAGAGAGATTCCTGGAATTTTGTTGGCCTCAATACAGAAAGTGGTAATACATACTATACGAATGGGAAAGGACCAACACATTTTGCCGTTATAGAGAGATTTCCGTTAAAATACATCCGCAACAGAGATTTTACTATATTTATAAGAATACACTTTAGTAAACATGTATCTATTCGTAGTTGGCAATTTTTGGCCTCAAAAAAAAAAAAAAAAAAAATCAACATATTTTAACTATATGAATGGGAAATGACCAAAACATTTTGCCATTATAGAGATTTCTGTTATAAAGAAATCCGCAATAAAGAGATTTTACTGTATTTGTATAAGTAGGCCTACACTTTAGTAAATATGTATCTATTCGTAGTTGGGAATGTTTAATGGCCTCAACAGAAAAAAGTTGCAACATATTTTTAATATATGAATGGGAAAGGACCAACACGATTTGTCGTTATAGAGAGATTTCCGTTAAAATACATCCGCAACAGAGATTTTACTATATTTATAAGAATACACTTTAGTAAACATGTATCTATTCGTAGTTGGCAATTTTTGGCCTCAAAAAAAAAAAAAAAAAATCAACATATTTTAACTATATGAATGGGAAATGACCAAAACATTTTGCCATTATAGAGATTTCTGTTATAAAGAAATCCGCAATAAAGAGATTTTACTGTATTTGTATAAGTAGGCCTACACTTTAGTAAATATGTATCTATTCGTAGTTGGGAATGTTTAATGGCCTCAACAGAAAAAAGTTGCAACATATTTTTAATATATGAATGGGAAAGGACCAACACGATTTGTCGTTATAGAGAGATTTCCGTTATAAATACATTCGCAATAAAGAGATTCTACTGTAATTGTAAAAATACACTTTAGTAAACATGTATCTATTCGTAGTTGGGAATTTTTAATGGCCTCAACAGAAAAAAGTTGCAACATATTTTTACTATATGAATGGAAAATGACCAACACATTTTGCCGTTATAGAGAGATTTCCGTTAAAAGACATTTGCAATAGAGATTTTACTGTATTTGTAAAAATTCACTTTAGTAAACATGTATCTATTCGTAGTTGGGAATTTTTAAAAGCCTCAACAGGAAAAAGTTGCAACATATTTTTAATATATGAATGGGAAAGGACCAACACATTTTTCCGTTATAGAGAAATTTCCGTTAAAAGACACTTGCAATAGAGATTTTACTGTATTTGTAAAAATACACTTTAGTAAACATGTATATATTCGTAGTTGGGAATTTTTAATGGCCTCAACAGAAAAAAGTTACAACATATTTTTACTATATGAATGGGAAAGGACCAACACATTTTGCCGTTATAGAGAGATTTCCGTTAAAATACATCCGCAACAGAGATTCTACTGTAATTGTAAAAATACACTTTAGTAAACATGTATCTATTCGTAGTTGGGAATTTTTAATGGCCTCAACAGAAAAAAGTTGCAACATATTTTTACTATATGAATGGGAAATGACCAACACGATTTGCCGTTATAGAGAGATTTCCGTTATAAAGACATTCGCAATAAAGAGATTACACTGTATTTGTAAAAATACACTTTAGTAAACATGTATCTATTCGTAGTTGGGAATTTTTAATGGCCTCAACAGAAATAAGTTACAACACATATTTTTACTATATGAATGGGAAATGACCAACACATTTTGCCGTTATAGAGAGATTTCCGTTATAAAGACATTTGCAATAAAGAGATTTTACTGTATTTGTAAAAATACACTTCAGTAAACATGTAGTTGGATATTCGCAACATCAGGGGAAAGAAAACGTTAAAAGAAAAACGAAAAGAAATTCGAGGCGAAATAATAGTCAAGACATTTTCAGTTTAATGAAAAAGGTTGTAAATAGTAAAACAAGTTACAGGGCCTATTGGTTACTAAGAATATTACAATTTAGCTGAAAATAAGTCGGAGTGGGAGGTCATCATAATCTGAGAATAATTACAGTTAAACAAGTTCAGGCTAGCAGAAAGATAGGACGGACGTCAAAACAATACGTCCTGACAAAGCTTCTTTATTAATATGACGGCAGTCACAAGTCCAGCAATCAAGCAAGGAATGCAGATGCCTCGAGGGACACCAACATAGGACTGCATTCCCGAAACTCGCTCCTCTTCGAAACTGTTTAAAATTTCACAACATCTGGACCATGCACTTGGTATTCAAGGCTTGGTACGTTACTAAATAGTCATTAAAATTGCTAATACAGTTGCCCACCAAATTCGTCTGACCCAACCAAATTCTTTATTTAATGAAATGTTTTTCAATTTTGCTGTGAAACAAATCAAGTAACCCTGACAAGATAGAAACGCTTTTAAAAGAGGTGAAATTTAATAACACCACACAAACGAACGTTTAAATAAATATGTGTACTTCAGTATTCAAGGGAAGCGAGGTATGTTTCAACTCGATCGTTCTTCATTTGGTTTGTGTGTTTGTTAAGTAGTTTTGGCCATACGCACTGACCAACTGTTTTGCAATTTTGCTGTGAAACAAATCGAGTAACCCTGACAAGATAGAAACGCTTTTAAAAGAGGTAAAATTTAATAACACCACACAAACGAACGTTTAAATAAATACGTGTACTTCAGTATTCAAGGGAAGCGAGGTATGTTTCAACTCGATCGTTCTTCATTTGGTTTGTGTGTTTGTTACGTAGTTTTGGCCATACGCACTGACCAACTGTTTTGCAATTTTGCTGTGAAACAAATCGAGTAACCCTGACAAGATAGAAACGCTTTTAAAAGAGGTAAAATTTAATAACACCACACAAACGAACGTTTAAATAAATACGTGTACTTCAGTATTCAAGCGAAGCGACGTGTTTCAACTCAATCGTTCTTCATTTGGTTTGTGTGTTTGTTACGTAGTATTGGCCATACGCACTGACCAACTGTTTTGCAATTTTGCTGTGAAACAAATCGAGTAACCCTGACAAGACAGAAACGCTTTTAAAAGAGGTAAAATTTAATAACACCACACAAACGAACGTTTAAATAAATACGTGTACTTCAGTATTCAAGCGAAGCGAGGTATGTTTCAACTCGATCGTTCTTCATTTGGTTTGTGTGTTTGTTAAGTAGTTTTGGCCATACGCACTGACCAACTGTTTTTCAATTTTGCTGTGAAACAAATCGAGTAACCCTGACAAGATAGAAACGCTTTTAAAAGAGGTAAAATTTAATAACACCACACAAACGAACGTTTAAATAAATACGTGTACTTCAGTATTCAAGGGAAGCGAGGTATGTTTCAACTCGATCGTTCTTCATTTGGTTTGTGTGTTTGTTAAGTAGTATTGGCCATACGCACTGACCAACTGTTTTGCAATTTTGCTGTGAAACAAATCGAGTAACCCTGACAAGATAGAAACGCTTTTAAAAGAGGTAAAATTTAATAACACCACACAAACGAACGTTTAAATAAATACGTGTACTTCAGTATTCAAGGGAAGCGAGGTATGTTTCAACTCGATCGTTCTTCATTTGGTTTGTGTGTTTGTTAAGTAGTTTTGGCCATACGCACTGACCAAATGTTTTTCAATTTTGCTGTGAAACAAATCGAGTAACCCTGACAAGATAGAAACGCTTTTAAAAGAGGTAAAATTTAATAACACCACACAAACGAACGTTTAAATAAATACGTGTACTTCAGTATTCAAGGGAAGCGAGGTATGTTTCAACTCGATCGTTCTTCATTTGGTTTGTGTGTTTGTTAAGTAGTTTTGGCCATACGCACTGACCAACTGTTTTGCAATTTGATACAAAGGTACCTTGTACAAAGCCAAAATAACGCATGTGTAAGCATATTTTCCATTTACTGTTTCAAGATGGCGGCTTCTGATTTACAATTACAAGTGTCGCAGTTTCAGCCAAAGGCATTAACCGATTGTGCGAAATTTGGTACGAAGATATCTTGTACAAATCCCAATTAGTAATGTTTAACATTGACTCCTATTTATTTCCGTTTCAAGATGGCGGCCTCTCATTTAACGATAACGAGTGTACGCAATTTTAATCGAACGCTTTGTCCCGATAATTTCGAACTCTGGTACGAAGTACCTTGGATAAAGCCCGAAAACACGTGTAAGATTTTTCCCCATTCACTTCCGTTTCAAGATGGCGGGGCTCTGATTTCAACGTTGAGAATATAGTAGCTGGTTATTTCCTGTAATACTCGTTGAACGGCAAAACCTATCATAATTTTGACCGCTACGTGGAGAAAGAGCACAAAATTTCTAGTAAAGTTGGTCCAGTAACAATTTTGTAAATATTACAGTTACCGGCTAAAATGGCGGTAAACTGTCACGGAGCATTCTGTGTTAATTAAGAATATACTGCGAGGTGTACTGTTCTTTGAAACACGAGTAAAAAAATTAAAAAAACGAACCCTAACCGAAGTAAATTGGATGACTGTTTTATCTTGTTTTTTTTTTTAAATCTACAACATCGTAATTAATTGACAGCACTCACGTTTTATTTTAATACTTTGAATGTCGTACAATTTATACAACGTAACTCTGCTTACGACAGTAAATTCAGATTTAAAAAAACGTAAGCTAAAAAAATTTCTAATAACCATCATTACAAAACGTTTGAATGATTACGTTGGAAAATGGAACTTGTCCAAGTTATTACAATAATCAATTTTTGTTCCATGTTTAAATCATCGTACACTAAGTACATCCAAGCTCATTATCCAATAGAAATTCCCGAACAAGCTTACAGAGTACTGTACTTGTATTATTATATTCACTTATGTTTGCATACTGCACAATTACAATGACTTGGCAGTACTGCAACCGGCCAGCCAGGTTTGCTGTCCTTGAAGGCCAGAGTGGCGCAGCAGCGTGGCCTAGCAAGGATGACGTGGCATCGAAAGTCCAACGCCAGACCGGTCGACGCTGGTTTCATTAAAATTTTCTAAATTCTTCACCCGTATTGGTAAGTTGCTAACTGGGGATTTGTAGTTTAGATTTAGAACACAAGATCGCGCACTACTTCAATGTAAATTTATTGCAACTGCGTTGCCAATTGGTGCATGGTACTCTTCCTGCCCCTATTCCATTGTCAAGTAAGCGACTTGGCAATATTGCTTTACGTGTTGCTACAGCAGCGCAGCCTAGCGATGACTATAAAAAGCTTCGCCGATCTGATGAACATCATTTATCATTTACTATGGATTTACTAATTTTCCTGTGTCTGAAATACAGTGGTGACATTGACGGATTTAAATTTAAATAGTTTTTAATCTGTCAATGTCAGTTTCACAAAATGGACGCAGGAAGTTTCAAGATGGGCGTTTTATTACGGCAAACATGTATATTTGTAAATACGTTATCAAAAAAATTCAAGTCGGCAGTTTTTCGTAATTTGAAAACGACAAAATCATGGCGCCAGAAGAAAAAATTTTAAAGGACGTTAAAAATTATAAATTCGTATTTGAAATCCATTTAATGAACAAAACTTTATTAATAGTTAGATTAATATTTATTAATAATTTTATTTATATTTGTAGTTTATTTATTTATTTTAATATTTATAATAAAAAGCTTGAAAACGCCTTACAACAAAATAGTGTAACGGTGCGTCTCCTGTGGCAGTAACCATTGAATATAAACGGACTAGAAGTACAGCCACTATTATGAAAAGCGTGCTCGATATTAGCGGCTAAAGTCCAAGTAATTAGACTATCTGCCGCTACGAACGCTGCACGAATAGGGAGGGCGCAGACATTTGAGAAAATATACAGTACTATTATCTGTTTAACGTAGTTGAACACTCTGACGCAAGATTCCACTAGTAGTGTAAGGGTTATCGTACTGGGCTTTCACCCCGAGGACCCGGGTTCGATTCCCGGCCAGGGCTTGGTACGCTATAAATCATCCCATCGTCTGCATTATCCCGTGTGCACAATACTCGGACGTTAAATACAACAAAAAAAATCTAGTAAGTTTATATTCAATGCTGTAAGCCAGGGGTCTCCAAACTTTCCAGCCTTAGGGCCATACTGATTACTCCAGTAAGTTCCGAGGGCCAAAACCATATTATCATTGTTGCCGGTGGTAAAAAGTGAAATAGTCCACTGATGAAAAAAAAGTCCGAAAAAGTACGCAACGTTTAAAAAAGGCTGCAAATCGGACTAAAGTCCGCAAAACGGCAACACTGCATATTATTAATTTTCCTGTCATTATCTGTAATTTCTAGATTAGTTGTAGAGTACGAGCCATGAGGGTAACGTGACCATATCAATGTAGATGTCATATTAATAATTATTCAACATAAAATTAGAATACTTCAGTAAACTAAATTTAATTTGCTATAAAAAATATGTTCTCTAAAAGGAGTTTTCAAGTATGCTAGCTCTCCGCGGGCCGGACAAAATCTGTCCGCGGGCCGGATGTGGCCCTCGGGCCGTAGTTTGGAGACCCCTGCTGTAAGCGATTAATGTAAACAATTGCAATACGTTGTTATTGCAAAAACTAAATCCTTTTTCAATACGAAACTAATCTTGATTCATTCATATTTTTATCTCAAATCATTTAATACTTAAAACTATTATAATCAACTATGTTTAGAACTTGTAAGCTTATTAAAATTTTTCGTTTTTATTTCGCATAGATCTGAGTTTGCTGAACTCGGTTTACGAATCATCATCATAAATAATTATACCATTTTTGTCGCTTTATTCAACATTATTACAAGTAAATTTTGAGCTTGTAAACAGCCTAAATCTTTAAAATAACTTTTGACTGTGAGTATACTTCCGTTCTTGAACAAATATTAACGCTGAAAAATACAACACGGAATTGGCTATTAAAATATTTTACTTAAATCTAGGCTATTAATAATACTTTAATTCCAGGAAAGCTTTGTTTACAGGCTTAAATAGTTTAATATTATTTAATAGGTTTGATACAGAATTAGGAACACAGCAGAGTTATTTAAATTAGCCTATTAAATTGATTTCTTGTATGACAATTAATGATTTGTTTTTGTGTGTATCTTGAAAGTGGAAGATTAGGGCACGGAAAACAAACTGTACACAGAACGTTCACGTCTATAGCAAATGATAATAGTCATTTTTCAACGCCAGGCTGCGCCACTATAGCAACACTTCGTGCAATACTGTCAAGTCTCTAAAGGCCCATTTACACGTTGCCAGTGACTGGCATGCCAGTTGAGAAAAGACTTGAAGATCACTTGCATGCGACGACAAGAACGCCAGCTCACTTTATTATGTGGTCCATATCACTGATGGTTTATACATAAACTCTGTTCCTACACCACTTGCTTTACATTTCTCAACTTGCATCAACTCTAAATATGTAGATCATAAAGCTTTATTTATTTTGGCATGTCCTTCACTGTATAATTTGGCACATTCGTGGCTTGCATCGAGGCATTCCTAGCCTCCCGATTGCGGTAATCTTTACTGAACATGGTCCATAAGTTTTCGTGGTCACAGTACAACGGTACAAATGTCAAAATTTTTTCCTCAATCCAACAGATAGCCATTTTTATTTGCCTTTAACTACTTAAACAGAACCTGCTGAATGTAATCACGTGGTTGAATGTTCCCAGCGACTGGCGGACGTCGGTTGTCGTTTATAAGGTGCCAGTGCGGTACAATGGTAGAGGGGGAAGCTGGAGTGCCAGTACAAAAATATTTGTTCTGCTGGAGCTGCCCGCGACTGGCACGTCTGGGGCTTGCTGGCCTCTCCAGCATGGAGCGTTTATACGGTGCTAGTCGCTGGCATCCAGTTGGTAAACTCAACTGAAACGCACACTGGCATCGTGCAAATGGGCCTTAACAGTGGAGTTGGAAAGGTTAGTTATGCACCGATTGGCAACAAAACGGTATATGATGCTGACTATAAGTCCCAGTTAATTAACTCTCCAATATCTTTTCTTTTTTGGAGTTTAACGTCCGACTATTGTGCACACTTGGGCTAATGCAGACGATGGGATGATTTATAGCGTATGAAAATGCCAAGCCCTGGCCGGGAATCGAACCCGGGTCCTCGGGGTGAAAGCCTAGTACGCTATCAACTAGGCCACCGAGACAGGGCAACTCCAATATCAGTTAGCATTCCGTACGTTTAATTTTTACTTTCGTAAGCGAGAAATAAAACTCCCGTACTGAATCTAGTAATTTCTACCAGTGGCGTGCGCAGCGTGGGTGCCGTGGCACCCCCCAGACGCCCCGAAAGGGGCCCCGAGATGCCAGAAAAAAGGGAAAAGAAAAAACTAGCTCGCCGTGAGGAGAAAAAATTAATAAAAAACCTATTTATTGTTTTTGAGTGATAAAATTCAATTTTCAAAAAAAAATTGTGGGATTTGAATGGGGGTTTTCTAGTTAAACAAAAAAGGCGCCATTTTTGGTGTTGGCACCCACAAATTCAAAATCCTGATTCCTGCTGAAGTTAATGTGTACTCTACGTGTAAATCCCCGTTTTGAATGTTCCAGCACCTCCCTCTTAACTCGTCTCATCCATCTTAGTTATCCCCAGGCAGGTGGGTAGGCGTACCTAAAGTTTTAATCTTAACAAATTACTGCACGCAACTAATTCAACTTAACTTTAGCTTACCTTAATTAAGATTAATGGCTGAAACTCGTCAACATGCATTACCTGAAACAGAGAGGAGCGAGATTAAAGTTTACTGAACACAGCTTATCTGCTACAAACCTAAGTTAAGTCTTGCAATTTGGATTTCTGCAGCGAAATTCTTTCTATATGCAAATAAACACAGACGTTGAAGTCTGGACGTAAGTAAACGTTTTGTAGAGAAACCATCAGAGTCTAGCAAGACATATATTGCTAGAATGGTTTCCAATATACGCGGTGTATGTGGTGTGGGAAATTGTTTGCAGACGATGTTCGGAGATAGTGTCTCGGCCAACGACCGAACTCTGGAATTCCTTCATTTTTTTTTAACGTCCGACTATTGTGCACACTTGGGCTAATGCAGACGATGGGATGATTTATAGCGTATGAAACTAGGCCACCGAGGCGGCTGAATTCCTTCATCGTCTGAATTTGATAAAATTTAATTAAAATAATGTTATAGGACCTCTTTACAGCCCTGCAACAAGGTATATATGCGGTTATTTATTTATTTTAATTTATTGTTATTTTCTTTATTTTTCTTGTTATTTTGTTTCTTTATTTATTACTATTATTATTATTATTATTTGTAAGGTCCATTTACAGCCTTACAGCCGCCTCGGTGGCCTAGTTGATAACGTACTGGGCTTTCACCCCTAGAACCCTGGTTCGATTCCCGACCAGGGTTTGGCATTTTCATACGCTATAAACCATCCCATCGTCTGCATTAGTTGGTGTGCACAATTATTATTATTATTACAATTAAATGCACATTAAATGCACATTATTATTACAATTAAAACAGTGTGCACAATAGTCGGACGTTAATAAAAAATTAATTAATTAAAAAAATACAGCCTTACAATCGTGTATATTTTATTGTTTTTTCTAGTTATATATTATTGTTAACTAGTTTTATTCGAATATTTATCGTTCCTTTTAATTACTGTTGTTTGTTTTTGTAGTGTTACTAATTTTTTTATTATTCTTGTTTACTTGTTTAAAAAATTTTAATCGCGCCCCGGCGATGATAACCTTAAAGGTTTTTCGCCGGAAAAAATAATCAACGACTAAGTCCAACCTCTTTTATACGTAATAAATCGGAAGTGTTTTCGAACCATTAATTTCTTAATTTTGTTAATTCTTCTAGCAAAATTCCATTTCTTTAAAAACTAATCGGCGAACGTTTAAATAACGAAAAACATTTCTGCTACTGAACCAAAAAAAAAAATCATGTATCACGTTTTATCTTCCTTTTTTCACTTTAATTACGATAATTACTTCGAAAATACATAGCTAGTTTTTAACAACATAACCTGAAACTTATCAGCTGTTCAATGAAATCAGCTGATCGTTACGAATTAATATAAACGACAAACTAACATAGCTAGTTTTTAAGAACATAACCTAAAACGTATTATATCGTATCAGGTGATCTTTACGAATTAATAAAAAACAACTGATCTTTTAATATAACTACTAAAATTAAATTAACTATTCATTTCATATACTTAAATCGGTCAAATTTCTTAGTAGTTCCCTTAGTGTAGTGGTTATGACGCGCGCCTCATATACCAGATACGTTTAAGAAAAAAAAGTACAATTGCCTATTTAATTGTGGTTGAACAGTTGGCCACAAGATGCCACCAGCAGCGAGCGCTCACACCTCTCATAAGGGTTATCATTCTAGTACGTTTATATTCAATGCTTGTACTGTCTAAATTACACTTTTTTAGTGACTGATGACCAGCATATAGTGTGGCTATTTTTTCAAAAACCGTTTACAGAAAATACCAGCAGTGCTAGGTTAGAACGAATTGTGCCAGCCGCACGCCTCTTATCTAAGTTTACGTTTACTTTCAATTACTACGGAATGGACTTTAGTTCAGTTCTGCGCAGGTGGTCTACCAATCCAGCACCTTTACTGTACAACACAAAACCTGTTCTAAGCTTTTAACCACCTCAAGTCAAAGGGAAATTAATTTATTTACGACTTTTTTGTAAAACAAAAAGCGCACACACATTTGCAAAAACTTACATAAGCTAGTTCTATCTAAAAGCCGCTGCTATTCACAAACAAATCAAATCTAAGAAATCAAACTGGCGTTTCCAAACGGTTCATCTCATTTCGTTCAAGTAAAAAAGTCTCCCAAAATTTTGCCACTTGATAATAACATTAAAACGAAATTTAATAAGAATCATTACAGTTGAATTCAAGAAAATTCGATTTTTTGTTAATGTATGAGAAGTTTTGACCAAAACAGGCATAGTAAACAAAATATTTTGATAATTAAAAACAAAGTTTTGATGCACACAGACAAACTACACATACCAAATTTTATCGAAATCGGTCAAACCGTTTTTGTTTCCTGAGCATACACTTATAAGTATAAATCATTTTTGTTAACAGAAAACCTGAAAACGGGTAGAAAGTAACAAACGATAGAGTAGAAAATGTCAGTTTGGTATCGAATGAGTGGGTATATTGTTCCTTACTACGTACTAGTAGTTCAAAGAACCTCGCAGTATATTCTTAATTAATATACACAGCGTTCCAAGCGTTCGTAAACTTTTCAGTCAATTTAACACGTAACAGTAATATTTACGAAAAATGTTACTGGACCAATTGTGTGCTCCTTTTCCACAGTAATCAAAATGTAACCGGCAACCCAACGTTATTAGAAATGTTACGGTCTTTCTACATGTAGCGGTCAAAATTATTACAGGAAACACTCAGCAAATACTCCCTACGCTGAATCAGAGTGCGCCATCTTGAAACGGAAGTGAATGGTAAAAATTCATTCAACGTCTTTCGGGCGTAATACAAGGTACTTTCGTGCCAAATTTTTAAAACAATCAGCCAATGCCGAGTACACACGTTAAATCAGAGTGCGCCATCTTGAAACGGAAGTGAATGGTAAAAATTCATTCAACGTCTTTCTGGCGTAATACAAGGTACTTTCGTGCCAACTTTTAAAACAATCAGACAATGCTGAGTACACACGTTAAATCAGAGGCCGCCATCTTGAAACGGAAGTGAATGGTAAAAATTCATTCAACGTCTTTCGGGCGTAATACAAGGTACTTTCGTGCCAAATTTTTAAAACAATCAGCCAATGCCGAGTACACACGTTAAATCAGAGGCCGCCATCTTGAAACGGAAGTGAATGGTGGAAAAATTACATGTAGACTACGTCGTTAGGGTTCTATACAAGGTACGTTCGTACCAAATTTCAAAACAATCAATCGATGCATTTGGCCAAAACTGAGTAACAAACATATACACAAAATATCGCAAGATTGGGATTAAGCAGACTTCGCTTCGCTCGATCAATCAATATTTTGGATTTTACAAAACCAATAAAACTGCAAGGAACTTGACTCAATTCTCACTAATTTGGATACGAGTACTAAAGAAACATTAGTAAACCAAAGAAATAAGAATTTAATTGGTTTTGTAATGAAATGTGTCAAATTTAGTGCACTATCTTAAGTTTCACATTACATTTTTTTTTAAAAGTCCGAATTTGAAAATATATACTTTTAAATTTTCGTCATTGCCGATTTTCTGGGTATTTTTGTCAACAGCTCTCCATTAGGGGAAATAACGATCCTACTATTTGGGCATTTACAACATTAAGTTTCATTTCAACATTTGTTGTAGAACAGCTAGAAAGTTTGTGCAATGTTCCTCCACCATTTATTTACCATTCGTAAATACCCAAAAGTATTTTCCAATTTTCAAAAATACCTATTGTTACCGCCAGTAAAATTATTTCTTCCTTAAGAAAAACAAATCTGCATTACCTGGAAAACGCCAAAATAAAAACTTTAAAGGCCTACAGCGCCTGAATTCACTAGCGGATCTAAAAAGAATTAATTGTACAATTCTACACTGTAAACCAGTCACAGCTCAACAGTTAACATAGATAAACTGTAGTACTTAAAATGCAAGACAGAACCTGCCTTGAGTGCATACAGCGTGTGCAGGAATGCAGGCCTAATGGAGTTGAGATGAAGAAACAGTAAACATAACCTAACATACGTGTTAACGCATTTACATCAGCTTGAAGAAAACAAATGTGAAATTATTTCAAATAATAACGGACCGCTGTTGCCAGAAATACAAAAAACGACAGATTATTTGGAAGAGAAACAAATTATAGTAAATTGGTATATTAAGAAAAAAATACAATATTAATAATTGAGTTTAAAATGGAATTATAATTAAACACACATCAAACCAAACTGAAAAACTCTAAAAAATTACTTGAAGAAAAAACATTAAAACTACTCCATGTACATAACAGTACACAGCACATATGAACGATAGTTTCACTTGTCCGCAATGTTAACTTGATTCGGACTTAAACCTAAAATTTACTGTTTCTTTAAACTTCTGTATGAACGGAACAACAACATTAACATCGCACTATAGTTTTTCACCTGAAACAGACAACAAACGGATTCCATACAGTTTATAAAATTTACCGAGCCACCCGTCCCTGGCTTTAAAGTCATCTTTATTCGTCATTTTTTAAATAAAATCCTTCACTTTCTCATGTGTATGCCCAGAAATTGACGAACCCTTTTTTAAAAACTAGGAAAAAACCGCTTCTTCGATCTCGAGAAACTCGTCGAATTCCATTGTTTGTCTATTTTTACTTGATTATCGAACCAACGGCGCGGATGTGTGTGTGTGTGTGTGTGTGTGTGTGTGTGTGTGTGTACACGCACACACACATATATATATATATATATATATATATATATATATATATATATATATATATATATATATATATAGAGAGAGAGAGAGAGAGAGAGAGAGAGAGAGAGAGAGAGAATTTTTTTGTTATTTTAAGGAGAAAAGCACATTAAGGCTATTATCGCCTCCCTAGGAAAAACGTACGAAAATAACAATTTATAAGAAATATTTTTGTAATGGAGCTCATGAAAGTGGAGAAAATATATCGAGTTTGGAAAAAAAAATCAATAAAGGAAATAAACTGTACTGTGTACGTCGTTTTTTAACTCTTACAAAGCCAAAATGACAATCAATGTTGCTAATATACCTTGCGTTTCTTTATTTTGCAAAGACTTAGACGTTTTTGATATATATAGGTCAATACAAAATGCCTATATATAAGCCTATATATACTGTATATACTGATATATAACCTTATTAAACTGCCTATATAATTAATAACAATTAGGCCCATAAAAAACTGCAATTGAAAAAAAATTCTTAACGATTAATACATTTTTCTAAAAACAATTTTTTGTCAGTTTTAAATTTATATCTACCGTGTAGGCCTATAACTTCATTTTGTTTCAAATCTGATAAGACTTCTTCAAGATCAAAATTCCGACAAAAACCCGTAAAGCAGATTTACTGAAATTACATCTTTAACCAATTTCTTGTTTTCATGAAGCACTGAACAAGACTTTCCGACAGACAAATCGTACATTTTAACAGATACAATGTTTTTGTACAATACAATACTTTTCCGCTGTGGAATGCCACAGTAAGTTCTGACCACATTATACGCTGACAATGATTAATATATCTCAATTCAGCACTTGTCTTTTGTCGTTTGTACAAACAAGATATAGGCTATAAATAGGTCAAAGAAACGCAGGTTCGCTGGTTTTATAACTCTTAATAACCCGATTATCAATGTTAGATATATCTAACAACTATATTGATATTCAACAGCGATATTCAAAGATACTCAACATCGATAATCAACGATATTTAACATCGATATTCAACAATATTTAACATCGATATTCAACGATATTTAACATTGATATTTAACGATATTTAGTATCGATATTCAACCGTTATTCAACATCGATATTCAACAATATTTAACATCGATATTCAACGATATTTAACATTGATATTTAACGATATTTAGTATCGACATTCAACGGTTATTCAACATCGATATTCAACATCGTTATTCAACGATATTCAACATCGATAATGAAATATATTCAACATAGACATTTAACGATATTCAACATCGACATTCAACGATATTCAACATAGACATTTAACGATATTTAACTAAATAACTATATTTAGTATCAATATTCAACGGTTATTCAACGAAATTTAACATCGACATTGAACGATATTCAACGATATTTAACATTGATATTTAACGATATTTAGTATCGACATTCAACGGTTATTTAACATCGATATTCAACGATATTTGACATCGATATTCAACGATATTTAACATTCAAGGATCCAAACATCACTTACATTGGTCTCGATGGATAAGATACAGGTCAGTTTGCTGCTAATGTGAACTGCGCACCTCAAGGTCGTAGCTTTGAGTAGTTACTGCTGTAAGCTTTAATTTTTCTGTTAACACCGATCCCTCGTCCTCACTAATATAACTGGCATAGGGTATAGACGTTAAGAAAAAAATCATGCGTCATTATAAGTCGACAAGCCGTATTCTACCAGAGCCGGGGCACCGTAATGGCATTTTGTAATCGGAATTTGCTAATACGTGAAATAAAAACATTTCCCCATTCTACGCGTGTTACGTGTGTGCATGCGCTGGTATAACATCAAACTGACTAAAACATCAAACTGACTAAAAGCGTAGCAAATGTGTGTTTACTGTATTAGCCTACAACTTCCTGAACGTAAAAGCTGGCAGCCTGTCTGACCGAATGTGTAGTACAGCCAACACTGGCACTGGAACCTGCACTACAATTCGCATGCTCGCATGCTCATACAGCCACTGCAAAATATCATGTTTGTAGGTCATATCGGTTTTCAAGTTATCAAGGACACAACACGAACTGCCCGATTCCGAGGCCTATGTACGCATATTTTACCCATATGTGACATTAAACTGGCAAATCGTATTTTAAACATTTTTTACCATTCCGTCCCAAATATAACCAATAAATTCACGAGCTATCGACAGAAATTAGTCCAAATTTCTTAAAACCGACCGATCAGATATTTAGATCACAGCTAGCCCCTTTATGCAGTTTCTCAACCTAACTCGGTAGCCTATACCAATGGTCGGCAAACCGCGGCTCTTTGACTCCTTGGCTGCGGCTCTTCCACGAAATGTTTAATGCAGGCACGGAATATTATTTATTAATTTGCCTTGTAAGAGATGAGGCTTTTTGAAACGCAAGCCTACAGAAAAAAGCACATTTTTATTTCGGTCTGAATATTTACGCGAACAATCATTTTCAAGCATGAACTTTATCAAATGTAAATTAAGAAATCGGCTTATTTATGAGAACTTGGAATCGTGCCTACAATTAAAAACAACATACAAACCTGACACCCTTACTTTGCAAGGCCATTGTTCACATTAGTGGGGTGTTTGTAGTATTTTTTAAGGATACCTTTAATATTATTTAACTTGTTATATTTTTAAATAAATATTATCTTTATTTAAGTATGGTACCAAGTTTAATTAATTTTTTTTTTTTTTTTTAGTTTAACGTCCGACTATTGTGCACACTTGGGCTAATACAGACGATGGTATGATTTATAGCGTATGAAAATGCCAAGCCCTAACCGGGAATCGAACCCGGGTCCTTGGGGTGAAAGCCCGGTACGCTATCCACTAGACCACCGAGGCGGCTAGTTTTATTTAATGTACCGTTAGTTAAACTAAGACATATTTAGCAAAGACAATCTCGAGAGTGTACTTTTAATTCTAAATATTTCCATAAAAAGTCTCTACTAAAGCAAAGCTTAAGTTTAAAAAAATGGCGCTTTGAATAAACTTCAATTTTGTATTGGTTATATTTGGTTCTTTTAGATGACGAGTTTGCCGACCACTCTCCTATACCAAAACTGTTTAAAAACATCAACAGTGATTAATTCTTTATATTAATTTATATAACCAAAATTAAACCTATATCTCTAGATTTTCAATGACATCTATCAAACCGTGAAAACAGAACACGATTGTTTTTTGAGATAGCCCCCCATTAGTTTTACTTAGATAAAGTAGTTAAGAGCAATACGTGATCAAAACCTTTAAACTTAAGCATCCCCGATATTTATCCACTTAAGGGTTTTCTATGAAATAATTTGCAGTGTAACTTGGTTTTTTTCAAATAGTGATTTTAGATTTTTTTTCTTTTATCAACTTTATTATCCAATTAACACATATTCTCTCGTGTAAAATATTTTTTTACGGAACAATATTGTGACGTCATTGCTGTTTACATTGCATGGAAGATGCTAATTTCCAACACCGATTTACTGCTCATGCGCGTTATCACATTCTAATACGCATTACTTAATACGTGTTACTTTGTTCATACTTGTAGTGAAAAAGTTAAAATGGCACCCTTTTAATTAAATAGGTTTTTTTACCCAACAACCGTGTCAGGACTACCAGTATTTTTTAAAAAAATTATCGTTTTAATGATAAAAAACACGTTATCTATTTTCGCGCGGTAGCAGTTTTGAGGTTATGCGGGTCACTTTTATTTTCGATTTTAGCGTACTTTTCGCGCTTTTATATTTTGGATCATTGCTTTTCGATATGTAATCAAGCGATTTGGCGAAAAAAAGTATCGAAAAAAATATCGAAAACTACCAACACTGCTTATTTACCCATTAAAAAAAAATTATCAATAAATGTACGAAGACTCCGTATGTCAAATTTCATTGAAACTTATCAATTCGTTTAGTTTCCTGCGAGGTACAAACACACAGGCGGGCAAACATCCGCGTAAAAAAACTTGCTTAGACTCGGGAACTTGAAAACGCACAAATCCATAAAAATCGGTATTTTCACTATTTTATAGCCTACTTCATATAGTCATTAAAACATTCCATCAGAAATTCAAAACCGAATATTTTTACACCACAGACAACTTAACACAGATATAACAACTTATATAATTTCTGATTTCCTTAAACACGCGCGCGCGCACACACAATACTATGAATCCCGTTTATAATACAGACGAACGTTTATTCAAATCATCAGTCTCGAACGTGTGATTAATGTCCCCAACAATATTCGCCTGATAACCAGCAAACTGAGTGCAGTAATCACCAAAATCACAGCCGCTTGGATCATCCATTTAATATTAAAGCCAACGTTACCAAAATAATCCCCTCGTTTATTCAGTAACAGCACGGCTCCCGGCGACTTTAAATTTTAATCTACCAGAGGGGACTGTTTGTGGGTGGCCGACAGCGGACAACAAAAGCACGTCAAACTCATAAACCTCTACATCACAGTAAACACCGGGAGATAAGGGAAACAACCGAGGGCTGTCACACAAAGCAAAGTAAATTTAATATGGAGATGAATGGGGGGAGCAACTGGTGACCCTACGTCCTCTTGAATAAATAACCCTTTAGTTTTGTGTCGCTAAGACTACTGATTATGTCGAAGTTGGAGGAAGTACTACACGTCAAGCGGCTATCTCGCTGATAAGATCTAACATAAAGCAAAACAGCTGTTACCGCGGTCCTCAACACGATAGGATTTGACATCTTTTCTATTTCTTAAAGGGTACTGAAAGAAAAATTATAGAAAACAGCTTTGCACAGCTGTCTTGCTAACGAAGAGAATTTCCCCAAATTTTTTTTTTTAATCTTGCACTTTTTAATAATAGGACAATATAAGTATTTTAATTTAAAAAAATAAAATTAAAAAAATATCGTATTTCAATGAGATGTGGTAGTTCAAAATGCTAATTTATGCTGCTGGTTGAACACACATTACAATTATCGACTTTCCAAAACATTACTTTTCCTTCAGTTTTTGGGTGCCAAAACGTTTTTGCACCATGTTACTTAAAAATAACTGGTACTTTAAAAAAAAACCAACAAAATTACGATACGAGTATCGTTGGTCACGCGGTTCTAACATTAGAAAACACTGCTACTGCTGTGTTCTAATATTATAATAAATCAAATATTTAACAAATTTAACACGCCTAAATGATTCTACAAAGTCTTTCTATTGGTTCACCTCGAATAAAACCAACACGTTAAACCTAAGGGAGAGCTAAGTTCGCGTTGGAACAGTTTTAATAAACACAGAAATATATTAAGTCACTCGAAACCTGTGGCGTTTAATTAAAGGAGTCGGGAATGTACTTTAGCACCCCTGCAGCTTCCTACCCTTCCTCGGAGGGCTCTAACTCAAGTGTTATGCCATCTTCTCTAATATATCCAGCTCAAATTAAGATTGAAGCCAGAAACAACTGCGGAAACTAAGATACGAAAGTATTAGGCCTAATATTTGACACTACACGTATATTGCAGTACTTACTTTTAAAATATAGCAACAAATTTACAAATTTTTAATATAAACGTGACATCTAAGGTAGCTTTCCAACAGTGCAGTTTTCGGAATGTTATAATGCACTAAATCAGTAATTTCCACATAATTTTCCGGCACCATTTTGAAACGCTAAAATCTGATATAAAATGCTTTGCTATCAACGTTACAAAAAAACAGTAAAATGTCAATTTTACAATCAATTTATTCCATGTGTTGAAGTTTTAACATTTTTTTAGATATAAAATGTTAATTTGCGAAGATGTTAGCATAGATTGATGGTGAAATCAGACTAAAAAAAAAAGGTAAAATAAAAAATATATCTAGAAATTTGCTTCCATCACGTCAACAAAACATCTGCTTGCCCACGAAAAACAAAATTATTTCGCTAATCCAACGGTCGCTATTTTGAAACAGCCCCAAAATTTAGCGTTAAAATTAACGGCCGGGTTATTTATGGGCTACGGTAGAACTACTGCATCACGTGCACACATACATTTTAAAAATTCTAATATTCACTACAGCGTTAAAAAGTTCTGGCTTTTCAAGGACGACGAGTTGCCAGGTGACTAATAGGTTTAATTAGAACATAAATGCGCATCACGCCATTAGCACTGTGATATGACAAATAAATGGACTTCCTGTGTGAACAGATTAGTAACATTGCGACAGACAGAAAAAAAAATGCCTTAGATAAAAAAAAAAATGCTTAAACCTGGTGCGTGCTTGTTGCTGTGATTACAGAAATTTTCAACAGTATTCTTAAAACTGTAACGCAAGATGTACTTCTACTAGAAATTGAGCTATTGGATCGGCCGTCATAGTAAGACTGAAGACCCGGGACCTTCAAAACATTAGCAATACTGTATTTGTAACCGTAACAGAAGCATATGAACTCAAAAAGAAACCTTACACTTACACCATTGGTGTTACTGATAATATCAATACCTCAATACCGATGCCCCAAAATTAGGAAATCCAGATCAAGTACACGGTAGGCCTACTTGATTGTCATCAATACTGTCCATATTACTATGACAGTTATAAAAATGCCCTAAACCTCTGTATAACTAAAACAGATTACATATTACTACTAACACCAAAACCAGCTAAAAAAACTATTCATTTACATAGTTAAACCTATTT
This sequence comes from Callitettix versicolor, assembly GCA_022606455.1. NCBI lineage: Eukaryota > Metazoa > Arthropoda > Insecta > Hemiptera > Cercopidae > Callitettix > Callitettix versicolor. Next base: position 97,019,938 of record CM040186.1, on the reverse strand, counting down.
CTTACTATCTTCTACAACTTTCACTTTATAGTTATCACAATCGTAAGTGTTTACTAAAGTGACTTGCACACTTCAAACATTAGGCTTATAGTACATTAACCCTTTCTAGTTTCTTGGCGTCCTTGACTGATATCTGTCAAAATAACATCAACAGACCTAATAAATTATTTATGAACAGTTTTCTGCAAAAACAAGAAATTATATGTCTAAACAACTGATTAAAATTAATTCTTTGAAGTACAGTGTTACTTAAAATAACCAGCTCTTTAATAATCATATAAAAAACCAGGTTTCTATAAACCAAATTCTCATATAATGCTATTTTACATAGTGTTAAATATGCTATGTGGTTTTACATTACTTGGAATTTCTATCTAAATTAACATTTAAAAATACAATAAAGTACGGTAATGAAAAATTTTAAACGTTACATACAAGACAAATTTGTTTCATCCTGTATGCCTAACTTTATAATGTTATAAAAGTTTTTAACATACTTGCCGATGTTTTCCCATACTAAAGGAGAAAGCTGAAATCATATATTTTGTTTTTCCATAAACTAGAACTGTTTTTAATTATGAAAATTTTCATTTACAGGTTCCTAGTTCAATTAGCCTATTAATCATAATTTACTTTTATGCTCTAATAACTTCTTTATTTTACTGTATTGTCCTTGCAATTAGCTGTGCTCATTACATACAAATATTTTCTTCTTTATAATACAATAAAGTCTTTGTCCTTGCTTTCATTGTTTATTTTAAACCATCTCAAATTGATGAATGTATTTTATTTTAAAGAAAAAAAATAAGTAGGCCTAAAAAAAGTCTAAGAGAAAAAGAAATCTTTTTTTAATTTAAACATATATAGGTAGTCTTATTACAGATACATTTTGGCCTATTATAAATATTAAAATTAAAGAACAAATTAACAAGACATTTAGGCAACTTTGTTTGAAATATCAATAACTTTAAACAAAAATAAATAAATAATTTATGACACATACAAAACATAACAGAATATGTTTCCTATATTAATTTGATTTTAATTTAATAAATAGTTTTTAAAAAAATTGTAATATTTAACACTAATACATATTTTGTGATATCACCTGACTTCAATGATTTTGACAGTTTTATTATGTATTTAATGAGATATCAGGCTACTTATCTTATGCACCAAATAGTGTTTTGATACAAATCAGCCTTCACAAAAAAGGTAATTTCTTCTTCAATAAGTAAAGTCACAAATAATATATTTGACCTTTTACTGTAGTAGTTTAAAACTTTTTCCCAGTTGGCTAAGTGAAATTTTAAATTAGCCTAATATCTTTTACCTTCTCTTATTACATTTTAGATATTATGTAATTTAATGACCTGTTTGAATTTCAATAAAAATAGCTTTGAATTTTAGTAAAGTATTATAAAAATTTCAATTAAAACCCATGAAAATGATCTGCTTTGTTTTGAAATGTGACATTGAAAAAGCGAGCAACATTTAGGAAAATTAAAATTATGTACTAAAATGCAGTATTCAGCTTATTTTTATCATTGCAAAAAAAAATACATCAAGTTTGGTTAAAGTGGTTGTACCGATTATCCTAGTAAAAATTGAATATTTTCTTCCTAAGTAAAAATAATTAATCAAAACACTAAACTAATTTTTTTAAAACTATACACAGGATTTGGCTGGTGACAAATGCTTTCTTGTCATAAGTTTCAATTACTGGGCCACAAAACAGAAAGTAGGTTCAGTAAAAATTGTATATATCCTATTTGGATTTTTCGGGGATATGGAATACAAAATTCCTAAGTTATAAAACTAACTTATAACCAAACAATAGTAATATAATTTAAAACTTCAAAAGAACTAAATCTAAAAAATTGAGGTCTGCTTAGTAATTTATAGCAAGGGTTAATTTATAATTAAGCCCTATTTATAACACTTATTAATTAGCAACATACTGATTTAAGCATGCAATTTTCATTACAAGAATTAGACGTTTCACTACAAGAATTAACAAGAATTAGCAAGATAATAACTGATTTATTATACTGTGATAAAAATCTCTTATAAGAAATTAAATCTTCTGCCAGTGAATCTTTTAATTCGACAATAAAGTACATAATTTTTAAAAAATACAAAAATTATTAACTTAGTAAATCATTCGAAAGTTCATAAATACCTTATTGTGAAAGTTCAAAAATTTTAAAAGGTTAGGTAATTATAGTCAAAACAAATGCAAACTTTGAAAAGTGAGGTTAGGCAGGTTTACAAGACTTACCTGCAATTGTGAATCTGTCCATGTAATTGATGAGGTTAACAAAACACAAGACCACCACAGTTAACCATTGCCTTTTTGTAATTACAGTGCCAGATGGTAACATTGTTCTTTTACCGCCAATCCCGGACTCAGTTGAACTTGAAGTCAAAGGCGGAACTATTGTATCTACACTATCACTGTCTTCTCCACGCATCAGCTGTTGATGCGAAATATTAGGAGGAATTCCCGTAGGTTCCATGTTTAGTAAATTTAAGGAATGTTTATCTACGAACTTCTGAGCTGGCATTTGACGAAAATTACCAACTCACGACGGAAACAACACGAAAACCCACAACGAACTAAACACTCAAACAAACTCGTGTCCTCCATTTCTAAGGTATAACGTTAACACGTGACAGTAAAACGCGCATGTCATGGAGGCGTGGCAGAACTACAGCGCTACCTATGACCATGACGTGTCAAAGCTTTATGTTTATTGAACTTTGCGCGCATTCTCGTAGTAAAATTTGTAAGTATCGTTTATCAACACAGTTATATAGTATTCTCAATAGGTACTTTTTATAAATATTATGGTATTATCTTTGATATTATTACCTGTATTATAAATAATAGCCTTGACTATACACTCAAGGATAAGAGTCAACATTATTATTTTTTTTTGTTGTTACTTAAGTCAAAGCTTTAATTATTTACAAATAGTAATTATTGTACTTTAATTGCCTAGTAGGCAATTAATCTAATCAGTAAATACTAAAGAAAAACCAGATTACATATTATTTGAAAAAATGCTTTTAAATTTTAATTAAAGAAGATTCAAAATGTATATTGTAATTCACTGTATCTGGACCTACTAAATGATTTCTGTGAATTATTAAAAAAAATATAAATTCGCTTTAACATCCATTTCTTGTAATTAATTTGTAATGTTCCTTTTGGTGAGAACAATTTTGAAGATACCTATTGAATTTTTAAATTCTTAATGTAATTTTTTTTCTGCTAGGAATTTTGTTATTTTGTTGTGTACATCTCTGATTTCCTAACTTCAAATATTTTATATTTTTGTTTTGAAATACTATGCTTCCACTTTTAAAACTTTTTATTGTATTTTGTTTTGGGAGACATATACTTCTTCTACATAAGAAGTAAAATGTAATATTTGATAAAAAAAATAAATAATTGAAATTGATAGGTATTTATTTTGACAAACTTTTTGTATTTCTATATAGATTTTGACTTTCTGTATTTTCTAAACAATTTTATTTACAGATTGATTTAGTACTCAAATTAATATTAAGCTGTTCTATGAAAAAATTGTTACTTCATCAAATATTATTTATATTATTGTATAACCTAAAAAAATTTAAATTACTCTTAAATCTGGTTAAACCTACCTTTCTTGAGCCTGGGGGATGTAATATCAAATTAATATTAATTAATTTTAAATTAGCAGAATTGATAAATAACATGGAGGCTTGTTAATCAATAATAATGGCACTTGTTTGTCTTGGAACATTTCCAAACAAGATTAATCTTTATGGTTAAAAAAACTTTTATTTATAATAATTTTCTTACTGGTTTTATGAGTTTTTATTTTTGTTATTGAGCATAACAATTAATCAATCTGATTATTGATTATGTCATATTATGTTGTTGCTTTTGGTAGCAATTGTTCAAGAAAGTAAAAAAAGGGGGAAATTGTGGAACTGAAAGTAAAAACGTAAATAACTGTAATCATATGGGTTCCAGATGTTAATATCCTAACAATTTTAAAGACTGCTGGGCATATAGTTCAGTAGCATTCATTAATAATTTAAATTATTGATGAACTTTATATATATATATATATATATATATATATATATATATATATATATATATATATATATATATATGTATGTAATATTAAAAGCAGTCTTACACAAAGTATGTGAAAGATATATTTACTGTTAACTGTAAAAAGTCAGACGTTAAACAACGAAAAAAAAAAATCTAACAATTTTGTTGCTAGATGGGTTGGTATGTAGTACTGTACAATGGTATTAAAATGTTTATTATTCAACTTCAACCTTACATGTCAGTTAGATATCAATATCAAAAAAACTAAATTCTCTAGTGACTCAGGCACGCCAATCACTTGAGAAAAAAAATGGAATTATGCAAGATGTTTTTCATGGAAAATACGAGTACGGTTAGAAAAAATATACAAGAATATAAGAGAAGATATTTTTTTGTGAAAATGCACAAATTGGTTAGGTTGATTTCGATTTGATGATAGTCAGAGGGGGAAAATATTTTGTCTCAGTTTTACATTGATAAACTAAGACATTAACAATAATTATTTAGAAATATAAGGGTCAATAAGCGGGAAACAAAGAAACAAATCAAAATCCCAGTAAATAACTGCACTAAAACTGAACTTTTGTGTAATGATTCAGTTTTAAGAATATTGTAATTATAGGCCTAATAAAAGTATTATTGAATTCATTTACCATAATTTTATAACATTCAAAAGATAACTTAACCTTAATACAATGAATGTGTAAATGTTGTGCCATACTGGAAGTGAATATAGTTCAGTTTTTTAAAATAATTATTCACATACAGTAGGATGAAATGCTGACAATTATTTTACTATATACTTTGGTATAATGGCAATAATATACTTTGCATTTGCCACAATACAATGCGCTTCTTGATTAAAAATGGTTGCAAAACTTACATATAAGCCTCACTGTATATTCTAAGTACTGTGATTGCAATAGGGTGTCAGTAAGTTATAAATCTACTGTCTTATTTGAAGAAGTTGCCTTCACATAATTTATTACTTCTCCCAAACAACTGAATTTGGGTAAAATAGTTAAGTATATGAGAAGTGTGTCTAGTAAGAAAGTTAGCAAATCTTTAACTTTAAAGCTGCAAGAAATAGGAAGTGATGAAAGAAAAGGCAACTAGTGAATCTGTCAAGAGTTTCTCCTAACAATAGTATTTTTTTCAATAGAAAAAGTCATTAACTCTAGATTGGTATCACATATAATTCTGATGTGTGCATTTTATATGCTATAATTGCTACCTCATCCACAACATTAGTCATCTTAAAGAAGTGCTTCTTTGTTTAGTTGCTTATAGTTGGTGTAGTTCAATTCAGGTGTTTGTTAGTAGTCTTACAACTTTTCGTAAATGTTACATATTAATACAAAGAACGTACCATAAGACAGCGATACCAAATCTAGGGTTAAGAAGTTTATGTTTTAAATTATATATAAAATTCCCTTATTTTATAATTTTGATTCCATCAACAAATTTACCCTTAAACTCAGTGAACACTGTTTTCTTACTTTCTCAGAGTAGATACTGATAAAGCTTGCAAAAATCTATTTAATATTTTATTTTAGTCTATCTTAATTATTAATATAATTAAAATATATATTAATTTAGGCGGATGAAGGTAACTAACTTTTGAATATTTGAGAAACATTTTTTAAAAATAACAATTTATAAATTTATGCTAATCCAATCTCAGGTAAGTAAGTGATCACTTCTTTATGAGTAACTAATTTTGAACATGTGTTTATTTGGAGCAAAAGGGGAAGTTGCCATGAAACATCTGGTGAACATTAGCCCCAAAGACTTATGCACCACTACTGATCACTTTATTTATTTCTAATAGTAATAAATAAGAATTTATAAAAGAATTTTACAAGAAAAAGAATCGTGCATTTATCTGATCCATTCATTTACATTTCCTTCAAGTTATCAAGGAAGTTGAAATAAGACTGTACTCAGTAATTAGTTAGATGAATCATTTTATTTATACTTTGTTAAATTACATGTGATAAAATGATACTTAAAACAATAAATTAAAACAATTCACAGGTCAAACTTAAGGCACTATACAACGTAAACAACTAAAATAAGGCATTCTATCTTCTTTGAAGCTACTTCAAAGGAAATTAGTAAAAGTACAAACAAACATTTCTGAATATAAAAATATTTTATAACTGCCACTTACATAAGATCACATATTCCATTTGTTTTCCCAAACAAATACTCGTGTAGCTTGTTTTAATACTATATATCTGTTTAATTTAACTTTATAAATATGTACAAACTTACAACGTATATATATTTTGGCTTAATTCACTTTCTGCGACCATATTGTGGTATACAAAGGTACTAAATGGTACTTAAAGCACAACATTGCGTTAATATCTCTTTTAAGTCCAATAACATTCGATAAAATAAATATATACAAAACTTTTAACGTAGAAAAATCAATTTTTTCAAGGCAATGTGTGAAAAACATACATTCTGTTGAGAAATCTTCTTTGTCAATGCAAATACATTTTGCAATTATATTAAAATTAATACAGTCAAAACGTTCTTCAATAGAAGAATTAAACGGAGATCTTGGTCGCACAACACATTGTGTTTACTCAAACTTATTTTCTAATTAAAGATCTCATTTTGTTCACACATCGGTCCATAAAATTCCTTTTCCGTTTTAGGGTGTCACTACCTGATGTCACAGAATCCGATATTGTATCTAGATCATCGTGCATACTGATGGATTTCTCCAACAGCGGTTCAGGTTGCGAATCTGTCGTTGTGGATTCTAGCAAGCCTTCTGAGCTGTGAGTGCGGGAAGGAGGTGGCGGGGATTCTAAGATTCGTTCTACACTGTGGCTGCGGCTCGGTGAATCTGTTAACACGTTGGTGCTGTTGGTAAGAGGTGGGGATGAGTTGGATTCTAAAAGACCTTCTACACTTTGTGTCCGGTAAGGTTGGGTTGGACGTCGTCGGCGAGTTTTCCCTTTAGGACTGGTAGGCGGACGCCAGGCGGTGCACATAGGGCTTGAAGACTTACGACGCCTGGACAGAATACATATTTAGTCAGCATTGTTGGTAAATAGGCAAACATAAATGGTTGCTGAATGTTATAAATGACATGAGACAGAGTACTTAAAATCATTGGCTGTTTAATAACTGAGATCTCACCAGTGAAACAGCCTTATATATATGTTTTTTAACAATTTCATGGTGTTGTTAAAGTTATGGTCCAACTTGAAATTTTTACATATAGAATACATTTTTTTAATTGTATTATTTTTAAAATTTTCTAATAAACCTGCTACAAGGATTAAAATATAACAAAGATACTTTTTCAATTAATGATTTTTTCTGTTGCAATATCAAACATATTTTTTGTCATTATTTATCCTATTCTTCATTTTTACTTTCATATTTTGAAAACTAAAAACTGCTAAGATTAATAATTATCCGATTTACTGTTTACATGCCAGAGGTGTATTATACATTATTTTGATATTACTATGAGATAAGAAGGCTGTTAAGATATACAACCAATGAAATTAATTAACCCTAAGTATGCTCTGGTTCAATTAACCAATAAAACCAGTAGATTATTGCAATACTTTAATCTAAACAAAATAACCTAAATACTTTTTTTTTAAAACAGTACAAATAAAATGCATTGTACAGATATTTCATAGAATAACACAAATAGAGCATGAAAAGTTAAAGATAGGAAGGAGGGAAGGCTTCAGTTTGACTGAAAATGTAATGTATATCATGTAATGGTATTAACATTAAAAGTTATTTTGATAGTTGTAAGCAGAATAAACAAATATGGTTTTTACAGATGGTATATATAATATATATATGTGTATATATATATATATATATATATATATATATATATATATATATATATATATACAAAATTCTTCTTTTTTCTATAAACAAGACACATCTCAAATACTAGGCTAAAATAAACAATCATATTAGTGGGAACACAATGGTCTGTATTAATTAAAAAAAGTTTGATATTTATATAGAGAGTGTCCCACAAAGAAATGCAGAAACTTTTAGGATTTGTTCTACTGATGCATATAATAAAAAAACGTTAATATAAATATGGATTCAAAAACGTTTTGCACTTGAGTTATGGTTAGAAAAGATTTGTCCTTGTTCAAAGAGTGAAATAAAACCATATTGAAATCATATAAACCTTTATTTAATGGATAAACGTTGAGTTTTCTTATGATTTTTTTTAATTGAAAAATTTAATAAAACAGTTCCTACATTTTTAAGTACAGCGGTTATTAAGATATTTGACATAATACACAAAATTCAGTCACAAAAATATGTTCTTTTACAGTTCCGTATAACAATGAGCATTTAATTTTGTTAAACATGTAAAAATATATAATACTTAATGTACTACACACCTGTAAACAATGTGTTTTGTGATACTGAATTTTGTGTATTACGTCAAATATTTCAACAAATACTGCAGTTACAGATCTGGGAACAGTTTTAATCAATTTGTCAAGTAAAAAGCCATAAAAACCATCATGTTTACCACTTAATTTAGGTTTATAGGATTTCAGTATGGTTCCTCTTTAACCAGGAACCAAGCTGAATATAATTAGCTAGCTGTGACTCAACAGTAGTGCATTTCCAGACCCATGTTTGTACAAACGTTTTTCATTATTTTCATCAATAGAACAAGTCCTGAGAGTATCTACATTTATTCAAGGGACAACCTATATATACTCTGTATGTAGTATGTATACAGTAACACAAAAATGTAAGTCAGTACTTCTGTAAATGAGGAGCATGAAGGTTTAAACTATAAACTACATGTACTTGTAAATATGCATTTGTGAAAATTTGATGACCTGTTAGAATAACAATTAATGAATGAAAATTAGTGGAACTAAGCAAAACAGATTATGGAAGAATGATAACGTTCTGCAGAAACAGGATAACAAACAAGTCCTAAAATAGAATCTTCAAGGCCATAATCGAGGAAAATCGATCAAAAATACTAATATTAGAAGAATTGTTAAATTGATTTCCACTGAAGGTCCTTTTACATAAAATTGTTTTCGGTAATGTTTTTAAAGAACTGGTAGTATTTTTGTGAACTGGCTTAATGATGCTCTATCAAAATTGTATTGCTTGCCAATTATACAATGAAAAAATATACTAAAACTTCGTTTCCTTCACCCCCAAAATAACGAGAAGAGAAAAAAATGAAAGAAAATCCAAATACACAGTTTAACTGTCCGTAAGAAATTAATGTTCCACCTGCATATAGATGAAATCCTAGTGTATTCACTTTTACTTATTTATAAAAAATGACTATATTTGCTATAAACATATCTATACTGAAGTAAAAACGAATAAATGTTAATCACCTGGTGAATCTATCACGTAAAATGAGGTTAATGTTAAACAATGACTATAGCATAGAATAGAAAAGTGCTCACCACACTAGCAAGGTTTCCGAGCCAAAACTCAAAGATTCCTAGAAAGAAAGTTTTATTAATAACAAAAAAGTGACACATAACTATTTTTGAAAAAAAACCAATGAAAGTAAAAAATTAAAGTAAAAACTGTAAGTTATGAAAATGTAGAAGAAATAGTAGAATAGTTAATGAAGTTAAAAGATTAATTTAGCAATTCAAATAATAAACAATAATCAACAAAGTTTAAATGAAAAATATTTAATCTGAATTTAAATTAACGAAGTAGGTTTTAAGTAGGTTTAACAAAAAATGTTCATAAGAGCATTTTGAATTAAGCTGATTTATTATATAAAAAAGAAAATGACGTAACTGCAAAAAAAATATTTACATTAGGGGTTTGTTAGTAACTGACGCATTTAACTAAGAATGTCCCAAGTTGTTGGTGACATACAATTTATTGTTTTTATTATCTCAATCTCTTCATAATACAACCAGAATTTAAAAACAGATTGATTCAGTTTTAACAATATACCGGAGTGACTGTCATTTAAATTAAAATCTAATTTGTTACTAACAAATTTTATTTAAAAATTCATAATATTTAATCAAATTTGGTAACAATTAACATTGTTTAATAACCATACTTCATTTTTGAGGAACAAAAACTATTTTTTCCTGGACAAAAATACAAATTTATTATCTTGCAAGTTAAACCTTCCTAAAACCTAACCTAACAAAAACTGTAATTATTTACCTGGCGTGCCCCTCTAGTCAATCCCGATTCCCGTTCACATCCTTGTCGCTTCCCTTGCCACTCTCATTAGAGTGCATGCGTTGATACGTTGGAGGTTGCCGTACAATGGATGGTGTTCCAGGTGTGGCATCTCCTTTGTTGTTCCCGCCTATCCTGCTGATACCCATCTCACCGCGGATAAATTTCTCCAGCTTATCAACACAAGCATCTTGGTAGTCGTGGATCCATCTGAAATTGCAAACGCTGAAGTTTCAAATTTTGTTGTAAGACTTATAGAATTGTTAGAGAAGCAGTAAGGCTATGCTTCTGTAGTGAGCTTGAACACAAAATTGTCCAGAGTGCTTTGAAATTGTAATTTTATGGGTTAAACTTAATTTTAGTTTTAAAAAATCTGCATGGTACATTACTTTCTATTTGTAAGAAGTTTTAAGAAAATATCAAGATAATGAAAGAATTTTATATTGAGATTTATGTGGATTTATTTTTTTTCAGATCTCCTGAGTACAAGAAAGTATTTGTATGTGTATTGTATTGTATGTGTACATCTCTGGACACCAAACAAATTAAAAAATTTAGATAAAATTCAGTATGTAGATTTCTTATTTCTTAAGGTCAATTTTTAACTAATAAAAAATTATTGCTTGGAAGCACAAGTCTGTTTATAAGCAAAAAAATTGTATTATTTTTATAACATTTTTTATAAATATTACTGGTATATCTGCAATAGAAAGGACTTTGACAACGTCCTGAATTACCAGATGATGTTTTATTATGTAAATATTTTTTATATAAAAATGTTAATCAAAAAGAAAGTACATTGTTTATACAAATTTACATTATTATTGGTTCTTTCATCGATGTTTTGTTATTAGTTAACTGTATTTTTTTCTCTTTTTTCACCATGCCTATACCGTATATGCGATGTCTATGCATTGCTTCATTGACTTAGAAATGTGTCAAAGTTTTCCAGGCAAATCACTGTCCGACTTTTACTTTGTCTTGTCATGATAACAAATATTTATAATAATTGCAAATATATATATTTTATTTATACAAAAGTATTAACAAAGTAATTGAATTACATCTACAAACATGAAACTTTACGCACCTGACTCCATTGAAATGGCAAACGGCTCTCATGTCTTCTGGCAGTTCTTCTGGGTCTGGCCACTGGAAGTTGTCGATAATAGGAATAATGTTGCACGAGGAATTTAATGCCGCAACAATTTCCTGTTTTGTAAAAAGAGGAAACTAATAGTAACTGGAATTAATAACAGTTATTAATCAAACGATATGTGATCAATTTATATGCACTGCATTGCAATGGGTGTTCTATAACCATGAAATTAAAACCTTGTAGATACAGTAAAAGTTCTTTTTTTAAATTGTTTTAAAATTAATGTAATAATTGTTACAATTTTAGAATAATATATTTATCAGTAAACTTGAATCTACAAAGTTTTAAAATGGCAATCATTCAAACTTTAAAATAATCACATCATACATAATGTCTTGCTAAAGTATTATCATTTTTTAAAAACAAAGTAACAAAATTTAATAACACGGCATAAACAAACATTATTTGTTTGTGGAATACCTTTGTATTTGAGCATAAACATACAAAATCAACTACACCCTCATAAAATTCATAACTTTGCAATTAATCTGCAAAATGTGCTATTATCATAATGCAAACAGAATTCCCATTTTTAAATAACAATTTGCTGAAAAATGCATAACTAATTTATTGCCGAATTAATTTTGAGAAATTGTTAATGAAAATAATTGTTGAAATAATAGTTTTTAAGGAAGTTAAACTAAGTATGAGAGAACATTGTACAGACATAACACAAAATTTAACTATCAACTGATAATATAATTACTCTGCAAAGAAGTAGCAAATAGCACAACACTCACCCTGTGAACCCAATCTTTGCCTTCGACATCGGACACACACCTCTCCAGCGCTTTGGGTGTAAGCACGAGCAGGAAATGCCTTGCCTGGCGTATACTCTGCAGCAGATTGTTGTCAAACTTTCCTGCTTCTAACCTTTCCACATCGATGAATACTGTGAACCCTCGTAACTGCAAGTGTACTTTGAGGAGACTGAAAATACACACGATTAAATTTTATTAACATGTAACATATATTGTTGAACTTTTAAGTATTTCATTACTCACAGTGTTTAATGCAACATATACTAATTCAAATTTGTTTTCAACTTACTGTACAGGTTTTAATAAAAAAATTAAAACTCTTTTTTTGCACAAAACGAAGATATTATAGACTTTTGGTTCGGAAAAATTGTTTCTAAAGACAACCTGTACTGAGTAAGGTCACAAAATAAGCATAGCCTACATTTTAAAAGTTAAAATCATATTTTATCCATATGAAAAATTTGTACAAATAAGTGTTTGAAATGTGTAAAATTGCAAGACTATGTAAAACTAATATTAAAATATATTTATTTTATATGAAAATTCTATTATGTAAATAATGCACAATTTACCTTGCTAATTGAGATCCATTCGATCTTCTATAACTAACAAAAACATCCAAAGGTTTGTCAAAGCTTTCCGGTCCGAATGAATTTGACATTTGATGTTCAATTGCTGAAAAACCAAAACAACAATTATAACAATTAATTGCGCATTGGAGGGCATAGCTCCTGAAGATTCCTATCTTCTATTGGAACATGATACAAAAATCAAAGTGTGTCCCAAACTTACAAGTATTTGGGAATGAAAATTATTAGTGATGGACTCTTGGACACAGCGGTAGACGAACGAAACACCTCGGGAAGAATACTGAATACAATAAGGATACTGAACAGCAACATATGGGATTAACAGATATTGAAAATCAATAAATATAGAATATATAATACAATTATACAAAACTATTATCTTATATGGAAGCGAAGAATGGCCACTAAAACAAAAAATAAACACATTTTTTGAAGCTACAGAAATGGATTATTGGCAAAATACCACAAGTCGGCTGAAAATATTACGAATATGTGCAAATCACACCATTGTAGATGACATTAAGACACAACTTTGATAGTTTGGCCATCAATGATGGATGAAAATCAACTTCCCAAACAGATTCTAAAATGGAAACCACCTGATTGCAAAAAAAAGAGGACAAACGAGACTTAGTTGAAGAGAAGGAATTGATAAGGAAGGGAGAGAGAGGGATTGGATTAAGATCATCTGTGGAACGACATAAAAATGGAAGCTAGGAATCGGAAGATGCTGAAGAACGTTTCAAGCCGAAAACAAGAAGAAAATTGTGAATTAAAATATATATATATATATATATATATATATATATATATATATATATATTTGTGACGTTTTACAATAAGGAAAAAGTAGCTATTTGATTTTAAACTGTTGAGTGTTAATAAATACATTTGGTATTTCATTTATACCAGAGACTTGATAATGGCTTTTATTTTCCATATTGCTTTTGCATAATACCAATCATCTGTTTGGATGTAAATACCAACTTAAAAAAAAATGAACAGGAAGTAAAAAATATTTTGTATGGATTACATTGAACAAAATATTTAATACTCAATTTTGGGTGTGTTTGTGTGTGTGTGTGTGTGTGTGTGTGTGTGTGTGTGTGTACACATATTAAATTAACAAGAAAATGAAAAAAAAACAATTTAATAAGCCCTGAAGTAAAATTGTGCAAAAAACATAACTCAAACTTTTTCCATTCTATTATTTCTTACTATACAAAACCTTACTATACAAGCCTATAAAAATGTATGGTGATTATAAAAGAAAATGGATCAAACGATTTTAATGGATCTTTTTATTTTTTCAAATCCTCTGAGTCAAAAAAGTGGTTTTTATCTGCATTTATATTCACCTTTAAGCGTGTATGCTTGTGAACATTCGTAGACTCTGAACTAATTTTTCAGAAAAGTGGTTTTTAAGCCCTTCCTCAAAAAACAAAACTGTTAAAATTGAATTTTCTCATTATTTAATGCTTATGATCACTTTTTTCAAATTTGGTATACTCATATGAGTTATAAATCTTTTTATTAGACCAAACTGTCATTAGATGCAGCGATGACTACGCAAAATAATAAGATGAACAGAAGATCTAAAACAAAGATGAAAAAATATGATATTTCACTAAAAATCAATATATATATGAATCGAAATCAAGAGACTGTGTGAAATAGGTAAATGGAGTATAAAAATTAATGAAGCTAAATGTCAACATATAACCTTCACATTAAGGAAGCATACATGTCCAGCAGTATCCTTAAATAAAAAACTGATACCACAGACCTCAGAAGTGAAGTACCTTGGAATTCATTTGGTCAGATGTCTGAATTGGCAGAAACATATTTTTACTAAGCGTAAACAACTTGGTATTAAACTCAGAAATATGTACTGGCTGATTGAGCACAAATCAAAACTTTCAACCAATAATAAATTATTACTATATAAGACAATACTGAAACCAATATGGACGTATGGGATACAATTATGGGGTTCTGCTTGCAAATCAAATATTGTAATTATACAATGCTTCCAATCTAAGATACTACGTTTAATCGTAACAGCTCCAACAAGCAACTCAATATTCCGACCATCACAGAAGAAATTGAAACTTATAGCAATAGTTACCGACATCGAATATTAGCCCATCCAAATGTTTTGACTGAAAATTTAATGATGAGATCGACAACACGAAGACTCAAGAGGAGAATACTTAGCAACCTGCCTGACAATTAACAGCTGACCTAACAGATACGACATTATGTAGCAATATTTTATTATTATTATTTATATAATAATCATTATTTGTTTGTATCAATGGGTACATGCTTTTATGTCATTATTTTAGCCATAAAATTTACTTAGTGTCCTGTAGACAGATTGTAAATACTAAAAAAAAAAAAAAAAACTGGCGCATCTTGGCTGGTCTCATTATTCATGTCAGGTGACTCGTCAACCTTAAGCTTGAACAGTAGTTTGTGGCCCCATGGATTTAAATTCTGGATGGAAAAATATCTGAACTGGGTATTCAAATATAATTCTTAACCTATAATAAAATACTTAAACTTACCTCCTATTGAGCCTAGAATCCTTAGCCTGTGGATGCTATTGGTAATGCCACATTCAGACACCAACTGGTCTTCTGTTAAACACCTGCAACAGTAGAATTACTTGATTAGATTAGAAATCTAAAATGATTGCTTACAACTCGTACATTAATTTCTGGCCTTTTTAACCCTTAATGGTTCTATATCTAGCTATGTTCTAAGTGCAATGTCAACAACACTGGAATTTTAATTACTGATACTTAAGTTTATAACATTTACTTAAATCATTAGTTGTGAATACAAATGACCTTTGTGATGAAGGTCATCCTGTTGCAAATGTAAATAAACAGGGCAATGATAACAATGGATTTTTGAACAGCTTTTACAATTTCTGGGATTATCCATGCTGTTTCTACACAGTGTATATCTGCCACAATATTTATCATATTTTGCTTATTTTAAAAGTTTCCGTCACCTGAAATTAAATCCATTTTTAATTACATTAAAAGTATGGGGGTGTGTGTGTGTGTGTGTACATCCCTAGAAACTAAATTTTATTCAAATATATTCTTTACTCAAGCAAAATGTCTACTTCGCTATCTCCCAACAAAATTCAATTCAACAGTTACTGGAAAAAACTGTTATATCACCACATTTTAGCAAAATTGGTTTACAAGAGTCATGAGCACACTAAATTTGAAAAAAATAATTTAAAGTTTGGGATCAAATTGAAAAAACCAAAATTAAATTTTGATCACTGTCTGGGTTTGTTTTATTTCTTCTATTCAAGTTACTTGTGAACTATAAATTAATTTTATTCTGAATTTGGTACAATGACTTGATTTAATAACCTTAGTATATGATCAATAATCAATTGATTTCAATTAATTAGGCCAATTTTCTGTTTCATTGTATTCATCAGCTGATACTTTGTGTTTTTCTTTAAATTCAGTATCAGAATAATTAAACACATAACAAAAAATAGTACCATTGAAAGTACAGTCAACATTTTCAAATAAATAAAATTATATTGTCAGTAAGTTTACGGTCAAATAAGGAGTTGCCAGGTAATAAAAGTTTCGGAAAAACCTAATTAAATATTAAATTTAAAGAATTGCATAAAAAAGTAATGAAACATACAAATTTATTTATATACTTAAAACTATCCAACTGGCCTATATTATTTAGTATTTCTAGATTGACAACTTGAACCAATGTACAGTATAACTTAACTCCAGTGAGTTTGAAAATTCTAAAAATCTTAAATTATTATAAAATTAAAATAATTTTAAAAATGTCATTAATTTGAGAATTTTCTAGTTTACTGAATGCAAGCATTGTCATTTTCTACCATCATCTTATATGAACATTTGTTATGATTATTACAGATAAATAATCCCAACTCCTGATTAATAAAGTATGGACATTCAATTTACAACTTGTTTAATAAAATTTACATTATATGAAATATGAAATAATTTGTTAGTATCACTAGATATAAAAAATTTAAATAAATTATTAGAACCTTGATTATCCAGAGTAAAGAAACAAACATGGTAGATAACCCAACAAAAGATAATTAAAAGTAATTAAAATAAACAGAGCTCAGGTTTACTAGCTTTAATTGGATTCTGGCAAAATGACTTGGTGGAGCTGTTATCATGTGCCTATAGGAACTGAATATACTGAAGTATCAGGGAAAGATTCTTGGCCTGGTTAGTCTAATATTACACTTGTGCAACATATCGTTACTGGATAATTCAACGATAATTAATTGTGTATTGGGCCCATCTGTTATTGCACTGATATGGGCTCATTTAGGGGAACATCTTGGGCCGGACACCGGGCAAAAGATCCAAGAAAGCCTACCTATCTACAGCCCTGTGAAGGGTGTTTAGAGGATAATCGCACATTAAAACACAGAAAAAAGTATTTATTAAAATAATCAGTTTCCCATCCAGCCATTATGTGTTGTTAACAAAAATTTCATATCATTTGAATGGTGAATGATATTCAGTTGCATATAGTTTCGTTTGGTGTATAGTTTTTGTGCATATAGTGTTTTGGTGAATAATTTTGTTTACTAAATAACATACAGGACAAATTAAAGATCCTTTTTGAATTAGGTTGGTTCTTAAGCAGCAACAAATTAAAACAAATTTTTTTACCATTAAAAAAATGAAAATATATTGTATTTTTCAATATATTGTATCTTGCAGCTCCTTACAAAATTTTTATAAAATTAAAGGCATTTCAAGTTATTAATTTTTTTAAATCACCACTCTTTTGCAAGGAGTAAAGATAATCAGTTGATTATTTTTCAAATTAGATGCATACGTACTAAGTTGTACACACAAGTTCGACTATATATCATTTGCTATAGCATTCTTTCATATATAAAGAAAATTGCTGCACGGAAAACTGAGAATTTTTTGAAATAATGTTTAAGTAAAAATATATAGTGATTTCCCATACTGCTACATATTTATCAAAATTTAAATATGAAAATTTTTGTAACCACATTTTATGCAAGTTATGAAAACAAAATATAGTTTTCATTTTGTACATTCAAAACAAAAATGTACAACAATTTTCTAATCGAATTGTTTAGCACCGTCTGTAAGATAGTGAGCAGTTCGCTATATCTCTGATTTGTATACAGATTGAAATATAGTTACTACTATTTAACTTCTGCCATGTGTTACATCAATCGCCTGTTTTTCATTAGTGTAAAAAGTTGATAAAAAGTTCTTATCGACTCATTTCTTATTTTCATTCCTACCCGATTATTTCACTCCTGGTTAATCAAGTTTCCATACTGTATTACATTACACTAAAACTAGTTTTTGTTAGTCCAAAGCAATGCACATACATATACCTTAGCGAATCTTTGTCAACCCCTGCGTTCAGCATGGAATACGTGTAGATAGAAAATTCTGGACCAATGTTTTGAAGGAATGTGTTGAGGTTTGTTGCGTCTCTACTACTGTAGTCGGCCATTTTCTTTAAGTTTTGTAATTCTCTTGTGAATCTAAAACCAAATACACAAAAATGAGTCTAATGTTAATAGGTAATAATCATGCTTGTGTCTGCCATATGAAAATGCAAATACACTCTGTTAGTTATTAATTTTAATAAATTTATGGGAATGAAAGTACATTACCAATTGATACCCACAATGTAATAAATTCTCTAATTTTTACCATTATGCAATGATTTACGTTTATAAAAAAAAATATTTGTAAGCAATCTTCCACATGCCAGTACCAATTAACTTTTTATAAAATAAATAAATAAAAACAACTGAGGACACTAGATCAAGTGAATTTTGTCAAGTGTAATTATAAAAGATCTAAAAAGATTTTAAAACTTCAGTGATGGATAATAAACGCCATAACAAGTATCACAATATTTACTAAGGATAATAAATATCTTAAGATGACACAGTTTGTGAAAGTCACATTTACCTTCGTCTTTTGATTCCATTAACTATGCCGATATCGTCTCGAAGATTTTCCTCTGTCAACTGTAGCAGAAGATCTCCATCCACACGACTGTCAATGAAATTATTTGCATATTCAATAAATCCAATCTGGAAAACAAATTATAAACATTTTTATTGACAATTACATTTATGTAAATATGCAAAGAGCATTGTGGTGCGATGTACGAATACAAAAAGGAAGCCTCTTTATCATAGAATGAAAAGAATATAGTTCGATATGAACGAAAAAAATGTCAAACTAAATTGACTACTTTTCTCTGATGTACATTTTGCTAACATATCTACTACCTTCAGAGGTGGTTACCAAACAGAAATAACCCTTCTGTATCCAAGTAACCAAACAAGGTTAATTCTGTTTGGTTTCTCTTTGAAGATGGTAGCTATATTACCAAAATATATATCAGGTAAATAAGTTGTCTAGGTTGATATTTATTCTGTTAATTTAAAATTACTTTCTTTTCATTTTGTGATAAAGTGGTCTCCATTTTGTATAAGTATACTTGTCTAGTAGACTACAAAAATAATAATTATAATAATCATTTTAATTTGAACATTTACATTTAAAAATGTACAAAAATTAAATGAATTTTATATATTGTCATTTCCAATTTTTGAAATCCTAGTTTGAAAATATTTTCTGCTAAACTTATTAACGATAATTATCAAGCAAGTCGATGTCTTTAAACAACAAAAATTTATTTAAAATGTGTGCAAATTTCAAAACACACTGTTTATGTGAAATGAAAAAGAATTGTCAATATTTTGAGTGTTGTTGCTATTTTTTCTCACTAATAAAGTTTGTTTCACTACAACTGATTTTTTATTTTTAATTAAAACTAGAACCTACCTGTTTCACCCATTCTCTGACATCTTCTGACGACCAAAGAGGAACTTGCTGACTGAGCTTGTGAGGTACTTCTTCACCGATCAGTCTTAAAGCTTGAGCTGCATACTTGGACGCTACGGCATTCGGACAACTGGCTACTTTCTTCAGCGGCTCTATCGCACCGATCTCCCTGAATATTTCTGTATTGCCTTGTTGTTTCTTTATCCCTGCCTCCATGCAGAAGTGGAATGCTGCTAAATTCCTTGCCTCTTCTCTTTTTGAACTCAGTACCGGCACTAACCTCTGCAACCAGTCTTTGCTTTGTCCGTGAGCGTGTGCTAGATTTGATTTGGCAAAATCGGATGGATTGTGTGATGTTCACGAATGGCTCTACTAAATCTAATGTTCCTGATTTCAAAACAGCGGCTTCGATTTCTGTGTTGGCAACTAGGACGGCAATGGCAAGGCAGGCATAGTATTTGATGTTGTCATCGTTATGAAATGCAAGTGGAAACAACCACATTGGCACTTTGCGTTTGATCATGGCTTCTTGATTTTCAGCTCCACCATAAAGTGAGAGGTTAGCGAGAGCTCCTGCACAGTGTCTGAGTGTCTCGACATCGTTCTTTCTGCATTCAAACAGCACAGCATCCAACCCTCCGAGGCGAATCACATCGCTGCAAGTTCCTTCGCTGTGCTTGAATAAGTGTTGCAGTATACCTGACAATTACAAAAAGTTTTTCTATTATAGTGCTTAAGAATTAAAAACACAGTAAAACTTAATAAGTATTAATATGCCATTCCAAAAATTCAAGCAGTTGTAAATAAGATAGAACATAAATTAAACAATTAATGTCTACTTCAGATTAAAAAAATGAAAAATATTTGTTTTATGATTTAATCTGCAGGACAGTACCACAACAGCTTTAATGTAAACAATTTAATTTGAAAGATTACCAATGATAAGTGTAAGTTGAACGTTCACATTATTTTAAATAGATAAAAAATATTGTAAAAGAAAAACATATTTGTTTGCCTACAAATTTCTTAATCAATAGATCTGAATCTGTTATTAGAATGATAAGACTGTTTTTAAATATTCTTAAGATGCAATTTTTTTATTAAATCCACAAAGAAACAAAAGAACTTACCAGTTCCAACTCGTGAATGGTCCGCTGAATTCGTATTCTTTGTGCAAACACAGGCGACAGTGACAACCTTTTCCAAACCATTCTCAACAACATGTGCTCTGTTCTCTGTGGTGAGACACTGTTCGAGAAGTCGTGCGCTGGAAAACTGTAGATCTCGATCATCCACATCGCAGTTGTTCATTAACAAATCCATTCCTCCACAAGTACGTAAGGCGTTGCATAGTGAATACCTGCAGTATGCAAAGACATAATTATATAAATAATATAATGTTAGAAGAAGATGTTTGAAAAATCGTAGATTGCCTTATATAAAATGTTCTATTCTAGACTGCATTTATTACAATTTATATTTATATTTATGAAACAATTGCATATATTTATGTTTGTATAATTTAATAACCTTGATGGAATTATGACTTCTTATTTAGAAAATATTTATGCTCTAAACAAATCTGTCACAAGGATAGTAAAGAATATATTACCATATAGATATAAAGTGTGCATAGATAACACTTGCAAAAAATATAATCTGATTTTAAAGTTGTTACATAACAGTGAACAATTTATCTAATTATTATTGTTCTTATTAATAATATACTCTTAATAATATACTTCTTATTCTTATATACACAATATACTCTTTATGTGTATAAAAAAACTAATAAACAATGTTTAGAGACTATGTATGAACTGTTTGTTATCTAATCTAACTTAAAACTGAGGAAGAATATAAAAAACCTATGTTAGCTTAAACAACTAGCTGGCAACATTATACTGCCAACAATTCATTGCCTTACTAATTTACCAATGGTTAATGTGCTCTAATGCATCTCTCACCAAAATATGTGTATTTTAACAATTCATTATTTCAGATATTTTTTAGTCGAAAATAGGGACTTACCCAAGTTCGTGACCATGCGTAGGGACTGCCCAAGCTTTACATATCATCTCATTGATATTGTTCAGTATAAGTGGTGCTTTAGCCTTCCCGCCTTCGTTACGTTTGATCGTCTGTACCAAGTTATCGAGACAACGTGAGTATTTCTGTATCGCACGATCCACATCCTGCTGGTTAGAATTTGTACAAAGCCTTTCCAAATCTTCAAAACCTTGTCCTAACATATCGTCTTCAATACTCTTCAATGATGTACCATTCATAAGTTGGCTCATCTAGAAAAAAAAATCAATTTTAATAATAAAATTATAACGCAGCAGAACTGTATTCAAAGTGCCAAAGATTGGATAGGGGCCTAAATAAATTTCACAGTAATAAATACATTATCACGAATTATTTTTTATTTTTTGTAAAATATTCAATTACCACAACTAAGCCTAGATTAACTGTCAGCATTATCTTCTTAATTGAGTTCTTAGAATGATGGGAAAATCCACACAAGCACTGTCATCACTATACTTCAAATAGTATTTTTCAACACAAGTCATTTTATCCTCTTAAATACACTTCACTTTTGTTTACAACTATATATTTAAAATATAACAAAACTAAGAAGCACCATATTTCATTTTATATTATTAAAAATAAAACAACATAAATGCACATATTTTTTTTTTTTTTTGAAACTTATAGGTTTAACTCAGGACAACTTTTATAAGAATGAAATGTGTTTGCCCTTAAAGCATTTTTAGAGTATAAACGTTAAGTTATTAATTTTTTAAAAATCCTTAAACTCAAATATAAAAAAATGTAGACGGTTATAAACACAACTTTATTTCTCAGAAGGAAAGAATAAAAATTACATTTAACACAGTTCACCATCATATAAAAATTATTTACATGAGAATAAAAAACTTCAGTTTTTGAGATAACTAAAGTAAGTACATAAGGTCTTCACTTGCTAAGTACAATTGTTTTAGGTTTTTGCTCATAATTTTTTTCAATTTAAAAACTACTTTGTTCTCAATTTGCCTACAAATTATTCAATAAAGAAATGTTCTGTGGCAAAAACAATGACTCAAGATTGATAAAATACAGAATGTTTAATTATTTGTCCGACTATTGCACAATATTGAACTATTTTATACATTTATTCTGCTGCTGATTGTTTTTGTAAATAAGATTGTTTTCAAAAACTTTATTCATTTGTTTTAAATCGAAAGATCAGAATTCCAAAAATCTGATTATTTCACTGTTTCTATAAACCTAGAACTAGCAGCACTATAAATTATAAAATAGTTTTATTTCAATGTATACTAAAAAACCAATATAAACTAGTTATACAATATTTTTATAATTGTCAGAGAGCCAACCTGAGACGAAGCCATCACTGATGACTTTGTACACACTCCTTTCGCTGTGATTGTGATATTCGATTGAGACGATTGTGCGACATGTTTCTCCTGGTTAAAGATGCCTGTGGAAGTGACTGTCTGCCTCTGTTGTTGAGCCGCCATCGCTTTCTGTGAAGAAAACCAATGTTTCCAATGTATTTTCTTTTCATTATGAGCCATTATATCACCTACGTGCAATCGTCCTCACACCTGACTACATGAACACCTCTACTTTAGATAGTATATCTGTGTTATGTAAAACGTTAGATAACGTACAAAAATCCCTGAATTGTTTCTCTAGCTAGTCACCGAGCACAAGGAATCAACCTTAGATAACACACAATTTTACTTTACACTTTATAAATAATAATGATTTAACTCTTTGATAGTAAATTTTCATTTGTGTACAGTAAAAATACAGCCACACTAGAATGTTCTTCATCTGGCATAGATGTTTGAAAATGGTTTAGTGATAATATTTTAATGATCCTTTTAATCTATTATGTAAACTTATTATTGCCTTTAGTATATGATTTATTGATTTAATTGTACACATATATTATTAGTCAATTGTTAATTAGGTTTAAATGATAGAATATCTTAATCGGTTAAAATTTCAATTTACCTTAATGAACGCTGCGTATACACTTTGTTGTATGTTATTCAACTGTTTAGTAATGAATTGATCAGATGCCAGCTGAAAGTATATATTTTGGAATATGACTGCATGGCAAAGAAATGTTTTAGCATTCTAAAAACACATTTGTTATGATAGTGTTTTTGTGGAATTTAACCTGAAGTAAACATTTTAATGAATATAACTCTTCTTAAAAACAATTTGTTGTTTTAGTAGTCTTCTAAAACTTGCGTAATCAATTGTTTATGTAAATTTCCACAAGAAAAATACACTACTACAAGGATATATATATATATATACACTACATTATATACTATATTACAATAAGTGTTAGCACTTTATTATACACAATTTAGATTCAAACTTGGAAGAAAATTTATTCTGGCAATAAATAAACAAAATCAATTCAACCTTTTCAAAATAGCAGCTATTCAAAACTTATAATCTTACACCTTTTTTTGTAAATACGATTTCACTGTCATAATCAGTATTGTAACACGAAATTAACTAGAATTTAAAAATTAATTTTTATAAAATGAGCTTGACATCAGTGAGGATTAATTGGTGTATTTTCAATTTAATTTAACAATTTAAAATACTAATCTATACAGATTTTATTACTGATTATGAATAGTAACATGAGATTAAAACTTAAAAAAGGTTATAAACTTTATGGGGTATGTGTTTGTTTTCAAATTTTTAATATAAAACAAAAAATATTCTTATATTTAAAATTTTAAGTTAATATATATCACTAAATTGTCTACTTTTTCGAAATATGCTTCAATCGTGTCAGCAAGGCAGCTGAATAAAGCGATTACATTAAATTTGTTTGTTACTCATTAGCAGAGAATGCCGTATAATCCTAACCTCTAATTAAATCAAGGTTTTATATCATAAAGAAAGAAAAAGAAGAACTTTCATCTCTCAAAATTTGAAATTTCTTAAACCTTCGGTATCATAGTTTTAAGTTATAGATTCTCAGTCAAAATTCTGGATACATCCTAAATTTCGATTGCAAAGTCTTAATACTTTTCGTTCATTTAAAGTGTTCTTTTTATAAAACTGTTTGTTAGATATACATTACTAATCACAGACTGTGAGAAACAAAAAAGCTCAATCAATAAAAAATAACCTCCAAACTTGACGAATGAAAACCAACAAATTTGAAATAAAATATTGAATCTGTTATTATTAGTAGTAGTGATGCATTGAACAATAAAATTATTGATAATCATTTCGAAACTCTTTCAAGTACTTTCAAATGATAAGCAATTTAATTTGTATTTAACTGCCCTCTATCAACTCATTATAAACCTTAGCCCAGTTTTATGTAACCTAATTCCAAGAAGATTATTTACATAACATTTAAACTTTTCTCAAAATCTTTCTATAAAAATTCAAAATTTTTGGAAAATTTCTCTTCTATTTCTTTTTGGTGGATATCTTTTTTTTAGAAAGTGAGCTATTACATTGCCATCATAGTAAGACAAATCTGGAAACATGAAATGAGCATTGATCATGACCTCTAGAATTTTATTTATTTATTGTGTGTGTGTGTGTGTGTGTGTGTGTGTGTGTGTGTGTGTGTGTGTGTGTGTGTGTGTGTGTGTGTGAGTGAGTGAGAGAGAGAGAGAGAGAGAGAGAGAGAGAGAGAGAGAGAGAGAGAGAGAGAGAGAGAGAAAGATCCTTAGTATTAGCAATTTTGAACCAATTTCATTCAAACTTGGCACAAAAATTGATTTTGATAATAGTTTACACAAGTGATTAATGCAGGAAATCCATTCAATAATTAATTCAAAATTAAAACTTTTTTCTTATATCTCTTCGAAAATAAGAACACTGCAATCAGCAATGAAATTTGCATAAACCTAGTAGCCTATTTTAAGCCTATTTTGCCTAGTAGCCTATTATAAGCCTATTTTGAGGTTGTTTTTTTTTAAAGTGAACAATAGATGTTATAAACTTTACTGAGTAATAATTTATCATATTTTTATTGTAGGCCTATGTACACAAAAATGTTCAAGGAAATTAAATGTTTATTAATGATGTGTTAAAAAATATTAGAAACTTGCTTGTTAAGTCAACATGACAGCTGCATGCTCAAATTGTCAAAAGTTTAATGGAAAAACCAAATTCCACTGGTTTCATTCTAAGTTTAGGCTACTGAACAGGTTAGGTTTTTTTAGTGTAGTTTTGTTTAAGCAACTGGTGTTTTAATTGCATGATAGTAAGTTTAAATGATATGTAATTATCAGTTACTGTACGTATATGTATGAAATTACCTTTTCTGCGCAAAACGAATCCGTTTGTAGTCTCATGGACGCTGCAGACATGTTCTGACTCTCCTGCTGCATGATATCTCCGGCTTTAAGAGATCTCTGCTCCTAAAATACAAATGAAATGGTTACTTTACAGCCAACTTAATTAGTATGCGGGCTTAACAGTTATCTGTTAATGACTATTTATACTTAGTAAACGTTTGTTTTACATTAACAAGCTGTAGTGAATCTTTTGTACTTCATTTTAGAGGGGATTTTCCTCATAGTCATTTTGCTTCAAATATCGAGTTGTAAATATTGAAGAGAATTTTCGGTTTCAGTTATCGTTTTGCCTGTAAATATTCTTGTTTTTAGAAAATTTTGCAAGTATCCTTCATATATAATATATAGTCTACAGAGCCGCCTCGGTGGTCTAGTGGATAGCGTACTAGGCTTTCACCCCGAGGACCCGGGTTCGATTCCCGGCCCCAGGGCTTGGCATTTTCATACGCTATAAATCATCCCATCGTCTGCATTAGCCCAAGTGTGCACAATAGTCGGACGTTAAAACAAAAAAAAAACATAGTCTATAGTCAATTACAAAAACATAGTCAATTACAAGAAGCATTGATGCCTAACAACGTTATCCGCTTACAATAAATGTTTTACGAAACCGATGATAGAGGTCAGGGTTATTTTCGTTTTTTTTAATTTACTGATATTTTATGCATATAATTTTTATTTAAAATTTGGTAGAACGGCTAGAGTTATAAGTAGTTCATAATTGACCAAAATTTTAGCAATATTTGTCTAACCGATTTTTAAAAAACAACATTTTTTCATTTCCGATTTTCACGGATTTTTAGACAACGGTTTAATGTATTTGAGTACTTAAAGGACTAGATTTGAAATAAACGCAATTTACAACATTAAACGCTTATGTAAACTCGACGTGGTCAAACTACAGTCTCCAGCGATGTACACAGACATCCAAATAAAACTCACTTTTCTGACTACTAAATACATGAATTAAAAACGAATATACTCATGAAAATCGATCTTTTTTACGAACATTTACGAATGAAAACATCTGTTTCAATCAGCATAGTTTCACAAAATCAGTTCACCAAATTTTGTTCAACAATTCTGCAATACGTGAACAACAATACAAGTCAGTGTACCAAATTTGAAATGAAAGAAATCTATGGTCCGAAAGTAATTTAAAATACATACTCGACGGTCAAAGTTATTTTCCCCTATTTTATTTTCGAACCATCAATTTAATTTATTTCAAATTTGCTACACTATCTTTACTTATGAATCTTCACGTATTGACAAAAATCTGATGAACATATTCTGAGAAATTAAGCAAATATTTCAGTTTCTTCGATAGCTCCTTTTTTGCGCTAAAAAGACCCATCGTTTTGTTTTGATACTTACGGTGTACATTTGGAAAAACATTGTCAAAATTATTAGTAGTTTTTGAATAAACAAAGCGCTTCAATTTATTTTGGGCAATACACGCCAAGTTACATAAAACAATATAGCCTACCAATCTCCAGCAATTTGAGTAACCAAAATCTCAAAAGATCGCAAAGAAAAAATTCAGAATCTAACAACAAAAGTTAAATTTAAATCATTAAACTAAAAGAAATTGACTTAGTCCAGACAAAAGCATAATCTGTTAAAATTAAACTTACAAATACCTGCATCCATATTTTACATTACTTCAGCATTTTCAAACAAAAATAATGTCTTTTGAATGCCTGAAAACTGATTCAAACTACTTATAAATAACAAAATGTTAAAAACTACACGTTACACTAAAAATATAAGTTCCACAAAATATACTCGTACCAGAACGCTCTTGCTGTTTTCAATTTTTTACGACTCAAAATCCAGGATTTAAATTAATTGTTTTATATCTAACTATCCATAAAAACATATGATAATAATTATGTAATTATCGTCAAAAATATGCGCTCAGAGAATGCAAACAATTTAACTGTTTCATCATGTTTTGGCGTTACATTTTATGAAGGATTAGCGTTAATTACTCTTCTTTGTATCTCAAATTGCCTACTAAAACTTTACATTATTTACATAACCTGAATATAAGTACAATTATGGTTACTAAGACTTCTAGAATTATAATTAAGCAGTTCCTGCTTGTAGTGCTTACAGTAATTGTTGTAATGACTGATAAATAGCAGAGCAATCAAGAATGCCAAGTAAAACTTTGAACAGCTGATGAGGTCAAGGTTAGCAATTATTAATTTTACAATGCATTTGGTGTAACATATTCTCGAAATTCAATAAACTTTAAAAACAGCTGTTTAGCAGCTGAGTGGGTAAGAGAACATTATAACTATTAGTTAACAGTAGACATCGCTAAATTCTTTTACCACCGCTTCATGATAACGCTCGTAACGTTTTCACAATTTTACCGGTAATCGTAACATTTAGGAAAATGTTACTACACCAGCTTAATTGGAAATTTTATGCTCTTTCTTCATAAAACAGTTAAAATTATGGTGGGTTTTGCCGTTCAGTCACTATTACAGGGAATAGCCTGCAACTACATTTCTTATCGTTAAATCAGACGCCGCCATCTTAAAACAGCAGTGAATGGAAAAAAACTTACACAGGCCGTTCGGGCTTTGTACAAAATATTTTCGTACCGAATACAAAACAATCAGTCAATGCGTTTGGCCAAAACTGCAACGACAATACAACACCAAGCCAAATGCCGAACGGTGAAATTGAAACAGACACCTCACTTCGCTAGGTCAATAAAATTTGAATTGTTCATTTTATACTCATTAATTTCCAATATTGTTGCAATAAATTTTGGCAAAAGTAGACGATAATTTATATGTGTGTAAATGTGAAAAATATCAGTTTTACACAATAATTTTATCTTTAAAAACATTTCTTAAGTTAAAAAATTTGACAATATTTGCTCGAAAATTAGCCTATTATTATCGCGCTAACACTATTCCAAAAACTAAGGATAATGAATAGCATGAAAATCCATACACTATTAAGCAAAATCCGTTTATCTGACTTTAAAATAACAGTCATTTAAAATCTGAAAATCTGATTTAATCAAAATTAAGTCTGCATTAAATATCGCTTTTAAATTTCATCCAAAACTCTAATTTTTACGCTTGTTTAAGATGATATAAGATCAAACAAATAAAATAAAAATATAAGTGACTACTTCTTATCACGGATTATGGCTATATATTTTACACCACAAAATAAAATTTACAGTCGATTTTCAAAATCATGAGTACGTTCATTTCAGTTTAATATATTTCTAAATACAAAATTATATGATTTTCCAGATTTTTGCTACTCGATACTAGAATAGGCTATAACTGACCATGGAAGAGGCACGGAGTCCCAAATGTATTCATGCTACTCTTAATATCTGACCCTGTGACTTATTGTCATTGTAAATGCCAACTTCAATGGAAACTGCAATATTTTAATTTGGAAAGGTAAGTTGTTTGGAATTATAAGATTGTTTCAATTAAAATCATTGCAAATGTAAGCTTATAAACAATAATTTTATAAGAAATAATGATAGGGATTCAGATTTTTAAAACAGGAATACATCTATGTCCATCTTAGGTACCTAAACCATGTTCATTTTAAATTTCATCTCAATCGGTCCAGTAGTTAATGTGTGATTGAATAACAAACAAAAACACACACATAAACTTTCAAATTTAAAATATTTTATATTAAGAAGTATAAAATATTATTAAAACGTCACTGTTGTAGTTTACAATTAACACATATCACAAAATTGAATACTAAATAATTCATTTGCACTGAGTAAGTAGTATAATGGCATTTAAATATTTATTATTCACACCTACCAATATATAATAACGTATAAAACGTCACTGTTACACAGTTAACTTGACACAAAACTAAATAATTAAGTTGGACTGGGTAAGTAATATAATGGCGCGAACATACAAGTTTTCACTTCAAAAATACATTTTAAAACAAGAATATATATATGAGTGTGATGAGTGACGACAAACTGAATTTTTTCCCGTGCAAAACATACATCCATACCCCGTCATAAGAAGTAGTAGGCCTATATAAGTATATGCTATATATATATATATATATATATATATATATATATATATATATATATAAGAGCGTGATGCGTGACGGCAAACCGAATTTTTTCCCGTGCAAAACGTATAACCATACCCCGCCATAAGAAAGTATTCACTTCAAAATTTTTTATAAGATTTCAAATGGTCGCCATTTTGAAACGTATGATAGGGTTTTACTGGTCAACAAACTTGTTCAAAATATTATTAGCATTAATAGTTTACTACAACGACAGCTTCACTTAGGCCTACAAATTTTCTAATGGAAGTTCTGTTACAGTTTTATAGCTTAATTTGATTTATATTTATATAGAAACATACATTATAAAAGATACTTTTCGAATAAATAAAAGTAGATAAAATTTCGATCATACAAACAAAACAGAACACGTAAATTTTATAAAATTCAACAGGTAAGTAAAGAAGTTAAACGTTTTTGGAAAAAAATGTTTAAAATCCTAAATATCTTGTATTTAAATCTGAGAAGGTTCTAATTTTAAAATAATGATTTCAACTTTAGACATGTAATACGTTTCTTGTTTGTAACAAGTATATATTTCAAAAACTATAAAAAATATACCCACAATTTTTGTAGCCTATAAATGTAGTTTCTCGTTTATTTAATTTTGTCGCAAAACATTCTTCAATCACTTCTGAAAATCACACACGTGATTTCCGTTCCATTAAAATAATACGTTTTTATTAGCTGACTTGTTATTTAATAAAGGCAATTGATCTACAGCTCTGTAACACCGACAGACTTATGCATACAGCAAGATTAGGCCTACGTTTATTGGCAGGTAAGCTACTGCGTGATTCGCTGGCCTACACAACACAAACAAATCTAACCAACAACTCACGTTCGTGTTCCATAGGCACGTTTCTTCTATAGTGTGAAACTTCATGCTGCCCACTCTGTTATTACAACATTTATCACTTTAAACTGACCAACGGCTCACTTCCGACAAGTTTTCTGGACACGGGCACGCAGTGGAATTTCTTTGAAAATAACCTACACGGGAACATTGGACTACTCGAGTCAAACTAATGATATTTCAAGACTGGAGGGAGTGTTGACGTCATTGCTTTACTATTCTATAAATAAACCTCGGTATACTGGAAGAGGGAAATATTAGGTATATTTTTTTAAATATCGCCAGGTAATAAATAGGTGATAATAAACTCGTGATAGCTTTGAGGTTAGAAAATATGCCTCGAGTTTTGTTTGGTTAATGACTCTGGCATGCCTTACAGTTCAAAGTAACCATTTGGTATTGAATTTAGATCTATTATTAATTAAAAATACCCAACTATCTATGCGTAAACAAATTTTAAACTTTATTATTTTTTTAAAAACGTATCAAATTCGTTTATTCAATCGTTTACTTGATTTATGATTAGCATTGTTTAGAACTCACGTGATAAGTAAACCACTAATAACGTCATTAAAGCTAGCTTTTGTGGAGTAAATAACCGTATAGTCGGTTTCAGTAATTTGAATTTTATTCAACTAATAAAAATATATAACAACGCGAAAGGTAGAGTGAGAGTCTGATAACTAAGTACAAAGCAAACAATATAATCTTAAAACAAACGATATACGTAATATAGAAAAATTACAAAAGAACTAATGAAAATCAAGCACGTTTTTATTTAAATTAGTTTATCATACCAAACAGTAGTAATCGATGTGCAAACAACGAAAAGAGCCGAAATTACCCGAAGTATTCCGAAACCTTAAACTTTGATAGACATTACCTAAATCAATGGTATTAGAAAAAACATAAATACGCCAACAGTATGTACTACATCATAGAAACAATACAATAAACAGTTTGGTTTAGTGTTGCTTTACTGAGAATTTAAAATGACTACGACTGAAATATTAGGTTGTCCAAGCAAATAAATAAAACCTATTGTTTTATCATAACAGATTATTTTCTTATTAATATTTATTTTTTAAAAGGCTATCAAAACATTTTGATACAAAATTAAATAGTGCAAAAACATTATATATATATATATATATATATATATATATATATATATATATAATGTTTTTGATTTTTAATTATTTCGTATGAAAATCTGGAAATTCAACCAAAAATTGGTTCATCAGATTTTGTTAAAATAATGGTGATTTTTACAGAATAACTCAAGTTTAATGTATTGGATACTTAAATGTTAGTGTATCAAATTTGAAACTAAAAAATACGGTTTGGGGAGTAAAAAAAATAATAATAAATTTGTCCACCGTCTGGTTTATTTCGTTTCCTATAGGCCTACTTAGTTCTAAACAGTTAATCTTTAATGCTAAAACGTTTTGCTTGGGTACTAATGAGATCATCTTTACAGTTGCCCATTTGGGAAGATTTTGATTAAAATCATTAGTTTTGATTTTGAAAATTTTAATTGTAAGAGTTTTTTTACTAAAAATTATCTTGAAATTTTTTATTTAAATTGAAACGTGGTTCCGAGATATGGGCAAACCAGGCCTGCATCAAATTTCATCGAAATCGGTAATTCGTTTAGTCTTTAGCAATTTAAAATAGTGAGAACATTAAAATCATAAATCTTAAAAAGATTTTTTCAGACTTCACGAATATTCATACAGAAAACAGGTTATAAATTGAGAAATAATCTGTTAGAAACACGAAGGGCCTTATTGTAATTTCAAATTACATCGTTTTTTTAAATACAGTAAGGCAAATTGTTCTTAGGCCTAGTTTTCGGAAATATAAATATATTAGTCTGGAGAGTTGATAAAATTAAAAGATTTAAGAAACAATATCAATAATATCGACGGTAATAACAAAGAAAATAACTTGTAGATAACCAAAATGTTTGAACAAAATATTAAAAAAAAACCAAATTATTTGCTTAATATTTGGCCTTGTTCCACATAAGTTACACATAGGCCTATATAGTTAGGCTATTAAACACTTTTGATTAAGGATTTCCTGAAATTTATAATCTATACGATAGGTTCACAAAAAAGATAAGCTTTAGATTGATTTCGTTTCGTAAGTACGATAAATATTCTTATCTTTTTATGATTATGACTTATTATATACTTGTACTTCCGACAAAAATTACAAACACTAGATTACAAATGAAAATTAGACCTGCGTTCACACATTTATTGTGAAATTCTAGTTTTGAATTTAGTCTAAACAACGAGAAATAAATAAATTACATAAACTTTCTCAAAAGCAATTATTTCCTCGAAAAATTCTCTTCGAAAACGAAAAACAGGAAAATAGGTTTATTTTCTGAAATGTTGGTCATTATGAAAATTAACAACACAGTGTCATTGAATATAAACATACTAAGATCATAACTCTGGTTGCTGATGACATCTTGCGGCAGAGCGTTCAACTACAATTAAATAGATAATAGTACTGTCTATTTTCTCAAACGTCTTTGCAGCTTGCAGCGTTCTTAGCGGCAAATAGTCCAGTTACTTCGACTTTAGTCTCTGGTATTGAGCACGCATTTTTATAATGGAGACTTTTTATACGTTCAATGACAGTGCGTACCAAATTTTAAAATGTTTCCAGGATAAATCGGGAAAAACCGTAAATTATTTTATTTAAAGTTTAATGCACTGACTGAAATATAAGATTGATTGAAAATGTTAGTTCTTACTACCAAAATTTGATCGAAGTCTATTAAACAGATTTAAAATTTTCCCCCCTTAGATTTCGAATGATTTTTCAAAAATGTAGGCCTAACCAGCCAATAAACCAATTGTTGACCGATTGTCAATAGATAGACATTCGCTATAAATCGTAGGAGACGAAAAATTCGATTTTTAACTGTTTTTCGACCAGTTATTTAAACTTTTGCAAAAAAAATGATCCCGAGTTATAGAAAGACCTACCTACATGCCAAATTTCATAAAAGTCGGTCAATTAGTTTAGTTTTCAACGATATAAACGCATAAAGACCGATAGAAATCCAAGTAAAAATCAATTATTTGGATCGTAGAACCAGAAAAGGTTTAGATCCATAAAATCTCCTAATCGATTTTTTCACAATCACCATATTTCGTGTCGTAAGAAAATCTATCGAATTTGGTCATAGCAGAATATTTTGGTCATAGCAAAATAGGCCTAATTAAAAAAAAAAAAAAAATCTAGAGAATGCTAAAATGAAAGTGACGAAAGAACTTTTCGAAATATTCTACTTAAAACGAAACAAGTAAATGAGTAACAATGCCAAAGATCAGGTGTGATGTAAAGCAGAGAATGTTTGACAAAGTGCCCGGGGACCTTGACGGAACAACGAACTAGATTGGCAATGAATATTTCCGCAAACACAGACTAAGCTGGCAGCACTGTTATTTATTGCAGTGTCTAAATAAAAACAAACTGAGGCCGTTACGGTTCTCAGAAAACGTTAATATTCACTGTAATTCTACAGAACGTAAGGCTTGTGAAGACAATGTCGATGCACAGAGCGTTTAGGAACGTCAATGGTAAGTTTGGATCATCGTTGAGCGACGGTAGCCTACAACCATTGAATATAAACGTACTAGAAGTACATTTTTTTTCTTAACGTCCAGACTTTGTGCCAGTTACACTAATGAGGACCAGGGATCAGCGTTAACTGTAAAACGATGAAGGAAAAACAACGGCAGTAACTGCGGCTAGAACTAAGAACCTTAAGGTGCGCAGTTCAGAGACGCAGCAGACTAACCGAAGCTCTAGCACAGGGGTCTCCAAACTACGGCCCGAGGGCCACATCCGGCCCGCGGAGAGCTAGCATACTTGAAAACTCCTTTTAGAGAACATATTTTTTATAGCAAATTAAATTTAGTTTACTGAAGTATTCTAATTTTATGTTGAATAATTATTAATGTCTTAAACTTAAACACGCACAAACACGTTTTAAGGAGGTACGCACTATTTTATTTCACAACAGTGTCATAGGAACTGACTTGTGGTTGCGCCACTAGCCTTCTTATATATTCCAATTACTGCCATTTAGAAGTGAGTGGAAGACACCAGAACTTTCTCGAACCAACGAGATTATTCTGTACGTGCTATTAGCGCCATCTGTTAGCGATAGAAGGTACTACCTATTTCCCCTAGTGTCCACCAGATGTCGTGTCACGTTACTCCTCATGGCTCGTACTCTACGACTAATCTAGAAATTACAGATAATGACAGGAAAATTAATAATATGCAGTGTTGCCGTTTTGCGGACTTTAGTCTGATTTGCAGCCTTTTTTAAACGTTGCGTACTTTTTCGGACTTTTTTTTTCATCAGTGGACTATTTCACTTTTTACCACCGGCAACAATGATAATATGGTTTTGGCCCTCGGAACTTACTGGAGTAATCAGTATGGCCCTAAGGCTGGAAAGTTTGGAGACCCTTGCTCTAGCACATCGACGACCGAGTCCCCAACTGGAAGTACAGCCACCATATATATATATATATATATATATATATATATATATATATATATATAAAGCGTGCTTGATATTAGTGGCTAAAGTTCAAGTAATTGGATTACCTGCCGCTACGAACGCTGCAAACTGCAAGGACAGGGATATATGTGTTTGAGAAAATATACAGTATTATCTATTTAATTGTAGTTGAATACTTTGCCGTAAGATGTCACCAGCAGCGAGCGCTCACAATGCTCTTATAAGGGTTATAATTTTAGTACAATTATATTCAATGCTACAACACATAATATTAGGAGCACGCAGCTGTTTTTCGCTTAGATGGTTGAAACGAATTTCCAAAAAATATGACACCTCATAAAAGCACATTTTAAAATAAAAATATTTATGTTAAGATTTTTTTGTTATTTTAAGACGAAAAGCACATTAAGACTATTATCGCTTCCCTAAATGTAAGTGTGAGTGTGAAGTATTAGAGTCGGGTACCGCGAGGGACGTCTAAATCCTCTCAATAGGTGCAGCTATTTATGTTAAGGAAAATAGCCGGGGCGATTTAAGCGATTTTTTATCCAAATCGTTATAACCGATATGGAGAGTTTTCTACTTTTGTTAGTTTCTAGAGTTTTACGGTAAAAAAGATTTTTAAACTAATTCAGAAAAAAATCGCAAAATGTAGTCAAACATTTTTTTTTTGTGTTTAACGTCCGACTATTGTGCACACTTGCGCTAATGCAGACGATGGGATGATTTATAGAGTATGAAAATGCCAAGCCCTCGCCGGGAATCGAACCCAGGTCCTCGGGATAAAAGCCTAGTACGCTATCCTCTAGGCCACCGAGGCGGCTAGTCAAACAAGTAAGTAGCCTATAAAGAATAAATATAAAAACATGAACCCTCCGACCGCTGTCATGATTTATTTTTATTTATTAGTCTATTCAAACACGTTTTTTGATTTTCGATTCTTATCGATAGCTCACAAACAGAATTTTTGACGAGATAAGATCAAGATTAAGTTATGGAATTTAAGTGGTTTTATAACCCCTGGCATTGCAACTAAGCGTCTTTAAATTCCAGTTCAGTAGATTGGCGTCATCAAAGAGTGCTATCAGTTTCTGTGACAATCAGTTCAGATTTTGCAATTATGCCGCAGAAACAATGTATTCTGTTACATTGTTTCTAACTAAACTGACCTTGGGGACAAATACACTTTCCGAACAATATTAATCAGAGGGTTTTATCACGGTACGAGCTACGCCCAGAAATGCTGCATATTTAATGCACACATGCCGTGGCTTGTTTAAACACGTTATCTGTGACATTTCAAATAAGTAACTGCCAACCGCAGCTCTCTCGTGCACGCGTGGAATTTATTTACAAGTTTAACAAATGTTGCAAAAACACTGCACAAACTTTTTCACATTCAATTAGGCTTAGTTTCTTTAAAAAAATACATTTCGGAAGTTATCGATAGAAACCGGAAAAGTTACGTAATTTCTAAAAATAGGATACAAACTCGTTAGGGAGACGAATTTAGGAAAAATATTTAAGATTCAAGAGTTTAATATTTTACAATATACGCGTGTTTGTGTGTTCGCGTCCAATTCGATTCGGCACAAAAATCGATTTTGATAATAGCTTGTATAATTACGTTAACAAAATTCATTAAACAGTTTCAAAATTGCGAAAATTTAAAATCTTTTAAAATTAATAACTCTTTGTCTTTAATGTTTTTGAAAATTCTACCATTCAAATTTGCGTTTAAAACTGCTAAATTAGCGTTTAGAATTTTCAAAATCCATTGAAATTAAGAAAAGGCTAAGCATTTTCGATTTAATTTAAAGGTTTTAATGTTAATATATGCAGATTTTAAAGCTGATTAGATGGTAAAATCAGAATTTCAAGGCTAAGATAAAGAAAATATTTTTAGAAATTGCTTCCATCACGACAGCGAGAGTTTGCCGCGGTTATGATCTGTTAATTTCAAATTTGCTATAAGTAGAGTTGTAGCCTACAGTAATATCCGATTTTGACAAAATTAGGACGGGTTTCAGTTTTTGACTGCTCGTGCCTAATTTTTAGGGATATAGCTATTTATGTTCAGAATAATGATCTGCCTTCCCTATCTTCGTCAATTCTACTTTCGTTGACGCGTTTCGGAGAACCTCCATCTTCAAAAACTATATCTATAGGCCTACTGGTCACCAATATTATGGCCCGTCCTATTTATAATTTTCTATCTCCACCTCGTACCCCTCCTCTATTCAACACGTGTACATTAAATGTTTAGATTTTCAAAAATTAACAGGAGGGACGACCGTTGAAGAAAGTTTGCCAATCAAGAAGAAGCGAACGAAAAGGTTTAATTTTGACATGTTGAATCAGAGAGAGCACGTCAGGTTTAATGTACACAGATAGAAAGAGGAGTATATACGAGGTGGAGATAGAAAATTGTATATAGGACGGGCCATAATATTGGTTACCAGTATAGATATAGTTTTTGAAGATGGAGGTTTTCCGAAAGGCGTCAACAAAAGTAGAATTGAAGAAGCTAGGGAAGGCAAGATCATTATACTGAACGTAGTGACAATAATCCTAGCAGAAAAGAAGAAGAATATAAAAAGAATATAGCGATTTAATACATTGTTTTGTTTGGGAACGTTTGTACTACAGTTGAGTAAAATGGAACAGCTGATTTTTATAAAATCCTATTTTAATTGATTAGGCATGAAATAAAATAGTTTTGGATCCTATGGACTTATTTAAACTTGTAATTTAAAGTACATACTCACCAAAAACAGATTAATAATCAACTAAACTAGTGAAGAAAATGTATTTTTGCAATATAATCACAAAAAACAAAAAATATATAATGCTAAAATAAACACCACTTCATTATTCTGGTGGCCAATAGCCCTTGATATCCTCTAAAATTTTATCATAATCCAGTAAACAACAAATTACTGTAACAAATGGCAATTTACTATTTTTTTAACCATGTTCCTTTTCTCAAACTTATTTCGATTCTACAGTCCGTCCTGCTAGCCTACATCTGCAAAGATCTCTGTAATTGCATCGTTATATTTAAACACACCTTTTCACAAGTGTTAGGACAATTCCTAGACCGATACAAAACACATTTACTTCCTAAGAAACTCACCGCTTTCTCTTTCGAATACAGTTTGCGTACTAAATCAAAGAATGGCATGATTGCGTCAACACACTAACACAACTGAAAAGGAATAATTCTGAAAATGCCAGGATTATACAGGCACAGCCAAAGAGATAATGGTTGTCTTTCATCGTGTTAAGGGCATCCATGATATGCATACAGTACAATAGTTACTTATCGTTTTTGGTTCCAAAAAGAATATTTTAAATTACAAAATCAAATAAGTAAATAGGAAAAATTATAAGATGCGTGGCATAACACAAAAGACTAATGGTTTCATCAGATTTTAATCAAGGCACATAACTGCAGTCAGTCTAAGAAAAACCCAAGGGACAGTCTATTGGCGGTTTTTCGATTAAAGCCTACTCAAGGACCGCGAATTTTTTTCGTTGAAAATTTGCAAAAATAACGATTTAGATTTAGATACTCTTAGGCCTATATTTGTAACGAAAATTTGAGCCAAACATGACGGACGGATTTTGAGAAATTTGACAGATATTTCAGTTTTTTAATAGCTCCTGAAGCAATTTTTTGTTGTTTTTTTAGGATGTATTAACCGAATAAGAAAAGTGAGAATAACCACTTTATTGAAAAAGTCAATAAAAACTTTTTGTAATATCAAAATATTAGTTTTTTTATGCTACTTTAAACTGCCACGTACTTATTCAAAACAAAATGGCGGTCACTCAAAATGCTTTATTACTTTAAAAGGGTATTTTCAACTTTATAATTTTTTTCATTCCGTGCAGTGGAACAGCCAAACGTGACGTTAAACAAATTTCTGTGAGTCAATGTTTGTTACGTTAAAATGCCAAATTTGTTCGCTAAAAACGATTCGACAGATTTCAACAGAAATGTTTGTGTTTGTTAAATACAATGCTTAGTAGGTTTTAGGCTACCTCAAATTTTCTTTTGCCAGTTTAAAAAACAAAATGACGGGAATTTGAAATGTTTGCTTTATCAGAAAAAAGGGGTTTCTAAGAGTCAAACGGCTCGAACACCAAAATGCTACAGTATAATTTCTTCGTGTAAAATGTTAGTTACAATATCTTAATGCCAGAAGAGGTGG
Source organism: Callitettix versicolor (assembly GCA_022606455.1). Classification (NCBI taxonomy): domain Eukaryota; kingdom Metazoa; phylum Arthropoda; class Insecta; order Hemiptera; family Cercopidae; genus Callitettix; species Callitettix versicolor. Next base: position 96,980,090 of record CM040186.1, on the reverse strand, counting down.
TGAGTATTCAGGGTTTTGGCCTAAAAATAATTACATTCTACAAATAACAATAACAAAATCTTCTCTCAAAAACATACAAACTTACTTTAGTTTACTTTGAAACAAAAGTTAACATTAACCACGTTTTAGGGCTGATTGTGATAGATTCTACGCGTCGCGTGATACGAGTGCACAAATATTTGTGTTGGTAGTTATAGTAAAAGATCAGTTGTTTTATATAATTGGTAACGACCAGCTGATTTCATTGAACAGCTGATAGGATATAATAAGTTTTAGGTTATGTTGTTAAAAACTAACATGTTATAGTAAAAGATCAGTTGTTTTACTCGTATGTTAATTCGTAACGATCAGCTGATTTCATTGAACAGCTGATAGGATATAATAAGCTTACGTTATGTTGTTAAAAACTAGATAAAATATGTTATTTGTCGTGTTTACGAACAAATTATCATAATTAAAATAAAAAGGAATGGAAAACATGATACATGATTTTTATTTTTGGTTCAATAACAGAAGTTGTTTTTTTTAAATCATCAGATGTAATTTGTACTCCCTGAAAAATACCGAAGCGAAGCACGGGTTCATATGTATTTCATTTATAGGCTATAACCTAAGCTTCACATTAACTTTGTTAACTGAAATATATTTAATTAATTGTAAGCCGGTTGGTTTATTTTCTGCTTCTGCCTTTTTATCCCCCATTTGCAAGCACAATGAAAACATACTTAATGAATTTATTCGTAATTTCTCGACTAACTATATTTACGCAATTGCAAAAATTGCGTTAGCAACAGATGCAAGGGACAGGCAATGGAAAACGGGATATTGTGTCCAAAAGACAAAAAGTTAACTCGTTTATTTATGCAGTGAATATAATATTTGCGTTCTTCAGTTAGTAATATTCATTACATAAAATAACGGATAAGACGCATTCGGGAAACTGTATTTGCTCTAATATTCAGCAAGATGTAAATAGACATAACCTCAAAGTTGACAACTGAGAACAGCTGAGGTGTAAAAACATACGGCGGATTAAGAATCAGCTGTTTTCAGTAGTCATAATTAATAAGAGCAAACTCATTGATGTTCAGAATTTCCTTTGGCCTGAATCTCCATTGGTAAGATCAGACACAGAACAATAAAATGGACGGTCCTGTAGGTCACGTGTTGAGGGATCACTAAAACTACACGATATTGTGTTAACAATTACGCAATTTGTGTCGACAAGTTGGTTACCCAGCATTTGTTCAACTGTTGGAAAATGGCGGCTATTGCAAATCTTAAAAATAGCAATCTTACAGTTAACCCTCGTAATTATCATAGCCGCATTAATTAAAATTTTCAAATTTAATTTGAAAACTGGCGGGAGTATTGATTCAGATGTTGAAATCAGATTATCGAAAAAATTTAAAGTTAAACACAATATGAATTTTACAGCTGGCGCTATTGATTCAGATGTTGAAATCAGATTATCAAAAAAATTTAAAGTTAAACACAATATGAATTTTACAGCTGACATGGTTCATTTTTAGATATTTTTTGTTGAAAAATACTGTACAAAAATGTTCGTTTCTATAATGTTATTAACTTTTTTTACTTTTTTGAAAATTCACTTTTATCACGTCAAATACGTGCCGCGATTGTTGGCGAATCCCTATTTGAAAATGAGTTTTGGAGCGTCCATCTCTGTAAGGTCGAGACTTCAAAATGAACCCCGATCCTGACAAAAATCGCAACTTTTTACTTTGCACTTATTCAGCGTGTAAATTTGAATAAAATAAATTTTAAAATTTTCAAATTCTATTGAAATACAAAAATGAATGCTAACAACTCATTGAGTTTGAAATAAAAGCAAGTCAGACCAGAATAAAACTGAACAGAATGGAACTTATTAGATTTCATTATCGCAGTCCACTTTTGAGGTTATGTATTGTACCTGATTGGACCATCTCTGCGCCACGCCGCGCCTGACACGCCACGGCACTGTTGACATCTTATCACTAACACACACACTGAATCGGGCCTGCGCGGGGCCGTATCGTTGGCACCCTGCCTTTGGCACAAGCGCGTCGTTATTAGCCTAATTTATTTTTAGTACCCATCGACAATTATTGTCAAAACACTGTAGACCCAGTGTCGTGTGATTCACCGCAAACATAAGGTAAATGAGTCCTTACTTGACGAAGCCTACTGATCGTACAAAGCCAATACAAACAGTGATTAGTCATGGTTTTCTCGTTAGGTGCGAATATGGAACGGTAAGAATAGAAGTATGATCAGATGTACGTCGTTCTTGGTTTTCCCTACCTGCAGCTGCAACTGTCAAAAAAAGTTAAAAATAACGGCGTGGAAAATATTACACTAGTAGTTCAAAGAACAGTATATTTTTAATTAATACCCCGCAGGTGGTGCAGACTAGCTGCGCCTATTGAGAGGATTTAGACGTCCCTCGCGGTACCCGAGTCTAACACACTTACACTTACAACACTACACTTACGACTTACATTTGAGTGTGAAATAGCCTCAATGTGCTTTTCGCCTTAAAATAACAACAACAACAAAAATTAATTAATATACAAAGTGCTCCACGACAACGCCAATTTAACCGGTAACCGTAATATTTACGAAGTGTTACTGGACCAATTTTATTGGAATTTTATGCTCTTTCTCCATGAAGCGCTCAAAATTACGATCGGTTTTGCCGTTCAGCCAGTATTACAGGAAATAACCAGCAGCTACGCTCTCAACGTTGAATCAGGAAACGGAAGTGAATGGGACAAAATCTTGCACGTCTTACGGGCTTTGTACAAGATACTTTCGTAAGAAATTTCAAAACACTCGTTACAGTTAAATCGGAAGCCGCCATCTTGAAACAGAAGTAAACACGGAAAATGTTACACATATGGCAATTGGGCTTATTTTGAATTCAAAATAATCGGTTAATGGCCTAAAACTGCGTACATTCGTTAATGAAAATCAGAGGCAGCCATTTTGAAACGGACATGAATGGGGGAAAATCTTACAAATAGGTTATGAGGGCTTTATACAAGGTACCTTCGTACCAAATTTCAAAACAATGCGTTTGGCCAAAAACGTTAACAAACAAACCTCACTTCGATCGGTCAACAAACTTTTTCACAGTCAATTTATAAACAGGAAAGTCAGACTAATTTGTCAACATCGGTTCATTACATTTTGATCATATATGAAGATACATTTCTCAAGTCGGTGTAATAAATTTGAAGTAATAAAAAAATCTGGTTCCAGAATAAATATATATAAACACCATAAAAACAATAAACAATATTTTCCGTATTAAATTATTTACACAAAAAATATAGTTCGGTAGCTACAGACCAATCAAGAATTTCAGTTTAATTGATCAAAATCGGTTCATCAGATTTTACTCATTCTGGACATAATAAAGTACAAAATAAAGGAATTTACGGTTTGAGAGAAAATAAAAAGAAATCAAACAGCGGTCAGCGTATTTTCACTGAAAAATGAGCTATTGGAGCGGCCATCATAGTAATACCCAGACCAGGCACACTGAAATAAGCGCCGATCCAGACTACCTGGATTTTTACAGGGGGGGTCGTTAAAATTTATATTTATATAATTGTGTTTTAACACGCTCACGTTCGCAATTTTAATTCGATTTCATTAAAACTTGGCACAAACAACGATTTTGGTAAGTTTGTTAATCAGCGAAAATCTTTCAACAGTTTCAAAATGGCGGCCATTTCTAAAATTTATAAATTCATAACGTTTTGTTTTGAAAATCTGATTTGTAAACGGCGTTAAAAACTGCATAAATTAGCATTTAGAATTTACAAAATCCGTTGAAATTAAAAATTAATTTTTTTAAATTCGCTTCCATCACGTCAGCTGTGATTATTTTACATTCAATTCCGCCAAATGTTATAAAACCAATATTTATTGAATGTTTGAAAGAGAATTTATTGTACTGAAAGTCCTCGAGTCTTTGTAAACAGCAGCCAGGCGCCACGAGTACATTCCAGTCCTTGACAGAACATTCTGATCAATATACAGAGTGCGACGAAATTGCGGCACGTATCCTGCTGAGTCCTGTTCCTCGATAACGGAAATCGGGTGTCGAAATTTGTTTGTTAAAATACTTGTAAAGGTGAGTTAAAATATACTAACTGACCGAGCGAAGCGAGATATCAGTTTTAACACGACCGTTCGGCGTTTGGTTTGTGTGTTTGTTTGTTTCGCAGTTTTAGTCACACGCATTGTCCGATTATCTTGAAATTTGGCGCGAACGACATAAGTGCAAGATGCGTTTTCCAATTACTTCCGTTTCATGATGACAGCTTCAAGATGGTGCGCGCGCACACACACATGCGCGCACAAGTAATTTTTAACGAGCACTCAACAAATGACTCTGAGGTCAGAATCGAGGATCATTTCACGGCCCCAGATTTGAATCTATTCCATGTTGGCCGATCCAATAACTAATTTTCCATTGGAAATTCGCTAATTAGTTTTTGGATTGAGTCTCCGCTAATTATACGATCCTCTCTCAAAATTAAAAACATCGATATAACCACTAACCAATGTTTTTAGGACAGCGCGTAGATCAACCTTGTACAAATGTTGTCCTTGAAAGACATCTGTTCTCATAACTGTTCAGTTCGTATAAACAAAGGAGCAAACAGCAGGAAACGGTTGTTAATGCAAAACAGTTGTTAATTATTTATTGTTTATATTGTTACTATGGCAACCAAACGAATAGCCAACATTAGACAATTAAAAACTTACGACACTAAAAAGTGTTTAAAAAATAAACTGAACAGTGCCGATTCAGTTTGGGCAGTTGACATTTTTGACACTGTTATTACACTAAACTGCAGCGACAGTATATAGTTGATAATAATAGGATTACAAGTATTAACAGACAAAACAAAAAAAAACCTTTGTAAAGCTGCTACGAAGAAACTAAAGTGAACATTCTAAAATTAAATCTGCAGACCTTAAAATTGTTATCTGTTTTCAAGAACTGTACAAGTAAACAAAATTTACAAAATCACTGTAATGAGGACGAATGTTTACCGCATTGCAGTGGTACGGCCTACTAGGACATTGCTAAAATTGGACTGTACCACGCAATTTCGTAAGATGTTAAACGCAATAAAACAGGACGTTTGTTCTTCAATGAAGTTTATCTTTTATAGATGATTAATACTTGTGGCATTGCTTTAAATCCCCCGCGATAAAGAAGGCATAAAGAAAGTTTGATGACGTGTAAGAAATCGATTTTTATGAATCTAATAATTGGATTAAAAATTTTTTTCTTCGGTAATTTCCAAACGAAGTTTTGTAGGTATCACTGACTGTGAAAACGTTTGTGTTAAAATCTAACCATATGGACACAGTAGTTGTTATTAAGCACTGAATTTCAAGCTCAAATTTAAATATTGTCTTACGATACAATTAATTAGGTTTTATAGAAACTTTAATTGTTTACCAACTATGTTATTTTGTACACATTTTTTCCAAATGTTTATTCAATAATCCCAAATCAAACAATTCAAACGTATACTTTTTAAAATAATGATTTTTTAATAAACCTAAACTTGCCTCCGATGACTCCATCCTGAACCTGTGGCACAAGGACCTCTTCGGGATATACACCCTCCTCAGACCAAAGTATAGACGTACTAAAACCATCCCCGACTGGCCGCGGAGAGCCGTTGAGGCTCACTGGCACTACCAAGGGCGGGGGACAAACGATATCGATCAGCCACCCCATCCGATGACCTGACCTTGGAATGTGGGACACGCCAGCTTAAACCAACTTACTTAGAAACACGTGTTACACAAAGAAAAGAAAGGCTGTTGGTACAAAAGTTACATTTCGTATCGAACGGACTGGTTAAAATTTGCACAAAAATTAACATGTCACGCCATCTTGAAACTTTAAACTGGTTCGCTTCACGGTAACAAAAACCACGTTGAAAGAGATTAGGAAAAAGAGTGGTTACAATAAATTCGTTTTATAAAAAATATCTTTTAATTATTGTATTTAAAAATTTTGTTTAGATTAAAATGTTCAAAAATAGAATAAAAAATAGCATACGTTGATAATTAATGAGTGAATTTGGTTTCTAGGTGATTTTAAATTTATAGTGATTATCGACATTTTTTTGCTTCAAAATTGACCTCAAAAGTGAGCAACAATTAAATTATCCGTGAAAAATTAAATATTTTCTAGAGTTGTACGATTCCATCATTAAGGCCTATTCTAAATTTGGTATAGTAATATTAATTATGAAATGGTTACAAAAGTCAAACTAAGGGAAGTTCTAGTTCGCCTTAACTGAATGAGTTGGAAATCAGTACTGTACTTATCAATGCAAAGACCTTTTTTTGAAATAATGAACTTTTTCCAATAACCCTTTTCGAAATAGCAGTCATTAATTGGTTTTAAATGAAAACAACTTAAAAAAAAATAGTAAATTTTTATAATGATTAACTTTTTTGCTTCGCTTATTGGAGAACTTCCATTGAAAAACGTGAGCAATTGGATCAGCCAACACGGTGAGACCCACCCAGACCAGAGGAATTTGCAATGAGCAATGATTCTGACCTCTAGATCACTTTTTGAGAGGTCGTTAATAATAATAATAATAATATATATATATATATATTTTTTTTTATAGCGTATGAAAATGCCAAGCCCTGGCCGGGAATTAATTTGTTAAAACATTTAAATATAATATATATATATATATATATATATATATATATATATATATATATATATATATATATATATATATATATATATATATATGTGTGTGTGTGTGTGTGTGTGTGTGTGTGTGTGTGTGTGTGTGTGTGTACACAATGCGTGCGTGTTAGCACGCTCGTGTTTGCAATTGGCACAAAAATCGATCCATGAAGAGGTCAAAATTATAATAGGTTTTGCCGTTCAGACAATATTACAGGAATAACCCGCAATTACGTTCTCAACGTTGAATCAGAGCCCGCCATTTTGAAACGAAAGTGAACGGGAAAAATCTTACGTATAAGTTTTTTGGCTTTGTACACGGTACCTCCGTACCGAATTTCAAAACAATCGGTCAATGCGATTGACTAAAACTGCGTACACTCGTTATCGTAAATTAGAGACCGTTATCTTGAAACAGAAGTAAATAGAGTAAATATAATTGATTTGGGCTATATACAACGTACTTTCATATGAAATTTCGAAACAATCGTGAATGCGTTTGGCCAAAACTGCGTAACAAACACACAAACCAAATGCGGAACGGTCGAGTTGAAACAGAACCTCGCTTCGCTCGTTCAACAATATGTTTTTCGTAAAGCGATAAAGCAAAATTAGGTTTTTGGAATGTGTAACCTCTGGTGGTATATACTAATATCGTAAAACAAAGTTCAAAGTTTCTTTTTAAAAATTAAACCCTTTCCTAAAGATACTTAAGACATGATAATACATCCTCCTCAGCCAACAAAATAGACGCATTACTAGAGCGTACTAGAAGTACAGCCACCATTATAAAAAGCGTGCTCGATATCAACGACTAAAGTCCAAGTAATTGGACTATCTGCCGCTATGAACACTGCAAACTGCAAGGACAGGGGATGAGACGTTTGAGAAAATATACAGTACTGTCATCTACTTAACTGTAGTTAAACACTCTGAGGCTATTACCAGCAAGCAAGCGCTCACAAAGCTCTCATAAGGGTTATCATTCTAGCACGAACCCATCCCAGTATAGGGTTCCACGCACTAGAAAAAGATTAGTTAATTTTCCCTTTATAAATCGCAGGGGGTGCGGACTAGCTGCACCTATTGAGAGGATTTAGACGTCCCTCGCGGTACACTTACTCTTACAACACTACACTTACGACTTTAACTTTTTACACTCACACTTACATTTAGGGAGGCGATAATAGCCTCAATGTGCTTTTCGCCTTAAAATAACAAAACGTATAAAATCGAGATAATTTCAGTTTCAGTCATAAAATTTCACGTGAGCAAAATACTTTTATGATATTATAAGTAGACCCCTAGTTATAATGGAAATAAATTACAAAAATCTTTTGCAATACTTCAGAAATGTTTTCGATTTTTGAAATGCACGACCCAGCTGCTGCCGACATTTTAGCGCACAACCGATACAAACTCAACAAACACAGAATCGTAAACAAAGGATTTCAAAGCATTGTTTCTCGTATAAACCATCCTATTGTAAACTACATCTGTAAACAAAGCCAAAAGAACACACCTGTGTTTGAAAAATCGCTCAATACATTCTGGTCTCACCTCGCGCGAGTTTTATTGTTATTGTGGGTGTTTTGAGAAGTTCAGTGTTGGAGTTATTTCATTTTCATTTGACAGTTAATTAATACGATTGCAAAATTATTGACAAGAATAATCAGATAGAACAGAATTAGCCTACCGATGAATGAAACCCATTCACGCACCCACGGTCCTTTTTTAAGGACGAGAAAGTGTGTCGTAACGTAACTGTGCTGTTGTAAACGGTAAATTGGCATTGCACAAACTTTCTGATATCCAATTAAATCATTCAACAGACGTACAAAAATGAATTAACTAAATTCCCAAACTAAACTTAAAAGGTGCTATGTTTCCAAAAACGATCGTCGGTATTGATAAAAAAAAGAAAAAAAAGGAAAAAAGAAAATGTATTTATGACATTTTGGCGGTGTGTGTGTGTGTGTGTGTGTGTGTGTGTGTGTGTGGCCGCCCTAAATGTAAGTGAAAGTGTAAAGTGTTAGTCGCAAGTGTAGTGTTTTAAGTGTAAGTGTGTGGTAGACTCGGGTACCGCGAGAGGGACGTCTAAATCCTCTCAATAGGTGCAGCTAGTCTGCACCCCCTAGAGACTATATATATATATATATATATATATATATATATATATATATATATATATATATATAGATAGAGAGAGAGAGAGAGAGAGAGAGAGAGAGAGAGAGAGAGAGAGAGAGAGAGAGAGAGAGGAGAGAGAGAGAGAGAGAGAGAGAGAGAGAGAGAGACAGAATAAGTGTCAGCATTATAAATTTACAATTTTCGTCAGATTTGATTCATACTTGGTACAAAAATCGAGTTTTCGCTTGTATCAGTTTGTTACACAGTATAATCCGTTCATAAGTTTCAAAATGACGTCCATTCCAAATCTTTAAAAAAATCATCCCTTATTTTGGAAATTTATCTGCATTCTTCATTCTATAACCGTAATTCCATTGAAAATGCGAAACTGAGCCTTTGTTGCAGTCTCAGTTCATTTTTGTATTTCAATAAAAGTTTAAATAACTGATTATGAAATAACTTTTTTAAAATTGTTAACTTAAAACAAATTGTTGGCAATCTGCGTACTCCAATTATTTTTAAAAGACCTGATATTTATCAAAATTGATTTTCTACACAATAGTCAAAATTTCATTATACTTTGTATGCCACAAATATTCTAAAAGTATCGTAAAAAATAAGGTTCAAAGCTAATTTTAAGAAGAGTAAATCAATTTACTTTGTATAATACAAGATACACGATACAAAGATACATACTTAGTGGTAATGCTTTTCATAGACGCACTGTTGATCTTTCAGACCCAGTGTTTACTTATTTCAAGGTTTGCAATCATGTTTGTCGCTTTACACCTATAATTAACAATAAACCACAATGCACTTACGCCGTACTCTAACTGCATATTGATTGGTCAGTGGGCGTCCGTTGCCATGACAACCAACAATGGAGTAATTAAACATATTGAGTGGTGGGGAGGAATTGTTTTAAATAAATGACAGTGTTTGGTATGCAAAGTACGAAGCGTTCAATTATAATGTAAGAACCTGTAATTATAAAGTTCTGCGTATAACGCCTGTAAAATCTTAATTGTAGACGCGACTGCAGCGAATCTGCAGGCTAACTAATGAACCACGTATTTATTATAATGTGGACACTGAAAATTACGTGTACCAAGACTCAAATAAAAAACAAACCTGAACTAAACACTTTGACAATTATTTTATTTATATCTCGTTTTCATTTTTTGTATAGCCTGTAATTATAAATTTGTTAGGGTAATTATTAACTCCCCCCACCGCCAATTTGTCATATTTAAATATAGGATATCGTTCCTTACATGTTAGAAATGAATTAATTTGAAAGGTCAGAATGGCAATTATAACTCTGAACAATGAAAAAAATAACCTCTATAAACTAACCATTACTGTTGTTGTTTTTTTTTTTTTAATTTAAGCCCTCAATGGAGCACAGTCAATTTTGGTTCTTTTGGGCTTTCAACTACTGTTGTTTAATATATTAAATTGTATCAAAAGTTACTAAATTTTTTCTCACCAAAACGCTTTACTTAATGCCCGTTAAGTAATGATATAACATAAAAAAGTACGGAAACTAAGGCAAGTTCGAAAAAAAAATCGAAAATAAAAATGATCCACCTAACCTAAAAATTACTACCGAGCGAAAATAGCTAATGTGTTTTTCATAACAAAACGATTAAATAAATGGATGTCATTAATAATGAAAAAAGTAGAAACTTAGCTGTCTCACATTCGTGTTCGGTACAAAACATTGTTAGAATTTTCACGCATAACCGTGTTAGATTGTTAAGATTCTTTGTTATAAGAGTTTCTGTTGTTTTCATTATTAAGCACGTTTAATGAATCGTTTTCTTGATGAAAAACACTTAACCTATTTTCTGCGCTAGTGATTTTGAGATTATGCGGGTGATTTTTGTTTTCGATTTTTTCCAACTTTCCGCAGCTCTTGCACTTTTATATTTTCTTTTGTCACTAAAGGGCATGTAATAAAGTATTTTGGCGATAAGAAATTTACGAAAATTGGCGAAATTTGTTTCAACGTTATATTTACCAGTAATTGTTAAGTTGTGGAGGTTATTTTTTAAATTATTTTCGAACTTACAGTATTCGCCCCACAATTATATTATTACTAATGGGTACGAAATGAAACGTTTTGGTGAGAAAAAAAACTTTAGTAACTTTTTATATTACTTTTTGTACCACACAATAGTAACAGTTACGTTGTGGAGGTTATTCTCTTCATTTTTAATTTTTCACGGTTATAATTGTTTTTCCGATATTACAGATTAATTCCTATACAATGTCTAACATATAAGGAGCGACAATTTAATTATGACATTAGTTGGAGTTCGGAAATAGTGACGGGCTCATACATGATTTATTGTAACTCTAGTGTAATTTAATATATAAAGCATTTCGTTCAGTTAAGCTTGCTTAGGCTATAGTTAATTTAATTGAAAAGTTAGTGCACTATTTTTGCAAAAAAAAATTCAAAAAAGTATAATAACTTTTTTTACTATTTTACTTAATTTTCCAAAAATCAAAACTCACTTATTTTATTTAAAAAAATCTTTAATCCTATATTGTTCCCATTAAGTTAAAAAAACACGATTTAATGTTTCGGCGCTAGAGGGACTTTCGTACAACTCACATTTAACACTGTGATTAATGAACACCTTGAAAAATTTCACCTCCAGCTATTTTTGTATGGTTTCTATTTTCATAACAAATTGTCAATCACGTATTTTTGACAGTGCCAACTCACCCGCCCACTCTACCGGTGAATCCTGAACTAATTAGAACCTTTGTTGAAAACATTAATTTAAATTTCATAACCTGAAAATAACGTAACAATTTGTGACAGGAATACAGTAAGTATGTGTGCGGATATTATGGAAACAATAAGTTTTGTCTTCTCTATGTTTTTGATAAGGTTTTGACTACTTAAATTATTATAGAATGAATTATGAAGTTGAATAAACCCAATGTTGCAATTATGTTGAGTGTACAATTCAGCCTTTTATAGCTTATTTAACTTAATATTTGTTAATGAGTTTCGGATTTCCTCCATTTTCAAAACATATTATTGTACCCTCGACTAATTACAGTACAATTACAATTTTGCAAACTTAGGTATGATAGAGAAAGCCAGACAAGGTGAAAGAGTATAATGATAAAAAGTAAAATCATGTTTACATTCACTTTGGATATTACATGAAATTTGGAATACACTTAAAACGTGAATAATTTGCAAAAAAATAAATTTCATGGTTTTATTTCAGCCAAACATTTGATCAACAAAAATCATGTGACAATTTTGCTAAGAAGCGATTTAACTCAAATTTATCATAAATACCAACAAAATATGGTTTGGGAGTTATCAAGAGATTAGAGAAAATTTACTTATCAGATTTTAGTCTGCTCAAGACTAAAATATCATTGAATATAAACGTTTATATCATTGAATATAAACGTTTATATCATTGAATATAAACGTACTAAAAGAGCAGCCACCATTATAAAAAGCGTGCTCGATATTAGCGGCTGAAGTCCAAGTAATTGTATTATCTGCCGCTAGAAACGCTGCAGCTGCAAGGACAGATGGTGATAAAGCATAGGTAATCTATTAAGTGATAAATCTTGCGTTTTATCTGATATAAATCTAACATTTCACCCCAAAAAGGCAGTTTTTGAAATCGCTATTTTATTTCACATAAAAATTTACAAAAAAATTGCTACGGCGATAACTTTTGAGCTTTCACAAACAATTTTTCACCGCAATATTTACAATTCAGATTAACCGATATTTTCATTAAAGAACACATTTCCGGATAACGTTGGTCACGTTATTCTACACTAGTACCACACGTTTATTTGTTTCTTGGAATCTCAAACGTTTTAAAGACCTTGTTCTGCAAAAAATACTTAAACCAATTCTCTTGTCCAAAACAGCTGTTTAATTAAATTTCAGACAATAGTTTTATGCCTACTGTATAATAATACACTTAGTTCATATTCCAAGCCGTATTCTAATGCTAACCTCCCAGTGCAGCTGCAGTTAAATGCATTTTATACGTGGCAATTAAAATAAACATTAATTATAATATGCGGTGCTTTGTGCCATTTATACATCAGTTAGTGCTAGTAACCCAACCTAACCTCTACGACAACTGGATAGAATATCCAACAATGAGAAGTGTCATTCATTGTTAACCAATTCCGTGTCTACGTCATCATATTGTTGACACGCCATTGTTGCACTAACTTCCTTTTTACGCGTACTATTGAATATGCAATCGAACAGCAGGCTTGCATTACAATATTGTTTCACGTTTGTACTGTGTTTTTTGTTTTTGTTTTATAAAATGTTTTTTAAAACCAAAATTAGCCGGATCAGAATTTGAATCACACTTTAATGGGAGAACTGTGTGTGTGTGTGTGTGTGTGTGTGTGTGTGTGTGTGTGTGTGTGTGTGTGTGTGTGTGCGTGCGTGTGCGTGCGTGTGTGTGTGTTTAACACGCTCAAGTCTGCAATTTTACAATTTGATTCAAACGTTGCAAAAAAATCAATTTTGTCAATATCTTGGAAAAGGTTGTTATCACCAAACAACAGTTTCAAAATGCGGCCATTTTAAATTTTCTAAAATTCTTTTTTTTTTTTTTTTGAAAATTTTACCACAGTAATCAGCCCTAATACTGCATAAATAGCATTTTGAATTTTCAAAATCCACTGAAATGATTGCAGTCGGGGTTCATTTACGAATTTTCAACATAAATTAAAAGTTTAAAATGCTAATATATGCAGATTTTAATGCTGATTGTGATGGCAAAATCAGAATTTCAAAAAAAAGGTTAAGATACAAAAAATATCTTTTGAAATGCGCTATCACATCAACGAGACATCTGCGTGTCACAGTTACTTAAACTTTTTTAGTATAAAGTATGAGAATTATAATAAATTATTTCAAACATATATGCCTATACAGTTGGTAATTTATATTACTTCTATTTCACAGTCTATGGATGTTATTGTATTACGTAAGAGAGTGCGTTAGGTTATACATCAGGCAGTGGGTTAGTATTAGTTACTTTTTGTTGGTTTATAAGTTTTTGTAATATATAGGGTGCAGTGTTAACCTAGCTGTTAGATTTTTCACATAAATTATTTGTAATTATACACATATTAATGTGTGTATTAATTATACATATATTAATTAATTATACACACATATTAAAGTTCATTAGTTATTATTTGTTTCATACTGTAGAGAGTGAATAAGCGCGTAAGTGAAAAAAACAACTCTTGACAATCGATATGTTTACGTTTTCGAGTTCATTTTGTCAAGCAAGCCTATTTATTGTCTAAGATATATTTACGAATGTGTTTGTATACGTTCATCAAACGTTACTTCGGAAAATGTTACCAACACTGCAAAAATAATAAAATTTCCATTTCAAATGTTTCACAACCTGGCGGTAAGACTTCAGTCGAGTGCATTTGGCTGGCGTTACAACTGTACTTAGTTTAGACTTAACTACTTTGTTGTTCCCATTTATTTATGCTGCACTTAAGCAGTTTAATGTTGTATATGCAACGTCAATTGGATCGGTTTCAAAAGCACACGTAACACTTTCCAAAATCGAACTGCAGCTCGCAAGTGTTCGTGTAGAAACAGAATAAAAATAATTTACAGATCGATAGTATGAACTGTACACCATTTCTGATATATAGAACCAGTTTTGATATAGCCACACAAATTTTGTTTTCTTTTAATTTTTGTGCATACACAAACAATATTTAAATTCCCCGTGCAAATACTGTAGTTTTTTAGTAGCCATGTTTTTGGTTTTGGTAGTACAGTAGACTCCCGGTAATAAGGCGTATATCGGATCACTATTGCCGGATTACCGAAAACGACGGATTATCGGAAAGGAAGAAAAATAACAGTCAGTTAGTACGTAAATTGAGAGAAAGTATTTTTAAATTATTTGATTTTTTGTGGATTAATCGAACAGCTGTTTCTACATTTTGTTATTAGCAAATAGGTTTAATAAAATGCAGTTTATTGAACTCAACATGTAATGAACAGCTGTCACATTAATATTAACAAACAGGAAAAAATACTTTCGCACTATACGAAGTACAAAGGTAGTATGATTTGTCTACACCTCGGGAATACTTTTAAATTTATAAAGATAAAGCTTTTTTTGGAATTATTAAAATCAGCTATAATGATTTTAATTTAAAAAAAAACTAAAAAACTACTTAATTTCTCAAAATTGGTTATCAAATGTTGCTAAAATTTTAAACATTTATGAAGAATTATAACTGAAATCAGTGTAGCAAACTTCAGGTAATAAAAATTTACCGTTAGGAAGTAAGTCGGGGAAAAATAAATTTTGACAGCTGTCGAATTTTTTTTATTTTTGAACAATAGGTTTATATTTCTATTTGAAATTGGGTACAATGACTTGTGTTATGACTCTTTAAAAGTTTAGCAAAATCTGATAACCTATTTCCGATTTTTTTTTGGAGTGGATGTAAGAAAGCATGTGTAATGTTTTTGAACTGGTTACATGGTTACAGAATATTTTGGTAACGATAAGAAAAATTCAGAGATCAGTAAAAAAAAAATCGAAATTTTACATTATCGTCTTTGCAGATATTTTGTTAACTTGTAGTTTCATTTAATCATAGCTTTTAAGTAACAGTTAATTCTGAAACTAAAGTTGACTTAAGAACGAAGGCTCACCTGTTTCATATTGAGAGACTTCTCGGCCGAAATACCGTCCATATCCAACCTGGCCCTGACCGCCTGAGCCGCACTCTGCTCCTGGTAACTCACATCGCCCGCCTGGAAGCTCTTCATCTCGGCCGAATTGGCGACCGCTTGTTCCGAACTGAACTGATCCGTCACTACCTTCATCCTCTTCTGTTCGAACTTCATCGTCTCGGACGTCGTCGTCGACGAGGTAGCACTTGTCGCGGACGCGAGTGCGTTCCCATTACTGGGCAACAAAACTGAACCAGAAGTGGGCGGCGAATCTGGCGTATCCGGAAACGTAACCAGAGGCTCTCCGTTCCCGCCTCCCCCTCCGCCGTCGTCCATGTCCACCAAGTCTTCCACGGAGCTGCGGAGTCGGTTGAAATTCATGGCGTGCGAACTGGATAAATTCTTCATCTCAGAGATGCTGGACTTCAGTTCCGACAGGTCCGACTTCATAGACGACGCTTTCATCTCGCTGGACGTGACGTGATGGACGCGCTGCGACGACGAGGTGGAGCATGACGTCTTGGCCACTCTGGACGTGGTGCTGCTGCTACTGTTGGACAGCATCTGCAACAATACCCGGTGTCAGTATTACTTGGCTTGCGTCCACAACGCAAATAGCTGCGCTAGACTATACACACAGTGATTCATCACGCATCGGTGGGCGTCGGGCATCAATCAATCGTTTGACTGAGGAACCAAGTGAGGTTAACTGATAACGGTGAATCACTGTTAGAACGGAGCAGTGACTGATAACCGTTACCGAGAATATCATCACGCAAGTATTCTGCGATTACCAACCATCACTTTTAGCTTCAGTATTTATTAACGAGTTTCAATTGGGAAATAAGTTTTGCAGCAGCTATCAGTGTCAAATACAGACACGGTATTAATAAATGTGCACCGATCCTAACTGTGGAAGTTTTGACATTTTTTTTTATAGCGTTCGAAATTTTGGTGTGATCTGATTCAAACTTAGATTTGGTCACCAAAATAGGTTTCAGTAATCTCTTTAACTATTAGAACTACCCACCCGTTTCAAAATGGATCCTAAAAACTGTTTATCTTAACCGTATGTTGGAAACACGATTGCGATTGTAATCAAGAGTTAAAATCTACATAAATTAGTGTCTGAAGTTTATTGTAATATCTAAAAAAAATTAGGTATCAAATTGCTTAAACGCTTTTAGGTTAGGAATATTCTCGGGTAGGCTCGGGTTAATCAATTGAAAACGGATGGAGATTGAACAGTAATAAAGAAAAAATATGTACAGTAATTAAAAATCACTAAGATCCGTGACATATTTTCGAACCAGCCTTTGTCCATCTTATTGGACACGTCCATCTAAGAAGACCAGTTCTTGACTCTCAGGAGCAAGCTTGTCACAAATTTGTTCAAGCCAGAAGTAAAAAACAAAATTTCCAGTAATAAAGTGAGGGCAAATCAGTGAACATCGTGAGATCCATACAAGAGGAGGGTTTCACTTAAAGATAAGGGAGCGCTAAAAACCTAATGTGGCTGACATGCCTAAGGGATGCAGAATATTCGGCATTTCTTAATTCAAATCTGCACGTATAAAGATTTCAAATTTGTTTGAAAATACAAAAATGGTTGATTTCTTATCACGCGAAACGTGACTAAATCATACATTTCTTTTGTATAGTCTTTATGAATATGTAAATGGACTTGTGATAGTTTGAAATTCTTGACGCACTTTTTACCCGATGTTGTTAAGTCAAAATGCGATAGAGAAAAAACCGCTTAACGAAAATAATTTCGAACAGACCTTCATCGGGTGGCAGTTTTCCAAAAATTCAGCCCATCTGTCACTACCTGCTTACATCAAACGAGTCCTTTTCTTGGTTCAGAGGTAGCGTTGTTTACTACATTGCAGTAAATGTCTGCCAGCTTCTACAAATGTTCACGCCACGCTCTGTTACTGAATTGGAGGTTATGTTTATTGTTATTTATTAGGGCCTAGTGGATTGTCAAGGCTAGTGGTGGATCCAGGATTAACGTGAAGGGCATATACGTGAAAATAGAAATACTATATAGGGTGGTTTAGGAAAATTTGTGAAAAAACATCGATAATTATTTTTGAGATAATAACAATCTATTTTAGACACTGCTAATTTTTATACAAACCATAATTTACGAAGAAAAGAAATTACCCTTTAAATGTTTATTTTGACCTTGTTGGAGAATTTTTGCTTCGAGGCATAGTCTGAATGGTCAACATTGGACAATGTTGTTTATTGACCGATATTTCCTTATTTTTATCCTTGTTAATAAAAGATGTAAGACTTGCAAATGGTAGCCTACGGTACAAGAGGTAGCTTGTATTGTTCAGAGAAAGGTATTGCTTTCTACCAGCCCCGCACCTATTGAGAGGATTTAGACGTCCCTCGCGGTACCCGAGTCTAACACACACTTACACTTACAACACTTTACTTACGACTTTAACACTTTACACTTACATTTAGGGAGGCGATAATAGCCTCAATGTGCTTTTCGCCTTAAAAAAAATGCTTTCTACCATTTCCTTCCCGCCACCCCGAACGCCGTTCAAACGTTTGTAAGTACCCGAAGCAATTTAATCTAACAACTTAAAATTCTGTACACAAGTCACCATTTTATAAAAAAAAACAATATAATATTTTTCGTAAAAAATATTTTTATTAAGTATTACTACTACTTAATATTTCGAAGGATATTTTTGATCTCGTGTTACAGATAATGAACGGTAGAACCGACAGTTGATATTGTTTCTAATAACCTACGAAAAACCACTGATAAAACATAAAAGTGGACAAAAATTTGGAAAATTAGATCAAGCGAACGTAATCTGCGCAAGTCAACTTTAGTATTGAAAGACAGTCAGATCCTACAACACTTAATATTAGTGCCCTGTGGAAATAAGGCCAAATATCTCGGAGCCACTCTTGATTCCAGACTTTGCTGGAAGGACTATGCACATAAGAAAAGAGCAGAACTGGGACTTAAGTAGGCCTACATATATACGGTTTTTTTTTTTACAACTGAGTAGAAATACCCATCTAGTAATTTACATTTAACACATGTTTACACTTTGAAGGGATATATCCCATTGGATATATTCCCTTAGAAACTAATGTCCATCCGGACCAGCAAAAACCATAAGGTCCAGTGGCTTTGTTCTTCGTAGCCTTCTAACCACACCAGCCTCAGCCAACAATCCGCGTATCTCCGGATGCTCGTGTTGAGAGATGCGTTGTCCGTGCTTCTTTGCATACTTTTTTATTTCCTCACTGACCATATCTATTTTCAAATCCCTATGGAGGTTGTCGTTATTTATGTACCATGGTGCATCTACGATGCATCGCAGCACCTTATTTTGAAAGGTTTCTATCTTTTTACATTTGTCTTCTTTGTACAGCCCCAGAGCTGTATTCTATAGGTCCACACGGGTTTCAAGACTTGCCTATATATCAGCAGCTTGTTATGGATTGATAATTGGGATTTTCTTTCCAAAAGCCAATATATACTTCTGAATTTTAATTTTCAGAATTAAAATTCAGAAGTAGGCCTACAGACAGCACTATTGGTTACTACAAAATTCCATACTAGCAATACAAAATAAAATTCTGATACACAATCAAATAATTAAACCAATATGCCTTTATGTTACCCAAATGTGGGAATGTGCTAAGCCAACTAATGTATGCAAAATTCAGACTTTTCAGAATAAGGTTTGCAAAATATGGTAAACCCTCCGTGGTAAGTGCGTAATCAGGATAACCACTGAGATCTAGGCATTCCTGCGGCAACTGAGGAAATTTGGAAGTTTGCTGGTAAGCGTGAAATTAGACTTCACCGGAATTTTAATGCAGAAGCCATGCAATTGCATGACAATGATTTTGTTAGAAGGTTAAAAGAACTAAGCGTTTTGAGCTTGGATTTCTACAAACGGTGCAGTGTGTTAGCTAGTAGGGAAGATCTTCGGACAAGATAGAAGACAACTTGGAAACATCAACGGATCAACCGAGTTATTGCTTGTATAACTTTGCTTGTTTAAATTGTAGGTTAATCTGATTTGATGTAAATTAATTGTTGGTAATTGCTATAAAAATATTGTTGGTCCTAAACCAGTTTTAATTGTTTAAATAAATAAAATACTTTTAAAAAACGTATAGCTACTTAAATAAGGCAATTTAGTTTTTTATTATGAATAAAATAAATGCATAAGAGTTATATAAAGTTGTTTAATTAATAAATAATAATTAAAAACTGAGAATGTTTTTATTACGATGACTCACTAATATTGTACACGCATTCGATGACGAATCAGTGTGTTTTAGGTTAGGCTTTTTTATATAAGCACTTTATAAAAAAATAAGATTTGCCTTCTTTTCAATTTTATTGTTGAGGCGACAGTAGAACACTCTGTCGCATAAAAAGTGTAACAGCACGCGAAAATCTTGATACAAATAGATGTTTCAGTAATAATTGGACATCCGTTCGTTCGTTTCAAAATGGCGACTATTCAAAAATTCCTTAGAAAATTCGTAACTTTTAAATGATACATTTTTTTTTGACAGAACATGCCCAGTGTTGGAATAAACGTGTATCGGTTTGTGTTAATGTTTCTGTACGTGGTTGATAACAACGCTTTCTGGCGGTTTTTATAATAACTAATAATTATTAATAACACAAAAATTGATTTTGGCAGTACCTTGGACAAGTTCATTACTCTAACGAAATCGTCGAACCTTTTCAAAAAAAACACGCTTAACATTTTTACCTTGGATATTTTTGAAAATATTATTGCACAATCTTAATTAACGTAAACATTTATATAAATTAGCATTCTAAAATTTCATTGCAAATGTACCAGGTGAGTTCAATATTAATTTTTGTAGTTGTATCAAATCTCAAATGCTAAATTATGTAAATTTAAACCCTGATAACGATATGATGAAATCAGATTTTCAAAAACTTGTAAGTTAATGACAGCATTAATAAGTTAATGAATTATACAAAAGTTAAGTTAGCGAACTAGTCAAAACTATTTATTAATAAAACCTATTTTTTGTGCTGTTTGAATCAAATCGTAGGCCCTAATAATTCTCTCTCTCTCTCTCTCTCTCTCTCTCTCTCTCTCTCTCTATATATATATATATATATATATATATATATATATATATATATATATATATATATATAGAGAGAGAGAGAGAGAGAGAGAGAGAGAGAGTTTTATATATATATATATATATATATATATATATATATCACACGCACGCACACGCGCTCTCTCTTTCACACACACACACACACACACACACACACACACACACGCGCGCGCGCGCGCGCGTATTCCTGAGCTTTCTTTTACAAAAGAAAATTAAAATAACAATAAAATACTTTTCAACTAAAGTACAAATTAAACAGTAAAATATTACATTAATTTAAAGGTTATAGTTCAACGACTTAACAATTGATAAATACAAGGTCGGTATCAACAATTATTGTTTACTAAAGGCACGCGAACAGCAGTGAACTCTGTTGTGACCTGTAGGAAACACGTCCAAGTGACGTCACCACAAGCGTTTGCACCAAGCATCTGGCAAACTGTATTATATAAGGCAAACTTGCATAATTATATGTATTCTTTAATTGGTTACCGAATCGATGATTCACTTATTAAACGATTATAAGTGTAGAAAAAATGTGGACCTTAACCCAACATCAATTTAATTCCCGATGAATCAGCTGTTTTGAAACTGGCTATGGGATATCGGTTAAACAGTATAAAAAACTCATAGTTTAATTCTTAATGGAGTGTTAATACTGATTAATGAAATACACAAGGGGTCACCTCTGCCAGCTGAGCGGTCAATATCGCTCGTTACGCTTGTGGTAGCAAATTTGAGCCGCTATAAAAACACTATAAGCATAACTGTAAAATAAATATAACAAGAAACCGATCTGTTAAATAGAAAGCAATGTTAGCTACAAGGATTTGAGTAAGAGGTCTGATGAACCGATACAGAAAGTAGTCGAATGTTCAGGTTTTTTGTGTTAAATTCCAAACCAAATGTGTTCGGAAAATCGATATTTGTTAAATCAAGTTTTGATGAAAATTAGAGCCGCAGCTTAAAAGTTTTTAAAATTACGAAATTGTAACTAGATATTGGAAAATTATCATGTTTTCTCTTCCTCTTTTATTTTAATTACGATAATTTGTTCTAAAACGCGACAAATTAACATAGCTAGTTTTCCAACATAATCTGAAATTTATTATAGTCTATCAGCTGTGCAATGAAATCAGCTGATCTTTACGAATTAATATAAAACAACTGATCTTTTATTAACTAATAAAATTAAATTAACGGTTCATTTCATATATCGGTCTTCGTAGTTTCCGTAGTGTAGTGGTTAACACGCGCTAAGTCCCCCCGTTCGATCCGGGGCGGAAACACAGTAATTTGTAATTACAATTAATTTAATATGAAACTTGCGGTGCGCAAAATATACTGTTATATATCAATATAAACAAGTTCCTCGCAACACGCGTCCCGCAAAATCCAACATCACAACGCCCTAAAACACGATAATGTTAATTTCTTTAATATCAGTCAATTTGTTTAGTCTTAAGCGATGTGCTTTTTAATTTTGTTTGTATTACTTGAAATATTAATATGAATGAAATACTACTTGAATGAAGACTATATGATGTATTGGGACACTTGTCGAGCACTTCGTGAAATGTTGACCTTATCAGAGGTCATCAGAAGAGCAAAGGTCAGAAGTATTATCGTAAAAAATCTTATCAAATATTGTCACTTCGTGTGCAGAAATTTGTGTTCCTATTGCAGTTTTCGATCTGTCACTAACACCTGATAACGTGAAATAAGTGTGTCAATTCCGAAATGACGATTTCCGGTATAGGCTAAAAACATCCGGTTTTGGAGCTATGATGGCAGAAACAGAAAATGAATCACCAGATTTTGCTCATTTACTTGAATTATGAATATATGCATTGTCAAATTATGAATACTTAGTCTATATGCAGTGTTAAGTTATGAATATTTAGTCAAATTATGAGTACTTAGTCTATATGTGTTGTCAAATTATGAGTATTTAATCTAAATGTATTGTCAAATTAAGAATATTTAGTATAATATTTATTGTGGAATTATAAATGTTTTATGCATATTTATTGTAAAATTATGAATATTTAATCTATGTTTTGTAAAATTATTAATACTTAGTCTACATGTATTGTCAAATTATGAATATTTCGTCTATATGTATCGTGGATCATAAATGTTTTACTCTATACGTATTGTGGAATTATAAATGTTTAGTGTATATTTATTGTAAAATTATGAATATTTAGTAGGCCTATATATTATTATTATTATTTGCGTATAGACCCTGTTGGATCACGCAAAGCACTCCGACTCATGTCTTGTTCCTTCCAATCCTCCACACCTCCCTCATCCTGTCCCCATAGATCCTCTTCCGCTCCTCCGTCCATTTTACCCCTGCTCTCTTTGGGATTTCATTCTCTGGGACCTTCCAACCGAGCATCTTTCTCCTGTACGCGTTCCTGTCTGTTGAGTTTATTTCTGCGTCATGTAGGTCTATTCTGACTTGTGCGATCCACGACGTTGTTGATTTGACTCTTTGTATATACTTAAGGATTCTGTTGGCAAGTCTCGTTGTTGGGATTCTACTGATGTCCATAAAATTGAAGCCTCCTTCTTCTGATATCTGCTGCCAGGTTCGATATCTTAGGTGTGTGTGTGTGTGTGTGTGTGTGTGTGTGTGTGTGTGTGTGTGTGTGTGTGTGTGTGTGTGTGTGTGTGTGTGTGTGTGTGGGGGGGGTCAAATTATGAATATTTAGTCTATATATAGTGAAATTATAAATATGTAATAGGCCTATTAAACATTCATGAATATTTAATGTACTTCTATTGTCAAATTATGAATACTTCGTCTATAAATAAAATATTGTCAAATTGTGAACACAATCTGAATGAAGAACTTTGAGAAATTAAAAAGATTTCCGCCCTTTGTAGAATGCTCAGAATTTTGACTTTACACATGTACACTTAAGCACCTTTAAATATTAATATGGAATGGGAAAATGTGTGATTACATTAAGGCCACTGTAATCTATAAATACATATTGTCCAGAAATAAAACACGATTTTAAAATTAAAAATACAGAAATAATTTAATCAGATATACACGCTGATAACGACGGTGGAATCAGATTCTGAGTAAAGTTAAGTACAGTCGTTAACAATGTCTTAATATTTCGAATTTCCGCCATTTTAAAACGGTCGAAACGATTTTCACGAGTAATGGATGTGTCAAGGCTATTAGAAAAATCAATTTTGGTACCTTTTGCTTCTCATATTCAGTATCGCTGAGTGAATTTTGGAGTAATTTATTAAATAAAAAAGTGGAAATTTAATTAGTTTTTACGATTTATTTTATTTTTTCGAACCGTAATTTATTTACTAAAACAATTTAACACATCGAATTGTATTCTGAATCTTTAAGATCAAAATGTAATTAAAATCCAATTAACCGATTACGAGATATTTAATAAGGTTTAATTTTTGTGTGACCTATTCGTTTTATATAATTATTTTAGAACTATAAAGACCAAATTTGATTTTTAAAGCTTTTTCGACTAAAAGCGTTTTTTTATAAAGTTATTGAAAGAATAAAATTTTAAGCGTTTCCTAAAATAAATAAATAATAATAAGTAGTCCCGAATCGGAGGCAAACTACACTTACAAAAATTTCATCGAAATCAGCCAGGCAGTTTTTGACTCTAGAGGACAGACATTTTTTAGTAAAAAACATTTAAAGACTAATTGAACCTGCAAATAAATATTTCCATCAAGATCCATTATTTTCAACGATACTTCACCCCCAGATCCTAGATCTTGAAATGAACATCGATCCTAAATCTCTGGAACACGTTTTGATGTGTGCGTGCACGCGCGCACTCACGCACGCAATTTGATTCAAACTTAACACAGAAATTGATTTTGGTAACACCTTGGAATAGTAAAATTCGTTCTAACAGTATTCAAAATGGTGGCCATTTCAAAACTTTTAAAACTAACATTTTTTTAATGTTTTTTTTATATATGATTTTACCATCGTCAAAACTGCATAAATCAGCAGCGTTTTGAATTTTCAAAATCCGTTGAAATTAAGTAATTCAATTTGACGGCGGTCAGGGTTAATTTTCGTCCCCACCGTATTTTGAAAGTTCAAAATGCTAGTATATCAATATTTTATTACTGATTATGAATTCAGATTTCCAAAAAAAAGGTGCATACAATCAGAAAGTAAACAAAAATTAATAATACCAAGATAAGGGATATGCAAGGGCTTACCTGCACCTGTACTCTAGCCACGTATAACATCAAGGACCTTCCAGAAGTGTCCGCCATTTCCAAATAAAACATTTCGTCCACACAATCCACTGACCGGTCGACTGTGCCCAATGTAATTGTTATATCAAGTCTGAATCATAGATGATAGTCTCGTATCTGATAATTAATTTTATTTAGGTTGCTAAATTTAACATAATGAGAGTGGGACAGTTATCGATACGTGAGTTTAGAGTCGATAGAAAGCGATAGAAAGGTCAAATGTCTATTCTGGTCTGTTCTCGGGGTATTTTGGTGCGTGTATTTTTGGACGCATGTGATTTTTTTTGGTTACATAAAGTAGTTACGCTACCGATGTAACGATTTTCTGACAATAGTCTACTTATATATGTTGATTGTTAACGAAATTGTATTGGAAAATAAGCTATTCGAGCTGCCATCATGGTAATACCCAGACTCGTGACCTTCACACATGAAGGGATAGGGGGAAAACAGTGCCCAAGCATCATTAATGATGATTTTTATGAAACTCGTCTTTTAAATTATCATAAAATCCATAAATCATATGTTAACGAAATCGTTCTTACTAAGTGTACAGATTTAAAGGTTAGGTATTTATTAATAACTATGAACTGTTAAGAGATCAATATGAATGAATATTTCTAAAATATTTATATTAAAAAAAATATCTAAAATGATGCTTTTCCTCGATTCCTTCGTATATACAGCATTAATATTATTATAACTATTAAAATAGTTTTTATAAAAGTTTTCTTTACTGGTTTATCTAGATTGATTTTTTTAAAGGCGAAAATCATATTGAGGCTATTATCGCCTCCCTAAATGTAAGTGTGAGTGTACAGTGTTAAAGTCGTAAGTGTAGTGTTGTAAGTGTAAATGTGTGTTAAGACTCGTGTACCGCGAGGGACGTTTAAATCCTCTCAATAGGTACAGCTAGTCTGCACTCCTACAATCTAGATTTATAGAGTGTACTTAAATGTCCATTTATTTCGAAGCATAACAACAGCGTATATTGCTTACGCCCTTTTAAAATTTTAGGAAGAGATCAAATTGCAATTAACGCTCTTTCATTACTTGGAATCACATTTTACAGAAGATTTATTCATAAGCCATTTTAACACACGGTCATTTAAATTTCAAAACAATCGGCCATTGCGATTGATTAAAATTGTGTACACTCGTCATCGTTAAAATCACAGCCCGTCATTTTGAAACGAAAAGGAATGGAGAAATATCTTACATATGTCTTTCGTGCTTTATACCAAATCATCACACATTCGTACCAAATCATTCGTGCCTTATATCACACATTTATGCCAAATCATTCGTGCCTTATACCACACATTCGTACCAAATCATTCGTGCCTTTTGGCACATTCGTACCAAATAATTCGTGCCTTATACCACACATTCGTACCAAATCATTCATGCATCATACCACACATTCGTACCAAATCATTCGTGCCTTATACCACACATTCGTACTAAATAATTCGTGCCTTATATCACACATTCGTACCAAATCATTTGTGCCTTATACCACACATTCGTACCAAATTATTCGCGCCTTTTGGCACATTCGTACCAAATAATTCGTGCCTTATACCACACATTCGTACCAAATCATTCATGCATCATACCACACATTCGTACCAAATCATTCGTGCCTTATACCACACATTCGTACCAAATAATTCGTGCCTTATACCACACATTCGTGCCTTATACCACACATTCGTACCAAATCATTCGTGCCTTATACCACACATTCGTACTAAATAATTCGTGCCTTATATCACACATTCGTACCAAATCATTTGTGCCTTATACCACACATTCGTACCAAATTATTCGCGCCTTTTGGCACATTCGTACCAAATTATTCGCGCCTTTTGGCACATTCGTACCAAATAATTCGTGCCTTATACCACACATTCGTACCAAATCATTCATGCATCATACCACACATTCGTACCAAATCATTCGTGCTTTATACCACACATTCGTACCAAATAATTCGTGCCTTATACCACACATTCGTACCAAATCATTCGTGCCTTATACCACACATTCGTACCAAATCATTCGCGCCTTTTGGCACATTTGTACCAAATAATTCGTGCCTTATACCACACATTCGTACCAAATTCAATCAGCCAATGCGCTTGGTCAAAAATGTGTAACACACACAACAAACCACATGCCTCACTTCGCTCGGCCAAAATTAAAAATTTTATGAACCGATTTTCTTTAAACAGACTTTTTTGTCTCAAATACGCCATCTGTTTTACAAATGTGCACTCTGAAAGAAATCGTACACAAGATGTTGCCTTTATTTTACCAAAAATTATGCAAATTTTTGTTCTTTGGATATGTGGTAATGACTGCCTGCCATCATGGTGAGATCCAGATGATGACTAGGATCATGGTTGATAAGAAGGTGATCCTGACCTCTAAATCAATTTTTGACGGTAGTTAAAAATTACATATATATTGTGTGTGTGTGTGTGTGTGTGTGTGTGTGTGTGTGTGTGTGTGTGTGTTTGATTCAAACTGAGTAAAAGAAATAAATTTTGGTAATATATAGTAAACATTAAAATCCGTTAAATATTTTCAAAATGGCGGCCATTAAAAATTTTACAATTTTTTTACCTGATATATTTTTGAAAATCCCGCTTCCACTATCGCATTCAGTGTTACAATACGAATAAAATAGCATTTTAAATATTAAAAAGCCACTGAAAATACGAAAATAAACCGGACAGTGGTCAGGGTTCATTTTCACAATTTTACTGTACGTTCAAAGTTTGAAACGCCAATGAATGCTAATTATTGATAATGGAATTTTTTTATTGATATATATTTATTTTGTTTACTTAACGTAACGCCCGTACTTTATGCCAGTTAGACTAATGAGGACGAGGGATTAGCGACGGGATTAACATTAACTGCGGCTAGAACAAAGAACCTTAAGGTGCGCTGTTCAGAGACGTAGCAGACTGACCGATGCTTTAGCCACATCGACCGCCGACTCCCCTTTTTATCGCATTTTTCATTGATAAAAATTTACTGTATCATTGTTGTAAATTAATTTTCACAACGTCAGCCAGACTACTGCGTAACTCAATTAAGTTTGGTCCCATCGTTCTGAAACTACAAATTTGACTGTAATCCCTTATATTTGCTTTAGCCGCCTCGGTGGCCTAGTGGATAGCGTACTAGGCTTTCACCCCGAGGACACGGGTTCGATTCCCGGCGAGGGCTTGGCATTTTCATACGCTATAAATCATCCCATCGTCTGCATTAGCCCAAGTGTGCACAATAGTCGGACGTTAAACACAAAAAAACCTTATATTTGCTAACACTGTAGTCCGCTAACACTATGAATGCCCGCTTCAATAACCCACCCGCTTACCGTATATGCTAACAGTGTTCTAACGACATACAAACGTTTGGGCTAACCCGAGGACCACAAGAAAACCGAAGCTACAAATTTAATTTGGTCAACACTTGGATTCTTTGGACGAAAGTGTGAAAACAATATAACATTATCAGAATAATCCAAAAGATAAAAATAATATGTGTAATTATATAAGCGTATATTAACAAACATGTGATAAGGCTTATCAAGATGACTTTGTAGTATTTGCTTAACAACAAGTTACAGTTTAAGAAAAATTTCTGTAAAAATAGCAGCGGTTATTACGGTAAGTGTAAGACCATTAAATGTGTACCTATCCTGTCCTTTAGAACACGTGGATCAATAAGCAATACCAGGAAAAATGACAATCACAGGGGGCATTCACATAGTAAATGTTATAAAAACTGTTCTCCTAATAGGACCTAGAGGAACAGTGAAGATCCTGGGTAGAGGACAACTCAGGAAAACCATGGGTCTCATGACAGGACACATGAACAGGATAGGATGTACCACGGTGAATGCGTGTGCAGGAAGAGAGATGCAACAGCAGGCCGTGTGACTTACGATTGTGAGGCTTTCGTCATTTAGTTTCCGGAACATTGAGGAAGTACAACTGCTAAAACTCATTGAGGGCACCAGTCTACTGAAGTAGGACCCAAAAGGCTTAGTTGCCCAATAGGTCCTTTGAACGTAGCTGCAGAGAATATGAAAACCCTTAACCACAATACCAATCTAATCCAGGGGTTCTCAACGGTGTCCAGGTGGACTCCTTGAGGATCTACTGAACTTAGAAATGGGATCGATTCAATTACAAGGATTTAGAAAATTTAAATGTTCCTTCTTGGATATAAAACCATTTGAAAGCGACAAAGCCGATATTGATTTCTCACTACAAGAAGAATATATTGAACTTAAGAGAATTTAGAACTGAAAATCAACTTTCAAACGAGTGGATATGCCGAATTTTGGAGTTACAAAGACATTCGCACAAAATACGTCAGATTAACAACTAACAGCAAACCACTATTGTTAGCATTTCCCAGTTCTTACTCGGTTGAGGCAGGATTTAGCTGTGTAAATAATTTATTGCGAAAGACAAGAAATCGATTCAAGATATCAGAACGTGGCAATTTACGATTAATATTAACAAATATTTCCCCGGATATAAGTAAGATGATCAAACGCAACCATCTCAATAAAATTTTATGTATTTACGTGATCTATACTTTATTTAAATTTTCTGCTTCTATAAACACAATTATATCTTTTATGTATACCTAATAATATAAAATACAAATTATAAAAAATGGTATTACTTAATTGATCCTAATAAAAACTTCATTTGTGGTGATATATCTGGAACACATTGTAAACATATGAGAGTCTACAAGGATAAAAAAAAATATTTAGTGGGGTCGAAACAGAAAAAATGTTGTGCAAAACGTTTTTACAAATATAATATTTCTACTTTATTGACCTATGAAAGATAATGGCGTCACGCAACTGTCGCGCTGACATGATGGAAATTCCACGAATTAAAATATCGCAAAGCAATTACTTTTTTAAAACCTCTGGGAAATCCAATTTTACAATCACAGAGTTAAATTCTGCGCAAGTTAACATCTCAATTTTTATAAATTACGCGGAAAATAAACCCTGACCGCAGTGAGATCATTTTCAATGGATTTTTTAATCGGAAAATGTTAGTAATTATGATTTTTTTAAAAGTTGAATGGCCGCCATTTTTCAAACGATTTTTGTGGTCAAACTTGACTACACTATTACCGAAATCTATTTAAAGTTTCTGCTTAGTTTAAACGAATTTGGACCAAAATTACAAAAACTTGAGCGCGAACGTAGCAAAAACAACGTTTTTTAAAATCGGTACTGTTTAAATTCTGATCATATATGAAGAGTACATTAAAGAAATTCACGGTTCAAGCGTAATTCGAAGAAGTAAACAAAGCCGAAACGGACAGAATTTATTTGACACAATTCTTGATGCGAGTTCGACTGAGTTTTAAGGTTCATCAACGATAATTCTACGACGAAATATAGAGACAAATTGTTTTAAGTTTAATTTGAGTCTTAAGAAACATACTGAAGCCGCCTCGGTGGCCTAGTTGATAGAGCGTACTGGGCTTTCACCCCGAGGACCCGGGTTCGATTCCCGGCCAGGGCTTGGCATTTTCATACGCTATAAATCATCCCGTCGTCTGCATTAGCCCAAGTGTGCACAATAGTCGGACGTTAAAAAAAAAAAAAAAAAAAAAAAAAAAAAAAAAAAAAAAAAAAAAAAAAAAAGGAACATACTGCCCAGCTGAAAAAGATTATGACGAAAGAGAAGAGAATAATTTTGTTTGTTTGTTTGTACTGACAAGGCTGGACGGCCACCAAATGTGGAGCAGAATGAAGATGAAGGGCAACAGGAAGTTCAGTCAGTTTAAATAACGCACTTGTATCTTTTAAATCCAAATATTTAGACATACTGTAACGTATTCTAGGAATCTACTACGTATAAAAACCATAACCTAGACAACGAGAAATAATAAGTTTGGAGGCGTGGTCAGCACCGAATAATAATAATAATAATAATAATAATAATAAATAAGTCAAAACCGAACTTAGACAGAGTCGAAGCTCCACTCAACTTCGTTACACTTTCACATTAAAAACAATAAGTTAGGTTTTGAACGAATAGTCCTCTCCGCTCAGCCAAACTCCGATCCGCATTTGATGGCCGTAAAAAATAATTTTTAACCAATATGTGCGCAACCCGTATCAAAGCACGTAACAGATGCGTGATAACATACAGGGTATCCCAAAAGTAACATTTTAAACTTCAAGGAATGATTTTACATTTCAAGATAACAGTTGTTTTCCGAGAAATCCTAATCTTACATATATTTATACTATGTTTCTTTTTACAAAAGATATACTTTTTCCAGTACTGTTACACTGACTGAATTAAAACTATGCGTGATACTTAAAGTAATAATTAATTTGAGAAAAATTACCAATTTTACAACCTTACATAACCTAACCATAACCGAATCTAACCTAACCTAACCATAATCTAACCTATCATATCCTATCCTAACCTAACCTTGTTTATGTTACATGGCCACTTGTTTTAAACCACTTGTGTCCTAACCACTTGTTTTAAAATGGCGACACTATTAAAATGTCGACACTTTTTTATTGCTTTTAATTTCCAATCGAATGATAAAAATAGCTGCCAAAACAATTTGACACGTTCATTAGTAAATCTGTTTGAGGTAGGCTACTAGATAACATAAATTAGTAAGGAAAATAGTTTGTTGTTAATTTTTCCACGAAGTTTGGCACCTTACTCACGAGGCACCCTGTGTAAATTGTGTTCGCGTGTCAAATATGCGTGTTTACCTATTCATGTCGGAAGAAATCTGTGCGCATGCGCCTTCATCGTCAGGTACTGCAACCAAGGAACACACATCACCTTGTTTACCAGATTTGTTTTGCCAAGACCGCATTCTGTTGGTTAGGCTTTTAACGACATATTTGAAAGCAGCTGGAATAAAAATACTTTTTCATCTAGACACATTATTTACAAATAAATCTGACAAGAATATAGTTAGGTCGTGAAAAAAGGCATATTTGTAGGAACTATACAAACCATTTGGTTTAGTTTTGTTTATTCTTTTGGGATTTCGTTACCAACAACTTACAATATGATTGGGAATTTCCATTGGAAAATGAGCTATTTGAGCGGTCATCATGGAATGCACTTGGCCTGGAATTATGTAATGAGCAATGATCCCTACCATTTAGATCTTAAGTGGTCTTGAGAGGTCAAAAATCATATATAGGCTTATTGTGTGTGTGTGTGTGTGTGTGTGTGTGTGTGTGTGTGCGCGCGCGCGCGCGTTTTAGCACTCTGGCGTACACATTTTTAAGTTGTTTACTTTTAAACTTGACACAAAACTTAAACTTAATTTTTGTAATAGTTTGTAATAATAATAATAATAATAATAGTAATAGTTTGTGGCTACTCAGCTAAATAGTTTGACCGTTTAAAAGTGGTAGTCATGCAAAATTTTAAGAATTCGTGACTTTTTTGAAAATTCGACTGTAAGCAAAGATAAAGCCTACTTAAATTTAAAAATGAAATTTAACGAAATGAAATTTTAAAATGTTAATTGTACACATTACAATAGTAAAAATCCATTTTCAAAAAGGATAAGTTTAATATATATAGGCTACTAGTTATAATTTTTACAACGTTCAGTTTTGTACTTTTTATTCTAAAGTATGTTCGTTTATGTTAATAAATTTGTATTTTTTTGGAAATTCACTTCTATCACGTTAGCGAAACAACTGAGTACCGCAATTATTTAATAATAAAAAAACGGTTTTTTCTCAAAAAACGGTTTTTTTGGAAAAATTGCTATAAAATGTTGATTGATTGATTGATCATTTGATACTTTTGAAACACCGGCTACATTACTATCGCAGAAAGTTAATGCCGAATGAAGGAACACGTTCAACATTACAAAAATCCTACAATAAAACTGATTGATTAGTTTCAATATTGCACTTAAACGATTAACACTTCTGCATGTTTGCTGCCACTAGCGCATTCTGGCGGTTCTTTACAATAACTTCTCAGCCTTATACTCTACTTTGTAGTGATATAACATAACCTATTTTAGAGATTTTCCATATGTAATTTTACTTTTTTTCAAAGCAACCGATAAAATAGACTTCGTTATTAATTCAAGTCAGTAGGCCTAGCAAATTTGAAATAAGTTTACAGTTTGTAAATGAATATGGTTAACAAAAATAAGACTAAACTATTTTTATTTAAATCCGAAACATAATATTTTTACTTTTAATTTTAAAAAAATGTTTATAAAGCTCTGGAACACGCCTGTTGTAAAAATAGGATGAAGCTGTTTTGACAAATTTAGCTTATTAGATTTTCCTATTTGTCGATTTTTTGTTCAACAACTACCAAAACCTGGACTTTTTAGGAACACATTTAGTAAGTCGCTTTAGATGTGGAATTTATATCCAGTATAACTGAATTTACTGTAATTTGAAAGAATTACATATTAAAGTACTTCTGTGCTTACTGCACAAGTACAGTAGAGTTATATGTCTACTTTTTATTTCACATTATTGTACAGTTCGTTAGGCTACGTTATTTATTTTTAGATACGTTATTTTATCTTTTTTAAGTAATTAACTTTGGTTTTAATTACTTTAAACTTTTACTTTTACTATTTTAATGATTTTCAAATTCTCAGTCATTATTACTACATTTTTAATTATAACTGTAAGTAAAAAAATAACTTAAGATAAGCATATCTCTTTCACATTAGACGATCACTGAATCTTATATAAATGAATTGTGTACAACACAACACAAGCTTTATGGCATTGCCGGTAGCTTCCAAAAAAGTGGAATAACTTTTATTCAAAATAGCTTCATCAGATTTCATTCATAAGAATGGGAGTTTTGGGGTATTCGCGATTCATACGTTCCCAACACAAATTCCCAATTTTTTTTTAATTGTAAGTTGACGCGGTTTTGACAACAAATTCCAAATTGTTTGTCGTTTTAATTGTAAGCTGACGCGGTTTTAACAACAAATTCCCAATTGTTTGTTGTTTTAATTGTAAGCTGACGCGGTTTTGACAAAAAATTCCAAATTGTTTGTTGTTTTAATTGTAAGCTGACGCGGTTTTAACAACAAATTCCCAATTGTTTGTTGTTTTAATTGTAAGCTGACGCGGTTTTGACAACAAATTCCCAATTGTTTGTTGTTTTAATTGTAAGCTGATGCGGTTTTGACAACAAATTCCCAATTGTTTGTTGTTTTAATTGTAAGCTGACGCGGTTTTGACAACAAATTCCAAATTGTTTGTTGTTTTAATTGTAAGTTGACGCGGTTTTGACAACAAATTCCAAATTGTTTGTTGTTTTAATTGTAAGTTGACGCGGTTTAAACAACAATTTCCCAGTTGTTTGTTGTTTTAAGTGTAAGTTGACGCGGTTTAAACAACAATTTCCCAGTTGTTTGTTGTTTTAAGTGTAAGTTGACGCGGTTTTGACAACAAATTCCAAATTGTTGTTGTTTTAATTGTAAGTTGACGCGATTTTGACAACAAATTCCAAATTGTTTGTTGTCCTAATTATAAGCTGATTTTTTTTAGGAAATTGTGCACTACAGTTGAGCAAAATATGAATTCCTGGTTATGGAAAAATCTAATTTTTAACAGCATTTGACCAAAACGTCGTCCCGATACCACAAGTCATGAAAGTTGATCAATTACCGCAGTTAGGTTTCAGCATTGTGAATGAAAACTAACATATAAAAGCCACCACTTTGGACTCGGGAAACCCGAAAACGGCTGGACACTAGTGAGGACCGGTAGGGAGAAAGTATTTAAGATTTTGATTAACCCTTTTCGGGTTCCAATTACTCAATAAAAATGGTTTTTAAATCGATACAAACTGAACGAATCGACATATTTCGATAACAATTGACATGTAAATGCAGTTTTAAAAGACCATTAAATATTTTTAAACAAAAAAGTTTAAAGGATTTTTAAAAAATTAGTTCAAACGATTTTGTTCAAATTTCTATAGGTTTTAAATACTCCAAAAAACATATTATTCACAATGAAACTAAAAAAAATTAGTAATTATCTAAAAATCTTTTTACATAAGATATGTTTGTCGATATTTTCACACATACTTTTCGGGAAAATATTAACATTAAAAAAACTTTTGAGTAGGCCTAATGTTTTTTACAACTCGTACTAAGCTACCGTTTTTAACGCCCTTGGGTAAAAAAGAAACATTATGAACCTTGATGTTTTTAGTGTTATTAAGCGCCCATGGGCCGATACGTAGAGAAAACTGAATTCAGTAACGATTTTAAAATAAAACTGAACGGCAAAGCTTTCAGAACTTCTGTTAAAGAATTTTCTTATCTTATCTTCGCGCTGTTTAATGAAAGGTCGAGTAGTGTGTCAAATCATTAACTGTCACACACACACTGTCAACCGATAGCTTACAAACACTAAAGTATTGACAGTTAATTGACACCTTAATTTATAACTGACAAAATTAATTTTGTATTACTACAGTTCTATCAAGCTACTTACAGCTAATACACAGCATATATGTAAGAACAGTTTTATAATGGGTTAAAACAATTTTTTTGGAAAAGGTTCGAGCCGAAAACTTTATAAAAAAATATTTGTGCGTGATAGTAGCCTACATATCCGTAGGAGCGAAACCGATACCTTGATACCAGTAGAGTATCGATACTTTTATTTCGATACCTAGTATTTTTTTATTCAATAATTTTATTCAATACTTTTAATAATATCAGTACTAGTAATACGGTAAATTATTTGTTTAATCTTGAACAACACTATTACCGCCCTCGGCAGTTCGAATCTGAGATATCTTACTAAAAAAGTACAATTAAACCATCCCAAGATGACTAAAGTGTATTGTACCCTGAAAACACGTTCCTGAATTCGTCCAGTCATCCTAAGGAACCTATACACGAAGTGTATTCAGAAAGTAACGAGAATTTTAATTTTTTGAACAAAATATTTATTTATTCTTCTACATTGATGTTGACGCCTTCAAAATAGTCCCCATTGGAGATTATGCACTTGTGCCAGCGCTTCTTCCAATCCTCGAAACACTTCTCAAGCTCGATCTTTGAGATAGCCTTTAGTTCTTTCAGCGATGCGCTTTTAATGTCATCTACGGCTGTAAAACGACGGCCCTTTAAGGTTCTCTTTATTTTTGGAAATAGGAAAAAGTCACACGGAGCCATGCCTGGCGAATATGGAGGCTGGAGCATCGTTACAGTATTGTTTTTGGCCAAAAATTCACGAACAAGCGATGAAGTGTGAGCTGGTGCATTATCGTGGTGCAAAAGCCATGAATTTTTGTTCCACAGATCCGGACGTTTTTTTCGGATTGCTTCACGCAAACGGCGTTGAACTTGTAGATTAGTACTCCTTATTGACCGTTTCACCTGGTGGCAGGAATTTATGATGCACTATGCCATTAATATCGAAGAACACAGTGAGCATAACCTTCACGTTCGACCGCACTTGTTGAGCCTTTTTCGGTCTTGGCGAGCCAGAATGCCTACTGGGATGATTGAGTCTTAGTTTTTTATAGCCTACCCGAAGAAGACTAATGGGTAACAAATTACGTTTTGTTTACATTATAATTATTTTATTTGTTTTTTCTTAAAGTCCATACTTTATGCCAGTTAGACTAATGAGGACGATGCATCAGTGTTAGCGGTAAGGGAAAAGCGACGGGAGCAACTGTGGCCCGAACAAGAACCTTTAGGTGCGCGGTTGAGTGACGCAGAAGATTGACCGATGCTTTAGTCACTTTGATCACCGAGCTCCCATTTTATTTTATATTATAATTATTTGCATTTATTTTCAATTAGTATTTTTTCTATGAACATATTATAATTACAACTTGTATTACTTTCGTTTATTGCTTTTGATATATCCATATATTATTTATTAAAATATTAGTTGTATGTATATACAACTGTTTTTGTTACGTATATGTTATATTTCTTAACTTATGTGTGTATTTTACTTATTTACACGTAAATACATTTATGTAAATACACGTAAACGTATTTACGGTTTTACGTATTTTCATTTATTGTTTTCGTTGTGCATAATATTACAAAGAAACAAATATAAATTATTTATTAAATTTCTTTGACGTATGCGTCATATTTCTTTCGTAACTTTTGTACGATACCTACTATTATCGATAAATTCTTTTCGATTTTCCTACAGTATCGATGCTTCTTTTTGATATTTCATCTTTACATATACATCAGGGCTCAAATGTTGTGTTATAATTTAAGAATTGGTTTTAAATTCTGAATGCATTTCTGCGTTACATTGCTATTTTAATTTTCTCACAAATCGAATAGCTTTTCCGTTAGACACAAATTTAACTATTTGTAACTTTTTCCGAAACTACAATATTATTGTATTGGTAGTCTATATATTGTTATAACGGGCGTAATTTTCAATTTAAAACTACAAGTTCTAAGCTGTTTAGCGCGGTACTGTTTTCGCAAGGGGACATCCTGTTAAAATGGTCATACAGTTTTACGTACGCAAAAACAGTTGGCAAATCTTATAATAACTTCTTTTTTAAGGCTTATCTTTATTGAGGATCAATAGTTCAACGACTTAGTCGATAAAACGTCAAGAATGTTCTGTCTGCGTTATATTTTTATACCCAATTATTTAGTGACAATCAGATTTCATACATAGCGGATAACATAATCGACTGCACTCACCTGTTGCGCGGACGAACTAGCGACGTGTTTCGTAGGTAACGATCCAACCGAGTTTTTCTTTTGGAAATTCTCAATGACGGCTGCCATTTTCGGAGTACACTCGCCATTTTCTGCCCCTTCAACGGGGAAATCAGACATCTGGAACATAACAGAGTGACTTTATACTATGTCAGTGGCCTTCAACTGCTACACGTACATATTTTATGTAGTTTTTGTCATTGTTTCCTGGTTGATTTTTAGAAAATACTGATTGACAGAAAAATACATATATTGACAGTGAAAAACGTAATGACTACGTATGTGTTGGCACATTGCGGAGCGCTTGTAGCTCTGTCGGTAGGGTGGCGGACAGACACTAGTACTCAGGTTCGAATCTAGCTACTACCTTTACGTTTTTCTTAGTGTTATGTCAACCACCAATTTTTTTTTTTTTAGTTTCACTGGCGTCAAGTAAAAATGTTAACTAGGCATACTTACACAGACTATACAAGAGTAACTATACTGCTAAAACCAGGACTGTCATGGGTGTGTTTCTCCTTACTCCAGGAGAAAAAATAATTTATCTTTTCTTCCTTTCACAATTTCTCTCACATTGATTAAGATTGGTTTATTTTATTGACGTCTTTAAGTTAGGTAGACTACTGAATATAAACGGACTAGAAATAAGTCACCATTATAAAAGCGTGCTCGATATCAGAAGCTAATGTCCAAGTAATTGGACTATCTGCCGTTACGAACGCTGCAAGCTACAAGGACAGTGTGGGAGAACCTTCGAGAAAATAGACAGTACAATTTTCTATTTAACCTGCATTAAACACTCTTCCGTAAGATGCCATCAGTAGCGAGCGCTCGTATATCTCTCAAAAGTTGTCATTCTAGTAGTTAGACTAATGACTACGGAAAAACCAACAATATTAATTTAACTCGAATTTGTATACAGATCGAGTTTTAATGGAATGCCTGACTGAACTACAGCGCTCACGAAAAACATGCATGGAAAAAATAAAACGGAAAAAGGAAAACATACTATATGCTATTGACGATTACACAATCATAAATCACAACATTGCACAAAATACCAACTTTTTCAATTAAATTGTTTATCGCTTAAAACAAAACGTAGGCCTATGTGCTGTTATTCCGCCTTCTTTTCATTTTTTCAGCTAAAAAACTATCTGTTTATCGAAATTTTTGCACGAGTAAAACAAATTTCGAAACAAATTTTCAGTTTCTGAGTAAAAACGAGACATAACCCCGACGAAAAATTCAGTGTTGAGAGATTTTTGTTCGATTTGAATCGTAAGTTCAATTGGTTCAAAATTG
Organism: Callitettix versicolor; assembly: GCA_022606455.1. NCBI lineage: Eukaryota > Metazoa > Arthropoda > Insecta > Hemiptera > Cercopidae > Callitettix > Callitettix versicolor. Next base: position 96,940,929 of record CM040186.1, on the reverse strand, counting down.
TTTTATCAATCTTCATATTATACTGTATGACAAACATTCGAGAAAACTATGATGTACCGATCTTCAGTATTTTTCAGAAGTTCTGGGGATATGGTGATTTATACGTTCTGTCGAATTTTATTTAAAAAAAAAAATGAAAAGACCGAATAGGTCTTGTCCTATTCATGAACAGGAACTCTGCAGCCTACTGTATTGCTTCTTCCTTTCGTTCTATAAAACAAAAATAATATAATCGGAACAAACTGCGGAGGATATTTATTGGTTTTACATTTGATCGCAACCGGATATCCAACAGATTGGATAAAATCCAAGCATGTCCACTGCTTGGCTGAGGTTAGTTTGGCACCAGCATTTGCTGCACAAGAAGCCAGGATATGGTACTGCATAGACAACTGGAATGGTGCATTAACACATTGTTATGCGATAGAAATAACCTATAGAAGGCAGTGGCGAAACTCATAATATATATATATATATACACACACACACACACACACACACACACACACACACACACACACACACACACACACACACACACACACACACACGTGAAATTCCAGTTCCATCGTTATGAAATGAAACCGAAAAACCATAAGAAACTTCATAAGAGTGCATTTTAAATGTAAAAGAAAGTGCATCATTGATTTTTTTTTTTTAACTGTGAAATTTACTTTGTGTCAACGATAGGCCTATATGTTTTGAAACGTGATATATTGACGTGACTCAAAATAATGTTAACTAATATAAAACAAAATTATATTTCTAAATAATCGCAGCACGTACATGTCTCGCTGACATGATGGAAGCAAATTCCTAACATTTTATTAACCTATAATTATTTTAAAATCTGTATTCACCAATATAATCAGCGTTAAAATCTGCATAATTCACTAATTTAAAATAAAAAAAAATATTGAAAATTCGAAAATGAACCTTAAATTCTTGTCAAATTAATATGCTTCAATTTTGAAATTTTAAAACGCAAATTTAAGTAGATTTTGAGATAGTGAGATCAGATTTTCAAAGGGTGGTAGATGTGGCTAAAGCACCGTTCGGTCTTCTGCGACTCTGAATTGAGCACCTAAAGGTTCTTAGTTCGAGTCGCAGTTGCTCCTTTGCTTTTTCCTTACCGATAATGCTGATCCTTCATCCTCATTAGATTTTTTTTGTTATTTTAAGGCGAAAAGCACACTAAGACTATTATCGCCTCCCTAAATGTAAGTGTGAGTGTAAAGTGTTAAAGTCGCAAGTGTAGTGTTGTAAGTGTGACTCGGGTACCACGAGGGACGTCTAAATCCTCTCAATAGGTGCAGCTAGTCAGCACCCCTGCGGGGTCGTCCTCATTAGAGTAATTCATAAAGTATAGAGGTTAAGGAAAAAAACCGAAAAAGAGTCAGAGAGGTAAAAATGTTATGATTTCTTTATATTTGGAATTGCTGATATTTTGAAACTGTAGATCGGATTTTGTAGTGTATTTTTTTTTTTTTTAACGTCCGACTATTGTGCACACTTGGGCTAATGCAGACAATGGGATGATTTATAGCGTATGAAAATTCCAAGCCCTGGCCGGGAATCGAACCCGGATCCTCGGGGTGAAAGCCCAGTACGCTATCAACTAGGCCACCGAGGCGGCTAAATTTTGCAGTGTATAACAAACTTGTCCAAACCATTATCGAAAATCGAAATTTTGTTGTTTAAATCAACGCCAAAATTCTAACACACTATTAACATTTTTAACGATCTATCAAAAAATGAGCTATAGGTCAGGATCAGCGCTCATTTTGCAATAGAAATTCGTTAATGGACTACACCCAAGCAAGCTAAGCGATGGTGTTTGTATTTACTCTTATGCAACCAAAATGGCGGGATTCACACTACTTTCCTCAAAGTCTGTACCTTATCAATGTGTTTCACACCCAGTGCTAAGTAAATGTCATTCAACTTTTCTTAACAGCTGATACACACATGTTAGAACTAGATTGTAATAAACACGTTTACACAGTATTTAAATAATGTTTTCAATATCTTAATCTCTGTTTACTTTCTTTTTATCCCAGTTTATACATACTAAACGTTTCCAGAAGATACACATTTTTAAGTTCGAAGATACAACCTTAATATTGTCCAAAAAATAGGGGCAATTGGTTCGCCACATGCTGTATTAACAAAACCGTTACTGCATTAGGGAATTTTCCAAGGTCCTTGATACGAGCGTCGATCCTCACCTCAAGGCCACTTCTTGTGTTTTTTTTTTTTTTTGAGTTTAACGTCCGACTATTGTGCACACTTGGGCTAATGCAGACGATGGGATGATTTATAGCGTATGAAAATGCCAAGCCCTGACCGGGAATCGAACCCGGGTCCTCGGGGTGAAAGCCCAGTACGCTATCAACTAGGCCACCGAGGCGGCTTCAGTATGTTTCTTAAGACTCAAACGTAAAACAAATTGTCTATATATTTCGTCGTAGAATTATCGTTGACTGAACCCTAAAACTCAGTCGAATACGCATCAAGAATTATGTCAAATAAATTCTGCCCGTTTGGGCTTTGTTTACTTCTTCGAATTACGCTTGAACCGTGAATTTCTTTAATGTGAATTTTTCAGCTGGGCAGTATGTTCTTTTTTTTTTGTTTTTTTTTGTGTTTAACGTCCGACTGTTGTGCACACTTGGGCTAATGCAGACGACGGGATGATTTATAGCGTATGAAAATGCCAAGCCCTGACCGGAAATCGAACCCGGGTCCTCGGGGTGAAAGCCTAGTACGCTATCAACTAGGCCACCGAGGCGGCTCCCACGAAGAGGTTTACGCGTTTTATCCTCCATTATTTTTTCACTCCTCCATTGGTCATTTTGAAACTACGCATACTTTTTAAAGGAGGTACCAGAATACTACGTGAGAATTGCATCTGGCTGATGTTTGTAGAAACAAAATGGCGGTCAATATAAAATGTAAATAAAGTATCGAACTGATTTTGTTATTTTTTTCAAACAAAATTTTATTTTTAATTATTAATTTTTTTAAAATGTTGTTAGACACAAACTAAATAGCAATGAACGTTTTATAAATCAGACCATCTAAACTGGAAATCATCCACAGCTACACACTGAGTTTTTTAAAAGGGATAGAATTCATTTATTTTGGCCGCCATTTTGTTTCTACAAACACCAGCCAGAAGCAATCCTCACATACTATTTCCGGTTATCTTGTTTAAAAAGTATGTATAATTTCAAAATGATCAATGGAGGAATGAGACAATAATGGAGGATCAAATGCGTAAACCTTTTCGTGGGACCACTGTATATAAATTGCATTGAAAAGCGGTGCATTCAACACAGCTGCTTCTGGAAGAAGAAAAAGAAAAATATTGTTCCGACGTTTCGCCGAAATCATATCTGGCACTTTCGACTTTGCTCTCGTTCCAAGTCTGATGTCGAAATGAAAACAGTAATTACGTGTTAGTTCCTTTTATAAACTTCGAATGAAGCAAGTAGAAAATAGGCTAGCTCGAATTTGACGTAAGCCATTGCCCCGGCTGATTAGGTCCAGAGAAATTGGCATTGGTGGACAATAATTGTTAAACGTTGGTCGCTTTACTTCAAATTTAAGCCAGCTCAAATTCGATTTGCGTCATAAGAAGGTTATAAAATAAACGAATAAGATGGGTTTTCTCAATTTCGATTACAGAATTGGAGCGAGAACTATCTCGAAGATGCTCCAGATATGATTTTGTCGAAACGGTTCTTCTGGAAACAGTTGTGTTTAACGGATTTAATGTAATTCCGATTTTCGCATCCTTGAAGGAATACATACATCCATATTAAGTATATATATTACGAGTGGGGGTAACCATTCTAGCGCTCGTAAATTTTGATTCAATTTGATTCAAACTTGGAGCAAAAATGTATTTTGGTAACAGCTTGGACATTTAGATACCACGTACTTGAAATTTTTAAATTTCAAATTTGGTGCACTGACTAGAGTTATAAATACTCATGTACTATGTAACTAAATTTGAGCAAATTCTGATGAAGCAATTTTTGAAAAATACGACCTTACACTTTTCTCTGTAGCTTCATGACCGTATTATTTTAGCGATAAAGTAACCATACGTTTTATTTGGGTACTTATGTACTACATTTGAGCAAAATTTAATTAAAATCTTTGCAACCAAAAATGTTTTTACTATTTTCAAATAGGCTTTTGAAAAATATTGTTTTTTTAATTAAAAAATGACCTCAAGAAATACGCAAACATACCTACGTGTAAAGTGTCACCAAAATCGGTACGCAGACAGACTGACAAACGGGCATGTAAGTAAAAACCATTAAAACTTTTCTTTTTGTGTGGGAGATATTTTTGGAAATCTTTATTTTCTAATTTGATTTCGTAATTTAACTTTCTGACTAAGTATACAGGCAGAAAGTTAAATTACAGTTATTTTCTAGATTTATAAATCAAACCGTTTTTTTATAAAATCAACAATCAACAAACTTATAAAATAAAAAAAAACTAGCTTTAGATACTTTTTTATTACCAACTTTAAACACCCAAAAGTAATACTTTTAGTTTAAGCACAAACGTGATTGATCTGATTTCATGAATTTCGAAAGTTAACAGCTTTTTACACTTGAAAATTCAAGCTTACCTTAAATTCATTCCAAGGTGTTTGAAATTTTTAAAAACTAACATTAAAACATTTCCGTTGTGATACAGATCGGTCGTAGTATCAAATCTTATCAAGTGTTTGTTTTCTATCTCATATTAAAATTCAATGAAAGTTCTCAAAAAATATGTTCATATTATCATATTCCGAATTTTTTATAATAATTTAAAATTTAAGAAAACTAACCTCAAAACATTTTCACTACACTATCTTTTGTTCTAATAGGGTAGTACAGTTCAGATTCTCCTTAAAGTAAATAAAGTGTATAAAATTTAAGAAAACTAACCTTCGGTTATTTTAACTTAACTAACCCTAAAATCCGACCGTTGCATTCGTCTAAGAAAATCAAAACAAACTGTTCAGGTCTTATATTTCGAAACTAATTGATGGTTCTAATATTACAGTTCAAACTTAACTAAAAAAATACATTCAAACGTGTTTAAAATTTTAAAAACTAACCTTAGAACACGCGTTTCCCTGACCTAACCTTAAAACCAAGCACAGATCGGGCAAATCACATGTTGCCGCTGCACCACAGTCACAGACACATACACGACTGTATTGAAACACAATACCGGTTGGTAAAGGTGGGACTTTGAAGGTCACCATCGCCTACTGCTTCCTGTATCTTGTCTGATAATACCTCGAACCAGCTGTTGTCACGATCTAGGCACCACTGAGAGGTTCTACGTCAATCACGAATTGTATCGAACAATCAAACCATTGAAATATTTTTATTCAAAATAAAAACTCATTTAATACTTTTGTATTCAAGCATATATGCCAGGTTATGTTCTAACCTAAATAGTATAATATATTTGTAATGTCTGTTTTGTATAATTTCTCGCGGTACGCAAAAAATAAACGGTGCATAAAACATTAGGCTTATACATTTAATTATTTTCACAAAAATTTAGTACGGAAGCTACCGACGAACAACAGAAAAACTGGTCTAATTTTTTAAAAATCAGTTTATCAGATTTTGAAATACAATAAGTTTACAGTTCGAAAATTATAGAAGAGAAAAAACAATCAAGCTCGGGTTTCATTTTGATTATTCTGATTTGCAGATTTGTTTTTCCGTTTGTTGTACTGATTCAAGTTTAAATTGTGCATACAGTTTTTTTCTAATATTATAGGTTAAGCTTACCTAAAAAATACATTTAAACGTTTTTCATTTTAAAAACTATAGAACAAGCTAACCTTAAACTATAGACCTAACCTTAAAACCAAGCACACATCGGGCAATTTTTTAATTTAATTTTATTATTATTTACTATGTGAAGAGTATAGATATTTGGGCGTAAATTTCGACAAAAGCGGTACGGATGAAAACGAAATAAAATCGAGAATAACAGAAACAAAGAAAATAATAGGATGCTTGAACGGCGTATTATGGAGTAAGAATATAACAAGATCACAAAAGCTCAATATATATAATGCGATTATTAAGAGTTTTTTTAATATATGGAGCTGAGACGTGGAGAACTAAAGAAAAAACCAAGAAAAGGGTAGAGGCTGTAGAAATGGATGCGTTGAGAAGATCTGCTGGGATATCGAGAGTCCAAAGAATAAGAAATGAGGTAATTCGTCAACAGATGGGAATAGAGGACACGATTATAAAGGATATTGAGAGGAGTCAGTTAATTTGGTACGGTCATGTCCAACGGATGAGCCAAGCGCGACTGCCGAAACAAGCGATGGAGTGGGTGCCGATCTTAAAAAGGGCAAGAGGAAGACCAAGAAAGAGCTGGATGGAAGGAATCCGTAAAGCTATGAGTGATCAAAATTTACCAATCGGACAATGGGAAGATCGGAAAGAGTGGAATCTAGGCATCGGACAACGTGGCTGCACGTTTTAACCGATATTATTATTATTGACAGTTCAAAACTGGTTTTACAGGGTATAAGTGTTAGGTACTCGTGAACTAAATATGATAAAAATCCTGAAAGCCGGTTTAAAAAAAAAACATATTTTAAACACTTTTCCAACAAAAAAGGTATCAAGAAACTTTCCAAAATGGTTCCGACATTTGGGCAAACGAGACAACAATTATGTTTTACAAAAATCCGTCAATCAATTTAGTGTACAGACAGCCTGGGAAGAACCAACAAAATCTGTACATCAATTTTGTCAATGTAACCATACTTTTTTACATTTCGTATTGAGAGAAAGGCGAGTAGAATATTCGCCCGCATTGTCTGTTTCAGTAGCCTGTGTAAATTGCTGGAGATTAAACGAGCTGACAGATTTAGTTGAAGTATCTGGTATTTAGATATGACAGTTTGTAAATGTACTTGAATACCACAAGACAATTGTTTAAATAAAAATAACTTCCAAGCCATCAGAGGGTTTTCACAAAGTACGATAAAAATTGAAGTTGAACACGTTAAACACCGATTGTGACGAAACTGCTCAGGAAGGCTTAAATGTTTACAGCATCAAGCAATTTCTCTTGCTTTTCCGTATCATAACCTATAAAGTGACGTAATTTCAATTCGGCCATACGAGTAAACATGTAGGAACCTAACCTGTTTAGAACTGTGGTAGTTATCAACGAATTTCTACTGAAAAATAAGCAACTGGAGCTTTCATTATGGGAAGACCCAGCACATTGAAATGAGCACTGACCCCTGGCCTCTAGATTACTTTTTGAGGAGTCATTAAAATAAACGACTATATATGTTAATCAGGTTCGAATTAAACTTGGCACAAAAATCGATTTTGGTCATACATTGAACAGTAAAATGTGTTATCAGTTTTAAAATGGTGGCCATTTATTATTACTTTTTAAATTGATAACAATTTTTATTAATTTTTTTTTGAAAATCTGATTTCAACTTCTTAATCAGCACCAAAAACTAGGTAAATTTGAATTTTCAAAACCCGTTGAAATTAAATACTAAAATCTGTACAAATTATTTTAAAATTTTAAGTTACAATAAAAATAAGAAAATGCATTCTAGTTTTCCAGGTGTGGGTATTACCATAATGGACGTAATCAGCAATCTTATGGGAAAATGTATGTTCGATCACCGCTATTATTTTTGTTCTTTCATTTTCAAAATGAACTGTTTTATGCTTGATTTGACCGCTCTAAAAGCAACCAGACGAATGGAAACATAAGGGTACATTATTGACTTAATTTATTAATTTCAATCAGCTGTTTTTCACGGTCCCAATATAAAAAAAATCCACTCACGCACTGCCTAAACGAAAACCAAACTACAGCTACTTTAGCACGATCTAAATCTTACCCTAAGTAGCTAAAAAAATCCACTAAAACGCACAAACTTTCACAACACAAGCACTTCCCGTGAAATAGGAATGTCTGCTTATTATGTTCAGGTCTACCAACATACTGGCGTTGTATGAACAGGTGTTTGCCAAACTGCACACATCAGTCGGAAAATACGATCCCATCTGTTTGATGACGTCACGCTTCGTACGGACGATTGTTTGGATGTCCGTAAATAAGTCGAGTAAAGAGTACCCAAAAAATAACCACACGAAGAAGGGAATTTTCTTGATTTATTTATGTATGGTGTTGATATTAACTTGCGCCAATAACATTTTGAAAGTATTATCTGCACGCAGCTGTCTCGCAGGCGTAACGAACACGAATTTCATACTGTAATTCTCTAATTTTTCTTTAAAAAAACGCTTATTACAATGATACCAAATTTTCTAAAAGGTAAGATAAAAGATTGTGATTTTTTCAACTTTTAGACCCCGCAGGGGGTTGCAGACTAGCTGCACCTAGTGAGAGGATTTAGACGTCCCTCGCGGTACTCGTCTAACACACACTTACACTTACAACACTACATTTATGACTACTCTCACTTATATTTAGGGAGGCGATAATAGCCTCAATGTGCTTTTCGCCTTAAAATTAAAAAAATAATAAACTTTTAGAAGTGTTCGCCATTTTGAAACGGTTGAATAAATTTATCCAGACGTAGGGTCATACAGTAAAGTTGACAGTGATAACGCAGGCAGAATCCCTGCGTAAGATAACATCACACTCTATCAAGAATCACCTCAACCGATTTTTTCAAGATACCAGTTCCCACACTGCGAACAGATGTGAGATAGTCGCCATTTTGAATCGTGTTATCAGTAACGGGTGTGTTCCAGCCGACAGACAGACAGATACGAGGTCGCGGTTTTTTATCTATAGTCTATTAATTAATCTACCGCCAGACTTTGCCTTACTTAATTAAAAATAGACTTTTCTCACGAAAAGTAATTAACTTAGATAACGCTTTATTGTGCGGCCGTATTAGCCTATCTATAGGTCAACTCGTTCTGATAATTTTAATTTGCAAATCGATGACAAATCTGCTGCGTATAATCGGTGGTCTTGAGAAAAAATCGATTATCAGATATTTGATATACCTAATCTTTTTAGGTCACTGGAGATTTTATTCTTATGTTTGTGTTTGTGTACGAGTGGGGGTTGGGCTCAAAATTGGTTCATCAGATTTTCCACAAACTTTGGTCATATATAATGAATAATTCATAAATAAGATAGGTTGGTGTAGCAAATTTGAGTAAAAAGGGTTTAAAAATAAAATCACCGCCTTCGGATTTTTTTCCCCTATTTTGGTGCACTGGTTTGAGTTATAATTCTTCGCATATGATCAAAGTTTGAGCAAAATCTGGTTAATTGATTTTGAGAAATTAAACACTTCAAGGTGTCACGAATAACCTTAACAAGCTGTACATTTTAGCATTCAACACGTAAAGAAAGGCCACATAAAGGTGCATTTAAGTATTTTGGAATTCAAGAGACAAAAACATTTCCCTTTTTAAAACAAAGAAAACACATTTTTTGTAATTCCTAATTTATTTTTTAAAGATAATTGAGTTATTGATTAAAAAATCGAAAATATAAATTCTAAAATTTGTTTATAAGCCCAATTATTAAAAGAAATATTCAAAAAAGTATTTTGTTTATCATTAAAACAAATTTATTGCTTTTAATTTTATTTGTAATGTTCTGTTTTTGAGATAGTTAACGTTAAAAATATTTTAAACGAACATCATTTTATAAAAACATTGATTTTGATACACTTAAAAACACAATAAAAAATGCGTATGTTTTCTATTTCCAACGTTATAATGATAAGAACACGAAATAACAAATAGCAGAATAAATAATAGATCAAAAATGTTTTACTGAACGAACACTTTTTGTTAATTTTACTGCAAGTAAAAATGTATATCACTTTACGATGCCTAAAGTGTTCTAGAGGTCAGGATAAGTGCACATTTCATGTACATTTCAATAAGTATAACTCGCACAAAGTCTACAAATCAGCGAACTGTACGCGTAGGCTACACTGATATAAGACAACGGATTTAGTCAAAGCAAACAACTGTTACCTGATAAATACGTGACTTTGAAAACAGCTGATTTAGCCTAAACAAACATCTGTTTCGCCAGATAAATACAACATAAGTACTGTACGTGAGTTTTTAAACAGCTGATTTAGCCTAAACGAACATCTGTTTACTTGATTGAATTTATAAAAAATATTGTACTTCCAAATAGCTCGTTAAAGTTCTGATTAACGTTTTACCTGATAAAAGAAGCAGTGTAAAGCATTACACAAACTTTCTCACATTGAAAATTTTTTCGGGTTATTGTTATTAAGATTTTGCTTAAATTTTGGTAAAAAATGAAGATTGAACTTAGTGTAGAAAACGGCTAACAGGATTTGTTTTTTTTCTACTTTATGTCAAAACTGTAAATTTCTTTTGATTTCAAATTAGTTGGGAATATATATATATATATATATATATATATATATATATATATATATATATTTTTTTTTTTTTTTTTTTTTTTTTTTTTAACGTGTTTAACGTCCGACTATTGTGCACACTTGGGCTAATGCAGACGATGGGATGATTTATAGCGTATGAAAATGCCAAGCCCTGGGGCCGGGAATCGAACCCGGCCCTAGTACGCTATCAACTAGGCCACCGAGGCGGCTGTTGGGTATATAGGAAGCCATATATTTTTGTTGGGGTATTTAACGGACTACATTTGGATAAAATTGAAAAAAAATCAGATTGTTAGCAGTTTTTGACCAAAAAATGGCATATAATAATATTTTTTTTAAATAATGGTCTCGTGATATTAGCAAAGCTACGTGTTAAATTTTATCAAAATTGGTCAATTAGTTTATTCTATAGCACACACAGATGGACTTTTTGTACTCACGTGACCTGAATCGAAAACATCAGTCTAAAAATAAATATATTTTTTTCAAGGTCACCATACTTTCTTTACACTTCATACAATGATGCAGTAAAATGGTTTTACTTACTTGAAACAGCTGATTTAGTCTAAAACAGTTTACTATTAGTTATAAAGTATTTTTTTAAAAAACTTATGATTTAGCTTAATAAGCTAAATAACAATAATATATCACGTAAATGAGTTTTAAACAGGTGATTTAAGCAAACATATGATTGACAATAATTTTAAACACGTAACTGTAATCAGCTGTTTAAACAAACATCATTTCTATCCCACCTGTCAAATATGACGTGAATACGTCACACTACAACTACATACTACAACAGCTGATTTACAAGCCTTACCTGATGGATCCGCCGCAAGTACGCTACTTTAAAACACCTGACATGCCACAATTCGCGCACAGATACTACTCTACAAGACACGAACGGTTTACCCATGACTCTTGTTAACACTGTCACTGTCAGGCGCTCTGTTTCGTTTGATATTTTTGCTGATCTGTCGGTTGACAAATGAATCATTCTTATATCACCCGTGGCCGCTTTGTCATGACTCAGTCAGGTGCCATTTCTTCTTCTTCTTCCTTGGACAGCGCGACGGACGACATGTCACGCCGAAGAAAGAAGGAAAGAGATGCGATACGAAATATGGCTCGCTTTATCTGGCCAGATAGCAGATGCTGGAGATAAGTAAGTCAGATTGCTTTGTTACGTAATGGAGTGATGTTGGATATAGTAAGCGACGCAAATGAAGTCATTTGGATAGCGCGCGGTTGCCAAATGTCAGTGTTTAGGTGCAATGGATTCGTGACATCGAGCGCTGTCGCAGTTTGGCAACATTGTAATTTATCTAGCTCCTTACAGGCTCCTGTTGGTTTATCAAATTTTAGTTTTGAAAAATCAGGACTCGCTACAAATATCCCACCACTAGAGGAAGGGAGATGTTATAACATTTTGCAAATTTTTAAGGACATCACCAAAATTTTAATCAATAATTAAATTTATCAAAGGTCTGCACGTTATTCGCTCTGCAAAAAAAATGTTTCTCCAATTTCGGAATTGGCTATGTTACTAAAAATATTGACCTAAGGATAAGTATTAAAAAACCACAAAAATATACATTTTTTCATACAATTTTTTTTGGTGTTTAACGACACCAAAAAAAATTACTCAAACGAAGCCTATAGAAACTAAATATTTTGCTATTCCAAAATTTCGGTTTCAGAACTACCACTAAAAACCTAAACGGATAATGGTTATAAAGAAAAAAAAGCAAGATTTTATACAACCGCAGAACGGATTCTGATCACAACTCAGCACAAACACAGAATAGCCAGTATTAAACTTTTACAAGTAAAGCACTGATAAGAAATAAATCCGAACCCAAATATTCTCTGACCTCCATTTATTTCACTCTGAATGGTGCAGACCTTTTATGAACCTATTGGTTCTAATTTTCATATTAGAGGTAGCATTTGTAACTTTGGTTGATTTTATTGAAACTCGGCACTCGAAATAATTTAGATAATAACGTTTGACCAGTTTGTTACCCAACAAAAAATCGTTCAACATTTAAAAAATTTCCGACATTAAAAAAATTTAAAAACAATAACTTTTTTATCCTTTTTTTAAAGTCTGATTTCACTACCGTAATCAGCGTTAAAATCTGTAAAAATTAGCATTTGTAATTTAACAATTCCATTAAAATAACCTCTCGGCAGCCAGAGTTTATTTTCTTATTTTCTATATAATTTGACAGAAGGCTGTACAAAACAATGTGCAGATATGAATGCTAATTATTTCGATAAAATCAGATTTAATCTACCAGTGAGTGAGATAAAAAAAAGATTGTAGAAAATTCGTTTCAATCGTGCCAGCTGAGAATCCATCTGCTTGCCGCGACTGTTCTCTAAGACTTAAAATCGTGATAATGTTTCAAATCAGTAAGGTTGGCAACACTGCACCTCCCTCTACGGACATTTTTAGTGGCGCCATCTATAACCAGTATTGTATTTAAACTGCACTGTAGCCTATTTGACTAATACAGAACGTTTGTTGACAGTTAAATCTGTCAATTCAGAACTTGCTGATGTAACAGTTACAATTATTAAGGTTACATTTTATGTAATTACAGCACAGGGTCTGTACAACGTATTGCTGTGACATACATAAAGTATGTGGCACGTTTTTCTGCTGCGGTATTGAAAATTTACTTTAAAACTAGTTTTTCTGTACTAAAACTTGTTTTAAATATTGTTCGTACATCGATATTTTACGCTTTCACTACAGGAAGTAATATAGCCTATATATAGTGGAAAAACTAGATTTTTAAAGATTTCGATGAGTACCTTAAATCAGTTTTCAGATAACCTAATTTAAAAAAAAATATATTTTCTCAATATACAAAGTATGAAAAGTATGTTGATAAAAAAATGACCTTGAGATTTTGATTGATAAATATAAATCTCAATAAGGATTTTGAAGTATAAGGCCAGATGGCCACCAAATGCTGAGCGGAGCGCCTACACATTTCGAATTGATCATATTGTTTTAAATGTAAGTGCGACCACTGAAAACATAACGGCCGCTTGACTCCGCTCAGAGCCTCTTTCAGTGGCCGCACTTACAGGAAAAACAATAGGTTGGGTTTTGAATACGTAGTCCGATCCGTTCCGCATTTGTTGGCCACCCGGCCTAAGGGGAACACAATAAGCTTAAAGCCGAAACTTGTGGCGCCTCAAAAACATCCCCAAAAGGGAAATAAGGTGTAAAGAAACCTAAAATGTATTTTACAGTAAAGCACAGCGTAACCATTCCCATAAAAGTGTTTTATTTCTGCATTTTGAAATAAAAATGTTCTATCGTTCTTTATTCTGGGTGTACAACTGCAGACCGTAATAAATTGCTCGGTTTCTATTGTTGCAATTAAAAATTAAAAACAATAAAACGTCCATTTATACAAGTACACCTATGGTAATAAAACCATAAAAGGTCACAGTAGAAAAACCAATGTTTGCTTAATCTGTATTGAGTAGTGTTTAGTTTAATGTTTATTAGCTAAGTTATTAGTCCTTTGTTTAAAACTGCAAGGTTAATCTGAGAGCTTTGTTGTCATTTCTCCCACGCATGAATAGTCATGTTTGTTTTGCACCAACCTACATCCAGTACAAATATTGTTTTTTTATGAGAACAATAGTTTCATAACTTTACTGGTAAACATTTCAATTGTTTATTACGTAGGATGTATTGTGAGAAAGAAGAACTTAGGTTGAAATCTTTTTAGTCATCCTGTATTTGACGTTATATTATTGTTTGCATTTTGAAGTAATTTTGAATTTTTTTTTTACGAAAACATAACTGCGATATTTTAGAATACACTGATACAAAAATTTCATACTTCTCCCTCAACAAAGACTTTAAGGTTCTTTACGATAGCTTGGAATCTTTTCGACATCGACTGGAATGTTTTGTTTGACAAACACGAGCCGCGAAAAAAAGACGACACCAAAATCATTAAATATAAAATAACTAGAAGTACAGCCTAGATATAAAAAGCGTGCTAGATATCAGAGGCTGAAGTCCAAGTAGTTGATCTATCTGCCGCTACGAACGCTGCACGCTGTAAGGTCAGAGGATGGAAACGTTTGAGAAAATAGACAGTACTATCATTTATTTCATTATAGTTAAACACTCTGCCGCAAGATGCTATCAGCAGCGAGCGCTCACAAATTTCTCATAAGGGTTAAAACATTGTATACGTTTAGTGCCAAAATCCAAAAAGTCAGCAACCAAATAAAAAAGGTTAAATTTCCAGTAACTCGGTGAACGATCTTAGTTTAGTCTGCAGCTGGTAGTTTGCTAGAACTCGGAACTCTCTGACACACACACACACACACACTCTCTCTCTCTCTAAGAACGATTTTGGTATAAAAAACAATTTTTGGCTCAGGTTTTAACTACCGAAGGTTCAAGGTATAAGGTAAATCCAACTACCGAAAATTCAATGCTTCCATTTAACCGGGAAAGCGAGCGAGAGCGGATTCTTAATATATTTTAAAAGGAATAGCTCAACAGCTGTGGAGAAATTTAACTCTAATAATAAACAACAAAACATACGTATAAACTCTAATAATATACATCTAAAAAAATAAAAGTCACAGCAGCTAAAAAATTCGGGCACGTTTTTACGTATGGATTGTGTATTTATATTTCTCCATTCCATAATTTATACAACAGTAAAAGCAGTAACTAAATGTGAACACCAGTTAATATCTTCTTAGAAATAAAAACTCCAACATAGATAAACCACTGCCCTCAGAATATATATTCATACAAAAATACTTCATATTTATTTTCTGAAATAACCACCCAATATAAACCAGAAGGCGTCTGCTTTAAATAGGCGTATACAAATGTCTGGGGTCAGATATCAGACACAGCCTATGAAGTTCATAATAGCCTTCACAGTAAAAGTCCACTTTCACTCCTATTTTCCTAAGCCTATTTAAATATTTTAAAAACGAAAATTCACGATTAACACAAAACTATTTTATGGTAAACGATCTTGGCCAAATCTCCAATCTAACAGATTTTTTCCATCTGTGATGATTTTTTTTTGGTGTTTAACGTCCTACTATTGTGCACACTTGGGCTAATGCAGACAATGGAATGATTTATAGCGTATGAAAATGCCAAGCCCTGGCCGGGAATCGAACCCGGGTCCTCGGGATGAAAGTCCAGTACGGTATTAACTAGGCCATGAAATATACCTTAACAATGATATATAAATAAATAAAAATTTTGTGTGTGCGCGCGTGCACGTATGTGAACAATCTAGCGTCTACATTTTTCTTCTAATTTGATTGAAACTCTCTGCTCAAAAATTATGTTAACATGTATCACGTTGTGATGTTGGATTTTGTGGGCGCGTGATGCGAAGAACATGTTTATATTGATATATAACAGTAAATTTTGCGTGTTGCAAATCTCATATTAAATTAATTTTAACGATCCATTTTTGTGTTTACGCCGGGATCGAACCGGGGACCTTGCGTGAGTCACACTACGGAAACAACGAAGACGTTTGACCAATTATAGTATATGCAATGAATCGTTAATTTAACATTGGTAGTTATATTAAAAGATCAGTTGTTTATATTAATTCGTAAAGATCAGCTGATTTCATTGAACAGCTGATAGGTTATATTAAGTTTCAGGTTATGTTGTTCAAAACTAGCTATAGTAATTGTTGTTTTCGAACAAATTGTCGTAAGTAATTTTTTTTTTTGTGTTTAACGTCCGACTATTGTGCACAATTGGGCTAATGCAGACGATGGGATGATATATAGCGTATGAAAATGCCAAGCCCTCGCCGGGAATCGAACCCGGGTCCTCGGGGTGAAAGCCTAGTACGCTATCCACTCACTAGGCCACCGAGGCGGCTCGTAAGTAAAAAAAAAAAAAAAAAAAAAAAAAAAAAAAAAAAAAAAAAAAGAGAAAACATGATGCATGATTTTTATTTTTAGTTCAATGACAGAAATGTTTTGGTAATAGTATGGATAAATTCGTTATCCAGAAAAACCTGTTCAAAAGTTTCAAAATTGTATTCAGTTCAAAACCGTAAGTTATTAGTAACTTCAAAGCTGAAGTCTGCATAGAGTAGAAATTAAAATTTTTAAATTTTGTGACTAACTATGATAAATGGATTTTTGATGAGCACAGCAAAGCAATTTTGAAAAATAAATCGTAAAAAAAGAACACAAACATTCTTTAATTAAATTATTAGCGAATTTACATTGGAAAATGAGCTGTTTGGAACAGCCGTCATGGTAAGAACGCAGATCCAGGACCTTGAAATGAGCTCCGATCCTGATATCTCTAAGTCACTTTTTAAGTGGTCGTTAAAATATTGTATACACACACACACACACACACACACACACACACACACACACACACACACACACACACACACACACACACAATATTTGTATAACCTGTTTTCAACAGAACCTAAAAATGACTTCTAATTATTAATTTTAGCCATAAATAATGTGGCATAAATTCGATAAATAATGCTTAGACCAAACGTAGTAACGTGATTATCTGAAACCTTGAGTTTAAATTATCTTAAGTAAATAGTGCTGTACAACATGACGTTAAGACTACAGGGTGCGCTGTAATGCGTGACTTGCTCGATACGTCACAACTGAAGGACCGGTGACGTATGCGTTATCACGTACGAGTAACAATGTACAAACTTTCTTGAATACAAACTACGTTATTCTAAGTACAGGTATGTGTATGACGATTTTTTAAACTGGGAACACAAATATTATTTTAAAAATCGACTTGTGTACGCTATAATTGATGTGACAAAATAAATTGTGCAAAACAATGCACAAACTTTTTTACATTTTCCCAAAATGTCTAGATCAGAAGCTATCGAAAACACAGAAATAGGAAGTTTTTTTTTGTAATCAATTCATAATATTTTGATGAAATTTTGGTCAAATATGAAGTTTCCTAGCTCAAGTCATATATATATAATATAATATTACATATTATAATATAATATATAGGCCTATATAATATAATATTATTCTACATATTATATATATATTATATATATATATATATATATATATATATATATATATATATATATATATATATAGGCCTATATATAATATTTCACTAAATGTTAAACTAGTTCAAAGAACAGTAGACCTTGCAGTTCATTTTCGACTAATATTCAGGGTGTTCCACGATACATCTATTAATCTTTTCCGTTATGTATCTTTCAGTTATGTATCACACAGTTCAGTTATGTATTTTCATAATAATACGCGAACAAAATTTCAACAAAATCTGATGACCAGTTATGAGAAAATAGGCCGATTTTTTTGGATATTAGCCTATTGACAGCATTCGAATCGGAGAACTAAAACAATGATTTATTTGGTTCAGTCAAACATTTACTTAGTGTACTTCAACCATATATCTTTTGTTTTAATCATCCGATAAGAAATCTATAGTTTCGTTAGTATTATTCATTTAGTTCCATGAAGATTTAAGCTAATTGATCAAAACTACAGAATTGTAACGGGATAAAAGAGAAGAAAATGTCATTTTTGGGGCGTATATCGTGTTCTAGTTAAATCGATAAGTGTAACAGGCCTATTCCTTTGTAAATTTTTGAAAAGTATTTATAAATATTATTAATATAAAAAGAAAGCTCATGAGTGTTTATAACGATTCAAAACTTTAAAATCGTTTGATTTATGGGCTCGGTTATAATTTAATTTTTGAATCACATAGATATCAAAATTATTTCGACGAATACACTGAGAAAACAAATTCAACGGCAGGGAATTTTTGGTCTAAAGAGCCGTTTAAATATTACATTATAGTTCCCATCCTTCATGCAATAATCAGTAATTTACCTTCCTTTATAATATTAGGTAATATTTTTTTAATATTTCTGGATTATCGCTGAAAAATGTCATGAAACAGTTTAAAAAATATAATTATTTAATGTACACAAATGTATTCTTAAACTACAATTATCACTATTTTAATTACAAAAAAACTTTAAAATATACATTTTTTTTGTAAAGACAATTTCTTTTTCATTGCGTTACAGCATACCCCTCCCCTTCCCATGTCATCAAATGTAATCAAGGTATTGAACACTTCCTACCCTAATGTTTACACATTATTTGAACAGCCCCAAGGTTAAACTTAACGTTTTTACGTCAGAGGTGCGTAAACAGTCTTGCAAACACATAAAGTTGCTATATAAAAACATCACCGATATCTCAAATCGCTCCTCGCAAAGACGTAGGAATTCGCCACAAAAGATACAAATTTTTACAACTGAGTGAGAGAAAAACGTGTAGTTATATTGCCTACTTTGCCCCTTGCGCACAGAGGGCGTGCAGTTTGCCCCCCTGTTAAAACAATAACTTACTAACCATTTTGAAGAATTCAGCTCGATGCTTGCTCTTCCTCAACCTCAAGTCGTCCATCTTGGTTGCATCGAAGGGTGGTGATCTCATCCCCAAATTTGATTCCTTTAATCCATAAACCACTTAATGAGTTTAAAACTGTCAACTGAACTACCCTAATTAGATATTACCCTGCTTTATAAGTACTTACTATTCCTACCTAACAGAGCCTACTTTTACCTCTAACTCAGCAAAAAATATTTCGTAATTTGCTTTAAAAATGTTTATGCCTAAATTAAAATTTTAAACATTTGGAGAACTTGTGAGAGAAAATTTGAAAAAAATCCATAATAATAATCCACTTCCATTATCGCGCGAGTGGACTTCTTTAGAATACCTTTACTAAGGATATTTGGCGTGGTTTTATTCGATTAAAATATCTAAAAAATATTCTAGAAAGTATTTGTCAAAAATGAAATGCAATTTGCACGGTAGAATGAAAAAAATTTTTGCTACAAACTAATTAGTTATTACGAAACTAGTCAAATTACTTTATCCTGATATGTAGCACTGCTACCAACTTCAGAAAGATACCGAATAGAATTAATGGTTACTACAGTTCGGTATCAATGTTACGTTACCGAATTGTAAATTACAGTAAAGTAATTTGACTAGTTAATTAATTGTTTTCATATCACTTAAGTTGGTTTTCATTTTGTATTTGCACGAGAGTTTCAATAAAATTCGACATTTTTGAAAACAATGCTAATGCCTGATTAGATGATTTATAAAGGTAATCAATTCGAACTTATACTTCCTCAGGATCGAACCTGCGTGCTGTTGCGTAGCAGATCGTCTCTTGAATTATTACACACTGTTTTGACAAAAGAGATGTTCGTTTGCAAAAATGAAACTATCGTTTGGTGCTTTTGTTTAATCCCAATGTTTTTGAGCGAATTAAATTTAAAATTAAAACGAACCATTACCACTTATCATACATCAAACATTTCGTACAAGTTTCGTAACAATTTGCTAATTAAAACAATAGATGTGCACGTAAATTAAAACAAATAAAGTAGAAATTTATTTGCATACTTATAAACCATTAAAAAAGATTTTTTTATATAAATTAGACTAAAACGAAATGGTACTATTAATACGTATCAAGAACGGCAAAAACGATATAAATTTCGTAAGAATTGGATGATTAGAATGTGAAACATCAGTATTCGTGTAATCGATTACAGAAGTGTTTCCTTACGTAATTGTATTAAATTTTGTTATTTCTACAAATTCGCTTCCATCACGTTAACAACACAGCTGCATGCCGCGATTGTTTGATTTCGGAAACGATCGCAAACATTTTATCATAGATAGGCCTACCAACGAATTACTTTGAATAGAACTTTGTGTGTGTGTTTGTGCGCGCCAACGAATTACTTTGAATAGAACTTTGTGTGTGTGTTTGTGCGCGCCAACGAATTACTTTGAATAGAACTTTGTGTGTGTGTTTGTGCGCGTGCGTATATTACAAGTATTACAGTATTACAAGTATACCTCTTTCCTCTCATTCCACCAGAGAAACACACGCACGCATGCAATAACACCGCGATAACCACGTGCAGAGTAACAACTGATTATTGACTAGCCGCCATTTTGTTTTTCAAAGAACTATATCGGAACCTGGCCTATTACAATGGTTCGTTACCTTCAACTAATGACCAGCGCACCACAGTTAGCAAATCAATAAGACAATAATTATAATTTTATTAATTGTGCATTTATTAGCGATTTTAATGTCTAATAATCCTGTAAAACAGCGAAAACACGCATTTTTTGGAAAATATTTTTTAATATGGTTAAGAGTTATGTTAAATTATTCCTAAAAGTGGGTGCTTTTTTGTGGTCATGTATGTACAACCAAATTTTAATATATGACAGAAGTTTAAACAAAATCTGATTAATTTATTTTTAGAAATTAAACCGGATATAGCAACCTATATGTTTTGTTTCTCAAAATCTTTACAGCCGATTTTGACAAAATTTGCATTTTTCTCCTAAAAGGGATTCAAAAAATCAGAAGTTTCTTTAGCATAATCTCAAGAGCACACACAAATAGACTTCCAAGTCAAGTAATTCGCCGGACTAAGATTTTCCCTAACCTTAAATATAGTCTATAATCATTCTCGACTTACCGGTTATACGCTATAGGCGAGTTACTGACAGATTATTTACAGGCCTGCCTAGTCGTAAAATTATTTTCGTAACTATTATTAGTATTATTCTATTGATGGTGAAAAGACATATAGGATCAGAGCCAGGAAATCAAAGATACCTACATAAACATTTTTTGATGGGTGTCTAAAAACTCTTATTATTCCTTTAAACTACATTTTCTTTGATAGGTGAGGTACTCTCTAAATTGGATAAATTATTAATGGACAGCACCCACCTTAACAACTATACTTGTCAATTCGTAACATTTATTTATAAAATTATAAAAAACTTCAATTTTTATTGTCAATAAAATAAAAATAATAAAAATACACAGTTAAAAAACACTACCATAATTATAAAAAACTCTGTCGTGTTTTTCTTTCCACAGTGTTTTTGTGTTTTTTAACTGCTTATTTTTAAATATATTTCAGTTAATTGATGGTGTAAACCAGAGTTAAAGAAATGTTCAGAATTACCAAATAGAGAGGCGGACATGTACAAAATGAAGGTGGATGCTGTCCAGTAATTATCCTTAAATTGATCAAAATATTAGTGCCTGTATTAACGAAACTTCCCGAGTGGGCATAAAACAAGACTGAAGTTATCATTCTCAAGAGGAACACACCGACTTGTGATAGTGTTCAAGAGTCAGCATCACTTTTATCTTGTGTTAAAAATAACTTTAACATATATACGTGCAACGAAAGGTCAAGTGGTAGTGCCGAGGTCAATTGGAAGCAACCTTTTCATATTTTTTTCATCATTTGAAATGTAAAAAAGTCTGGTGATATTCGAAAAAAAAATCAGTTTTCAGATTATGGTGTGTTTATCCGTGTTCAAGTTGAGCGAGTCCAGAAAAGTAGTCCTGACGGATGTATGTCCGTATCCTGCACATATCTGTGCACGTCGCTGCAGAACAAACTAAGAGTCAAATTTTGATGAAATTTGTTTCATGGTTTGCTTATCTCAATTCTATATAGGTACCAGTTTCATAAAACTAGTGTATTTTAAACAACTCGCACTATATTCTTAATTTTGTGGTTACCGTTCTTTGTTAGCGCTCTGACACGCTTGTAACCTTTCCCCCAAATTTAACATTTAGGATTAAATGTTACATTCGAAATATTATGCTCTTTCTACAAAAAGCTGTCAAATTATAGGTCTTGCCGTTCAGCTAGTATTACAGGAAAGAGCCAGCAACTAATATTGTCATCGTTAAACCAGAAGCCGTCATCTTGAAACGGGAGTGAATGGTAAAAAATCTCACATACATCTTTCGGGCTTTATACAAGGTACTTTTGTACCAAATTTCAAAACAATCGGTCCTTGCCTTTTGTCAAAACAGTGTACACTCTTCACCGCTAAATCAAAGGCCACCATCTTAAAACGGAAGTGAAAAATCTTACACATACGTCGTTCGGGCTTCATACAAGGTATTTTTGTACCAAATTTCAAAACAATCGGTTCTTGCTTTTTGTCAAAACTGCGTAATAAATAAATACACAAACCAAATTCCAAACGGTCGCATTACTCGTTCAATAATGTTTTTTTACAGTTTTAAAACCTAGTACACCGTAATTTTAGCGACACTAGCGCTATCGGTGACAAAATTGTCATCACCAAAATTAAGACGTTTTTATTAACGCTGAACTTCAGAAGATGAACGTATCAAATTTCATCCACAATCTTGCCTTCAATCGCGTTGCATCAAAGAAACTCCACCCGTGGCACTCAAATCTAAATATAGTCTCGTCTCCATCAGTACTGCCAACGTAATTAATCAATTCAAACACGCAACCGTTTACGTTTTCTACATTGGTACACATGTTTTTCTTTGTGCCATTGCCAATGCGCGACCTCAAGCGTGAACTTCTATGTCAGAACCATTACGAGTGTCGTACGCCAATCACATTTTGTACGATTGTAAAAATACGTCAAGAATTTACGCATCCAAGTACCGAGTGACACATTTAGAGAGAATATACAACAGAACTGTTTGATTTATTGACGTTCCAGGCTTTACTTTAACTAGCGGATATGTTTAAAGGACGAAGAAAAAATACTACGCAAAATAAGTACAAAAATTTACCCTCAAAATGCGTTTCGAAAGCTACAAATAATGAAACTGAAAAATCCGGCTAATTTCTCCAAATTTGTTATTTAGGTGAAGATTTAGAAGTGCCTAAACCCTGTGTACCAACTTAAAAAATTAAAAATATTACTGTTCGAAGTAAATCGACAAAATTAAAACAAACACCAGGCGTTTAACTTTAAAACCAAAAATTTCAAAACAGAACAAATTTAATTTTCATTTAAGTACAAAATTAAGCCATAATCAGATAACACGATTTCGATAAATTAAGACGTAATTGGTGAAATAGCGGTCGTTTATTTGTTGCTCTTTTAGTTGCTTAAGAATCAGCAAAATTTTACAGTTTATTGACCTATTTTTTAAAATGTAAACGGTCCCCAAAAAGGGCAAATTACGTGTCAAATTTCATCGAAATTAGTCAATAATTTAGTCTCTAGCCATTTGATATAAACGTACTGTACTGTAGAATGTTAATCCTTATGAAAGTGCGAGCCTCGTTGCTGGTGGCATCTAGCGGCAGAGTATTAAACTACAGTGAAATAAATAATAGTACTGTCTATTTTAACAAACGTTTCCCACTGTCCTTGCAGCTTACAGCGTTCCTAGCGGCAGATAGTCCAATTACTTGTAATTTATCTGCTGATATCGAGCACGCTTTTTATAATGGTGGTTGTACTTCTAAACCGTTTGTATTCAATGCTTTAGCGGTAAAGGCGGGCAAAGATTCAAACAAAACTGAATGTATCCTGGTAAAATATGAACTGTTAAGAAATGAATACCTAAAAATATCGGCAGATTTTTCACGATCACCATAGTTTCTAGGAAAAAGATAGAAAGTTATTGAGAAAAAATTACTTGCTGACGGACAGACATTTTTCTGCGTCCTGCGTTACGTCAGCCTTGATTCTGAGGCCTTCCAAGCGTCTAGGTAATTAACCATTTATAATTGCACGGCTTTGGCCGATTAAGCTAATTAAAAGCCGCAGATTAATATCAATTAAACGCCAAATATAGCCGTCCAATATACCCAGGCAATTGAAGCGTTGGCCTTGAGATTTGTGTAATTGGATCAGCTGATTTTGCGCATCATCTGATAAAATGTACAAGAAACCAAGTTGAAATAACTGTTCCTCATTATGATAGGATAAATGATAAGAAAACGTTGCAGAAAAATAAGATAAATTTGTGAAAATTTTATTCTCATGTGTTGTTTCAATTTTGAACGTACATAAATCAGTTGACCAAATTTGAAATAAAAGCGACACATATTCAAATTAAATAGTGCGAAAATACGACACAAATTTTCTAACTGTTCGAAAACTACAGTAAAAACCGATAAATCGTTCTAATTTTTTTAAAATCAGGTAATCAGATTTTGCTCAAACTTTGGTCTTTGAACTCAGAACCGACCGTTTACCAAATTTCAAGTAAAATTTACTCTGCTAAAGTGAAACGATAAAACCATCGGCAGTTAGCGAATTTACATTAAAAAATAAACTATTGGAGTGCCATCACGGTAAGACCCAGACTCAAGACCTTGAAATGGGCACCTTAAATATGTACATATATGAGTTAATACGCTCATGTTCGCAATTTTATTCCCATTTGATTCAAACTCACAATAAAAATTGATTTTGATAATACCTTAGATAAGTAATTTTTATACCAACTCTCAAAACGCGTTCAACAGTTTCAAAATGGCGGCTATTAATTTTTTTTTAATTCATTACTTTTTTGTCTTAAATATTTTTGAATTGTAAAAATCCTTTGTAATGTAAATATTTAATTAGACGATGGTCAGGGTTCATTTTCGTATTTGCAATGTGTTTTAAAACTTTAAACTAGTATATGAAGATTTTATGCTGATTATAGTAGTGAAATTATAATTGAAAAAAGTGTGATATATAAAATATTTTCGAGAACTCGTTTTCAACAGTCAGCGAGCTTGTTGCGTGTCGCGATTATTTTTGATTTACGTAATTGTTTCAAAATTTCAAATTTGGTACATAAGTTTGAGTTATAATCATTTATATATGTCTAGTTTAAAAAAAAATCTTGTAACCGATTTTTTTTACATATAGTTCGTAAACAAAAAATTTGTTAATGTTTACATTTTTGTACACGAAAAAACCTAAAAATGAAACATAAATATTACAAACTATAAATACATATTAAAATTTGATCGAAATCATTTAGTTTAGGCTGAAACTATGCGCACAGACTTCCAAGTAAAAACTAATTTTTAGACAAGAAAATGATTAAATCCTTAATTATCTATTGAAAAATAAATTATATTTTTTTACGGGTTCACGTTGCATTTTTTAAAGTTTTGGCTAGGACACAAAACTAAGTTTCCGACTTATGCTTTTCACTTTACTAGAGCGTTTAAACGGAAACGAAAACAGTTCGTCTTTTTTATATAGTCTCCCTAACACAACAAAAACGCGTGCACGACAGCTGCCTTTCTTATCACTCACAATACTCGGTAGTGTACAAACGAACAATAGGTCTACCTTAAGTTAATGTTTTTACTGTGAATAGTATCAGATACACACCTGTATAAGTTTGACCATTGTTTTGTCGCACGTTTAACTCTGTACACTAAAACCGACTGTTCCAGTTACGCGAAAGAATCTGCCAAACACGGCCAATTACGACCCAATTACCCGCATTGTAGCTTGTAGCCGCACTAATTTGTCGCCAGATTGCGACACTGCTGACTTTGACTTTTCGTATTCTTGGACTTTGACCGGTTTATCTTAACTTACTGTTGTCCGGTTTGAATTGATTTGATTGTACTGTATGTTGTAAATACGATGAAATCACGGAATCAGGTATGTTGTTCGACTTAGCGTTGCTCGAGCAATCTGTGTACAGTTGTATTTTACACTTTTTGTATTTTTTTACGGGTTTAATGAATTATAAAATGAATTTTTATATATATATATATATATATTGTATTACGTTATTTAAAAAGTTTATATAACTAAATATTTTTAGAGTGCCAATTTAATACATTAGTGTATTAAAGATTATATTTATATATATATATATATATATATATATATATATATATATATATATATATATATATATATATATATATATATAAATATAACGGGCTATATATGGTGTATAATTGTATTACATTATTTAAAAAAGTTTTATTATTACGTATACTTTGTTGCAGCGGATGCAATTTTTATTTTGTTATTAGTACGCCTATAGTTACTTATTTATTTATTTTACCACAAACTGAATACTGGATAGAGGTTAGTGGAATTCCAAAGTTTTTATGTTAATGCCTTTTTTTGTGAAATGTTGGAAATAAAATCATAATTTATTTGTGTTTTTCCTTATGAATTTCTGTTATTTCTTAAGTTAAAAAGGTGAAATTTTTAATGGTTTCCTTTTCAATAACTTGAATGTAGGAAAACCCCCAAAAGCAATTAGGACACGTATTAATCACAGCTTTAAAAAGAAATGTTGAGCAGTTACATTATCGGACTGGTGCTGGCTAACAGCGTTTTAATGGAGCAACGAGTTAACCTCAAATTTCTTATGTAACTGGGAAAAAGTGCTACTGTAGCTCATGCCTTGTTAAAGATAATCGCGGAAATTAATGTTTATCGCGCACACACGATTTTGAGTGGTTTAAAAGGATTCAGTAGAGACGATACGACCGAGACGAACCTCGCCCTGGACGATCCTCAGCGTCAAAAACGGACAACACCCAGAAAATTGGTAATACGAGTGTCCGAGCTCGCTGAAATCTCAGGAATTAACAAAGAAAGTGACCTTCAGATTTTGCATAAATCACTTAACATGCAGAAATGTTAGGAAAAAAATGGTGCCAAAACTTCTCACTCCAGAGCAAAACAACTCGAAAATGACCTTTTAAACAACAATGGTAATGATTCAGAATTGTTAGAGTTATTACTTGTGATGAGTCGTGGTTTTTTTACCTATGATCCTGAAGCAAAGAGCCAATCGATGCATTGGAAGAGCCCCACCTCATCACGGCTAAAACGCGAAAATAAGCAAAACAAAATTCAAGGCCATTATGATTGTTTACGTTCACTGGGTCTCCAAAAGGTCAGACGGTCAATAAACATTATTCCGTCGAGATTCTGAAAGCCCATCGCGAACGAATGAGAAGACGAAGACCCGATTTGTGGATGCTTCACCAAGACAACGCGCAGCTCATCCCGCCTTGTCTTTGTATCACCGTGTTGGACCAACCACCGTACTCGCCCGACTTGGCCTCTGAGACTTTTTATATTTCCTAAGGTCAAATCAGAGCTCAAGGGGACAATATTTCACGGTGTAAAAGCGGTAAAAGCATTTTGTTGTTGTTATTTTAAGGCGAAAAGCACATCGTCTCGCTAAATGTAAGTGTGAGTGTAAAGTGTTAAAGTAGTAAGTGTAGTGTTGTAAGTGTAAGTGTGTGTTAGACTCGGGTACCGCGAGGGACGTCTAAATCCTCTCAATAGGTGCAGCTAGTCTGCGCCCCCTGCAAAAGTGACGGACGATCGCAACAAGCTGACAGAAACGGACTTGCAGCATTGCTTTGGACAACGGACAATTCGTATGGAGCGTTGTAGGGATAAACTTTGTAATGTGTTTGATGATCAATAAAACGTTTTGTAGGACTAGTTCGGTTATTTAATTGCTACATCTCGTAATTCTAAGACAAAGTATATGGAGGAAATGTAATAAGGGTATAGAAATTAAATGTTATTGTATAGTTTGTTTTTTTTTTATATGGCAAACATAGCTAGTTATGTAAGTGCGCGCGCGCGTGTGTAATGTGAATGTGTGTGTTATGTATGTGAATAATTATTTACTAGGTCCTATCTATATACTTCCGTTTCGCTGTATACATGTAAATAAACATGACATTACTAATTATCCAAGAACTTTTAACTTTGTCATCTATTTGTGACACATGTATTTGATTTGATTTCATAACAAATTTAACAGCTCACGAGGAATCCTTGATCTCTGACTTTTTTATTGTACATTACTCAAATCAATCTAAGTGTGCAGCATCAAAGCAGGCGAACCCACGGAGGCTGCATATTTCATTCATTTCTTTGCAGCATTTATTGTTCCCCCGTGTGTGTTATCTTTAGAAAATAAGATTTATAAACTTCTTTTTATTTGTGTTTCTGGATTACTCTTATTATGTATTATTTCTAATTGTATTTTTCATTTGTTATAAAAGTGGGTTATACTTTCTTTTGTGTATAAGTGCTATTTTATTTTGTTATTGTAATAAAGGAATAATAATAAAGGAATAAATAATATAAAAGAAGAAGAAACGCTGAACAGAGAGATTTTTAGAAAGAGGATATTGAGTATGGAGGGATTCCAAGGAAGATTGCAGAAGAAACCTGGTGTGAAGTGGTCCGAAGACAGAAAGAAGCTGCATAGTGAAAGGATGAGGGAATATTGGAGGGAACGGAAGAGAAAACGGCTAAGTGTGAAGAATTGAAATTGTCACGTGGTCCCTAGCAGGCCTCATCGAAAGAAGAAGAAGAAGAAAGGAAGAAATGGTTTTATGTTTATCATTAGTTTTACGAGACTTTAGTCCGATTAACGAAAACAATTATAACAATTTTTTGAAAATAGCAGAAACGAAGCTCAAAAATCTAAGGTATTTTCGTATTCCTCTTTATAGGTATTTACGTTATTCCTATATTTTGTAGAGTAGATTACGCTCATCGTGAAAAAAAATCTATCTTTAAATATGGACTTGATGTTTGTCCGTCTGTCTACAGGCAGCCTACATCTCGCTCAAGACAAAACGAATCGACCGATTTCGTTAAAATTTGACATATAGGTCAGGTGTGCCAATATTTCGGTACAACTTCTATTTTTCAAGTTAATATTTTTTTTTTAATTCTAACAAGTCGAACTTTCTCAAAATCAGGCTGAACACTTTAATCAGATTAAAAAAATCCATAAACAAAACATTTATCGGTCGCTATCCCAAAAAATGCGCTACAGGAAATAATCGCGGCACGCAGCTGTCTCGCAGACGTGACGGAAATGAATTTTTAGAAGTATTTGTTTTAAAGTATCGACACTAAAGTCTGCATTTAATTACAATGAAAATACGAAAATGAACCCTGTTCGCCGTGAAATTCAACGGCTTTTTAAAACACAAAATGCTGATTCATGCCGTTTTTAATGTTAATTGGAAGGTGAAATCAGATTTTTTAAATTAAGACAAAGTTATGGATGTTTATTTAAAGATTTTAAATGGCCGCCATTTTGAAACTGTTGAACGAATTTTCCACGATAACGAGTTTTGTACAAGGTATTTTCAAAATCGATTTTTTCTCGTCAAGTTTAAATCAGATCGGACCAAACTGGCAAACCTGAGAGTGCTAATACGCGCAAATAGGCTGTATAAAAGTTTTAACGACCTTTTAAAAAATGATCTAAACACCGCGTTTGGGTCTGATCATAATGGCCACTTCAATAGCTCATTTTCTAAAGAAATTTCGCTAAAAACCAAGAAATTGATATAATTTCCTCTAATGGATACACAACTTAAGCCACCTTACACCCAATTTTCGGAATAAAAGAAATACATGGTTTGGGAGTAAAAACAAAAAGTAAAAATCTGAACCATTGTCAGGATTCATTTTGGTTGTTTTTCCAGTTACTCTGGACGTTTTTAATTTCAAATGTTATTCATTTTTTTTTATAATATACTTTTATATGTTTGCAAAATCTGAACAAACCCAGACGAAACGATTTTCCGGTGAAGGGTCATTTTCGTATTTTCACTAGAATTTTAACAATTTAAATCTAATTGATGCCAATTTTAACCCTAATTAGGATAATGGAATCAAAATTTTGAAAAATGTATAAAATAAAATAATGATTGTGACGGGTTAATCTTGCAATATTGTTTACAAACACCGGACTTTCTATTAGAAGTGTATCTCGACTTCCAGAGTGCGCCACTTAAATTAGCCATTAGTGACGTCATTCTTGCAAACTGCTGTAAACCTATTTCAACGCACACTTCGGAACCTAATCGTGCGACATTCGATAAGTTTTTTTATCGCCGAAACTACAAATTAACAGTTTCACGAGGCGGTAAATCTGGCACCACCGCCACCAGACATCCTTGCAGGCTTACAATAATGGCTTCTACAGCCGGTGCCTGAGTGAATGTGTTGCCCAGATGTGTCGACGGTCCAGCGTCAATACGGTAGCACCAACAGGAGTGCATTCACCCTGGCGGGTATCGTGTGGTCAGCACATTTGTCGCAGAATAGTCACGTATAGCGTGTAAACAGTGAGCCGGAATTGTAAACGACTGTTTTATATACTCGGATACAGAGGTCGAAATCATAGAATGTGTCCACACTCTCACGTTCAAGGAAGTTATTAGTGAATTTTTTTTTTAACATGTGTTGTTTCAGCGGTAAAATCATATAATACCAGATCCAAGACCATGTAATGAGCACCGATCCTGATTTCTAAGACAAATTTTGAAGGATAGTTAGAATGTGTGTGTGTGTGTGTGTGTGTGTGTGTGTGTGTGTGTGTGTGTGTGTGTGTGTGTGTGTGTGTGTGTGTGTGTGTGTGTGTGTGCGCGCGTGTGTATGTGCGCGCATGTTTGTGTGTGTGAAACAACACGAGTGTTTCACAACACCCCCCCCCCGTGCAACACACTCGTTGCCCAGCCAAATTTGTTCAACCGTTTTAAAATGGCGGCTATTCAACATGGTAATTTGTTATCTTTTTTACGTTATTATTTTTTCTAAAATACACCTAAATGGGTTCATTGTCGTATTTTCTATGTATTTTAAATTTTTAAAATGTACAGGTTTTAACGCTGATTATAATTGTGAAATTAGATTAGAGAAAAAAGAGTAAAAAAGTGATTCGTTTTTTAATTTTAATTTCAATAAGATGATCGTGTGTGTGTGATATCGTGTGAATTCTGTTACCTATCGGAATTCACTTCCATCACGACGTGTGACGATTGGCCTATTTATATGAGGCTGTTGCATCCAGAGAAAAATTCCAGTCGCTCCAAAAAAAAAAAAAAAAAAAAAAAAAAAAAAAAAAATTGTTTGGAAATTATAAGCAAAAACAGAAAAGCAGTCTCAAAAACCACTTATCAGATTTTCTTTAAATTTTTATTAAATTTAACCTTTATATAGACCTTTAACCTTTCAAATATGAATTAAAGGAAAAAAAATTACTAGATTTTTGGGGTTTTAATATCTTTACTTCCCGCCAGTTTGATTAATAAAGTCAGAGGATCGACTAAGCTTATGTGTTAAAATTCTACCTTTCGTAATTTTGGGCAGATTCGACAAACAGTTCCAAAACTTAGGTTATTTACGGATATAATGCTGCAAAACCTAATACGCAATATCTCATTTAGTTAAATTTTCGGAATTTGCTGATCAATCAAATCCGTTATCGTCTGGTGTAGGGCCTAATCATCTACCAAGTTAACATCCAGGTGAGAAGTTTTGTGATTTTGGAAGGCGGGTGGCGTGCACTCTCCTGCTGCGACGCACGGATGTGATTGCATGATTGCATCTGGTCGAACAGTTTAGTTCTCGGTTAACCGCGTCTTTATTTTGCAATCGGTAACGCCCTCGCCACTGAAGCGGCACGGCGCCTCGGAGTCTGTGCAGACCAGCCCTGCTTTGTTTTGTTCGGTCCATTCAAACACCACGGCGGTCAAGGTAGCAATTTGTAATTCAACAAACATACGAACGCAAGCAGGGCGTGTTCTAGACATTTGCAAGTGCAAGCGAAGAACATTATTATATCTTGGAACTCGCTCAATAATAATGTAACACGCAACTGTCTCGCTGAAGTGAAAGAAGCGAATTTACAAAATATTTTTTATTATCCTACACTTTTTTGATCATAATAAGCGTAAAAATCTGCATTAATTAGCAATTAAAGCTTTTAAATTACAGCGGAATTACAAAGAAGAACCCTGACCACCGTCAGTCACATTTTCGTATTTTCAATGAAAATTAAAAACCGTTAAACGATGCATTAACACTGAATGTGTCGGGGAAATCAGATAGTAAAAAAAGTTTACGATAAAAAGTTTTAAGATTTGGGATAGCCTTAAATTGTCAATAGTCGCCGTGTAAAAAAAATCGATGTTGAGGTTTTGATACATAAACCGTTCTCAAATCCATTAAGTCCAAAAACCTGATTTTTACTTGTGTGTTTGTTTGGAAATCGCTGGAAACGAAACTAATTGGCCGATTCGATGCGTGTAGATCGTTTTTCCGTATTTCGAGAATATATTCCTGAGGTTTTATGTACGAGATATGTACATCTAATTTTCTGAAAATCTCCTCTAACGGTTTTGATCAAATTTTAATATAATGTAGTCTATAAATATCTTAAAATTCTGGGAACCTTTTCGGTCATATCGAGTGTACTTCCTATCCTAAGATTAATGTTAAAACACAATTATGTTTGACGTCACATTTTAAAAATATTTTTAAAGAATTTTGGTCCGACTTTTACATTTTGTAAATATCTTTTGCTACTGTTCCTTTAAAAGAAAAAAATATATATAATGTACAAAGCAAACCACATTTCAAGACCTTTAAAAAGAAATATCAAAAATAATTTTATCTTAACAGGCAGCAGAGTAATCTGTATTGTTAATAAACACGAAACGGATTCAATATGGCCGATAGAGTCTATAGGCTCCTAACAGAAAGTAATGGTCATTATGCAGTATCCCCAAAATATATTTTTTCGAAACTATCAGAAAAATACGGTCTGATATAAAACTTATCTTTTCGGATTTTTCATTGGTTTTGATAAAATATTGGTTCTTCAAGTCTTGACTCAAGCCAGTGTGTCAAATTTAAAATGAAAAACATTGACGATTTTGGAGAAGGTCTAAATCGAAAAAAACAAAACACAAAATCCTGACTGAAATCGTGTTTGTTTTCATATTCCCGATTTTTCTCTCGAAACTTAAATTTTTTTAATGTCAAATGCTGTAAACGGACTAGAGTTATGTATCTTTATGGACAAAATTTAAGCAACATTAGAGAAATTAGGGCGATTTAAATCGTATGTATATTTTGGACAAAAACTGAATGTTAGAAAGTTTGTGCAATGTGTTTGCATTATTTATTTCTTTACGTACTTGAAGTATTTTTTAATGTTTTTTTTAACCTAACTTCATGTAATTTTTTACGATAGCCTATTTCATTTTAAAAACGAAATTAACATTCCTTTAGCTTTTGAAACAAATAACCTGCAAATCAACAGCTAACTTATAGCACCAAATTACTGTACAGATACTTAAACTCAAAAAAAGTTAAATTTTCTTTGTTTCTTAAAATATTTTATAGCTTGCGTAATTGTTCAGAAAGTATAAAGCAAAATTGACTAAAATTAAAATTCCCCCCCAGGCAATCGAAACATAACCTGCAAATCAACAGCTAACTTATAGCACATTATTGTGTAGGTGCTTGAACTAAAACAATATTAAATTTCCCTACGTTAATGTTTTGCAGTAGGCCTAAATAATTTTAAAAACGATCAGCAACAGCACCAATATTGTTGACAATTTGCAGGATCGATCCCGAGGCCAATCCTAAGAAAGATCAGTTATAATTACCCTAGCAAGAAATCAACTACTACAAAATAATAAATATAAATAATAATTCCGTTTCAATTGTTTATTTTCTCGTTACTTAAGAACCTTTTTTTTAGATTCCATACTCCTACTCTGATTTTTAAATTAAAGCTTTAACGATATTTATTAAAATTTGGTAGACTATACATATTAAGTAATCATTATAAATAAAATATACATTTTGGCAACAATTTTTCAAAATTTTCTCTCACTCCCTAATCTAATATATATAAACTCCAATGTAACAATAATACACTAACTTATCTAAATATACACCTACTTGGGGGTAATTAAATGTTTACAATATATATTTGTATTTTAGCCACAGATAATCCATTTTCAAGTGTTTTTGTATTGTTATCATTGTTGAGTCATAGATTAACGACCAGTCATCTTGTGTTTCCCCGTAGGCTATGCCTATTTTAAAAAAGTAAAAAAAAGATAAGATTTGTAAAATTGTTTGACTGTAAAAATTTAATAACTTCATTGTGTTTTTATTACTCAATAAAATGTGTTCATTAATTTACCGACAGAATTAGTTACTATTAAGTAAAAACAAAGCAGTAAAGCTTTTCGTAACTCCTGTATTAACAGTTTTAGTGATAAATCACCATCGACAATCAAAACAATTTAAAAATATTCGTTACTTTAAAACATTAGCGCTAATCATTACACCTACTGATAACTAACCTGGACAAAATAAAATTCCCTACTGTTAAAAATTTCCCTTCACTTTTTGTGAACTGCTACCAATGTGTACATTATTTAAAACATAAATCTAGAACGATATTTCCCTATCAACTTAAAGTTCACTAGCGGTCATAGTACACAAAGCAATATTTACTAAAACAAAAATTCCCTTTATACATATGCCTAATACTGTTCTAGACAATATAAACATAACCTACAAAATCAAACTGTTAACCTGTTTTAGTTCAAATGTTATCGTGTAGATATTTTAACTAAATAATAAATTTACCTACGTAATTAAAATATTTTGTAATTGTACACGAATTACATTATACTGCAATATTTACAAAAATTGAAATTCCCTTAGGAAAATTAAAAACAATTTGCATATCAATAACTTATTGGACAACATTATTGTGTATATATTTGAACTAAAACAATATTCAATTTTTCTATGTTAATAATACGTCTTGTAAGAAATTGTGCACAAAGTGTACTGTAATATTTTCTAAAATTAAAATTCCCTCAGGCAATCGAAACATAACCTAAAAATCAGCTAACAAAACACAACTTCATATTGTGTAGATATTTTAACTAAAACAATATTAAATTTCCCTACGTTATTAAAGTACCCTGTAAGTTATTGTGCACAGAGTGTCCTGCAGTATAAAATTAAAATTCCCTTAGGCAATCGAAACATAACCTACAAATAAACTACGTCACAAAAATTTCCCTGCACAACTTCCTAAAATAAAACTTTCAGTAAAGACAACAAATATAATTCTTACACGAAATATTTTAACACTGTCCCACACTACTCGTACACAACACAGCACTGAACTAGTCTCCCGCCGCTACTGAGAGTTTTAATTAACGACTGGTCCGCGCATGCGCAACAACGCTTGTTGATAACTACAGGTGGTGCTGATAAGTAGAGAATGGCAAACATCACAGATATGCGTCATACGCTTGCAAATATGAATTGGGCCGGTTACATCCGGTGATTCAGCGTGCAGGAATTTCGGTTTTTTATTGTTTTATTCCAGGACAAAACAAATAAATAACAAAAAACCATTTGAACTTGTTTTCTTGATAACTATGACAACTGAAGGTTTGTTCAGTATCTATAAAGCACAGGCAGTTATTTGACCGCCAGAAGTTAAAATAATATTAATTAAAAAATACAATTAAAATTTGTATCAATTACAATTTTTAAATTTAATTGAAAATACGAAAAGAAACGTTGGTCAAGGTTTATATTCGTATTTCCAAAGCAATTTGAAAGTTTAAAATGCAAATTTATGCCGATATTATTCAAATTTGACCAAAAATTCCAACCTTTATGAATAACTTTATTATCTTACAACATTTTGAAAAACTGATATCATCGAAATGAACGTTAAAGTCTGCGGAAATTAGCAATTGAAATTTTTAAAAACCACTAAAAATACAAAATGAATTTGACGAAGGTGGTCAGGGCTTATTTTCATCTCGTAATACCAAAGTTAATATAAACTAATATAAGTTTATTACTAATTATGATGGTGTTTTAATATATTTTTTTAATGTAATGCACTAAATTATTGTTATAAATCGCTTCTATCACGTCAGCGAGACGGCTGCGCGTGCAATTATGATTATAACCCTGCAAAAATGTCTGTCACATTCGGCGAAATGGTAGGTTGTTTACAATCATCAAGTTGTGATAATAATTTCACTGTAATAACAATGGTGTAATAGATGACCTTTAGGCGTAATGTAACAAGTAGTGACAAAGTGAAAATAACCTTTGTTCCGCAAAACATTTCTTTATGAGGTCATAAAAGTCGAAATACTGAAACTCCGTTTTATTTTTATTTGATTGTAGAGACGAAACAGCTAACAGTTTAACAAATTCAGTAGTTATTTCCAACCAAGAGGTCCAGTTGGTATGAGCTTACATTCAAACCTGCATATCAACAGCTAACTTGTAACACAATATTTTTGTGTAGATGTATGAACTACATATTACATTTCCCTTGGTTGTTAATACGTCTTGTAATTGTACACAAAGTATACAGCAATATTTACTAACATTAAAATGCCCTAAGTCAATCGAAACATTTTTCCTCCAGGAAATTTGGAAAAAGTCTGATACAAAGTTAGATCTAAAACGACCTTCAGTAAAACTCCCAGATTTAAAAAAATTTTTATCTTAATTGGGTCCTTGAGATTATATATATATATATATATATATATATATATATATATATATATATATATATATATATATATATATATATAGATATACATAAATAGACTCATTAGATGTTAAGACAGACCTTATTGGATCACAGGTAAAGTGACTCATGTCTTGTTCCTTCTAATGAAATCCCACAGAGAGTGTGTCCATTAGAAGGAACAAGTCTCTGGGACAAATAATAATAATAATATATATAATATATATATATATATATATATATATATATATATATATATATATATATTCGCCACCATAAATGTAAGTGTGTGTGTTAAGTCGTAAGTGTAGTGTTGTAAGTGTAAGTGTGTGTTAATCTCGGGTACCGCGAGGAATGTCTAAGATCTATAAATAGGTGCAGCTAGTCTGCAACCCCTGCGGGGCCTCGAGATTATATGACCCGTCAACGGTTTTAGGAATCTTAAGGTTGCTCTCGAGAGTTCAATGAAGACTCTAAAGAGAAATTGCATTTAATTCGAGACAGTAGAATTAAGTCGTGATTATTTTGTTTAAAGGACTGATGGTTCAGAAAAAATATGGGACGTAACCTACTGTTCAACAGCACCAACTACACCATTTCTCTGTTAGCGAGCCCGGGCCGGATTGGTTCACGACTCCGTGGTAGTACCAGTGTGACTGAACCCCGAGACATGACTGCCATTACATCAGCATCAACTGTGGCGATAATGGATCAAATGCGATTAGTGCTCACAATGCGGAGAAGTTGCTCAAACGTCTGAGGACCCCAAGGACCTTACCCAGTCCAAATTTAATAATCATACAGCCAATAATGTTTAGCTAGAGACTTGAAATCAATCTTAAAACAATTTCTGAGGTGTACTAGGAATTTGTAAAATTTTCATTTTAACTACATTAAACTACTTACCCAGTCCAACTTTAATAATCAACGTACTGCCAAGACTATTATAGCTAGAGACTTGAAATTTTCAGGGTACCTTCTTAAAACAATTTCGAGGTGTACTTGGAATTTGTAAAATTTTAATTTTAACTACATTAAACTACTAACCCAGTAATAATCAAACTGCCAAGACTAATCTAGAGACTTGAAATTTTACACCTTCAATAACAATTTATAGGTGCTGGAAGAGACTTGACATTTTTTCAGTCCAACTTTAATAATCAACATACAGCCAATACTGTTATAGCTAGATACTTGACATTTTCAGGGTACCTTCTTAAAACAATTTCGAGGTGTACTTGGAATTTGTAAAATTTTCATTTTAACTACATTAAACTACTTACCCAGTCCAAATTTAATAATCAACGTACAGCCAAGACTATTATAGCTAGAGACTTGACATTTTCAAAGTACCTTCTTACAACAATGTCAAGGTGCACTAAGATAGGATTTTGCAAAAAATTGATTTTAACGCCATTAAACTACTTACCCAGTCCAAATTTAATAATCAACGTACAGCTGAAACTATTATTTTCAGCACAGACTTAAAATTTTCAGGGTTACCACCACATGTAGGGGTGCACTGAAAAGTGATTTTCCAATATTCAACCCTTAAAGAGGTAAGAATGGGGTACAACAATTTTTATTGGAAAAAATATGTTTTTCGTCTCAACTTCTTAAAACGTAACATAGTCACTCTTAAATATAAGTAAAGAAATATATTTTTCACCATTAGCCAAAACTCATCCTCTAAAGAGATTGAAAGGGGTAGAAAATGTAAAAAAATGGTATACAATTTTGTATTGAAAAAATATTTGTTTTGGATCGTATATTCTAGAAATATGCTATGAAACACAAATACCTAATGAAACACATATTTCAACGTTTTTCCGAATTCATCCCTTAAAATAATAAAAACGTAAATAAGAGGTATCATTGGAGAAAAAAGGTGTTTTCATTCGAGAAAAATATTGTTTATCGGATTTTCTTAAAAGTAAACAAAATATTCTAAAACACAAATTACGATACACGTAATTCAGCATCCCCCCAAATTCATCCCCTAAAAGGACAAAAATATAAAAGAGGTATAAATGTTTGTATTGGAAAAAATATTTGTTATCAGATTTTCTTAAATTCGAATGGAACACGTTTGAAGACAATAAAACAACATATTCAGGTTATAATATTTTATCATATTTATTGTAAAATAATCACGAGTTTAGATGATCACGCTTTTATTAATATATTGTTTTTATGTTCCTAATTTATTATATTACTGAAAAAGTTTCGTAGACGAAGCCACGATGGGTAATGCTAGTTTTATATAAAATAATATTTGCAAATATAAACCACCCTTTCAATAATATATATAACATGTTTGGGTGATGTATGCCTATGTAATAATTTATACTATTATTATAGGTATTCAGGGCCAACATATGTACGGACATTTATGTACCCTGAAGGTCCTTTATGCAAAAATATAAAGGAAAAATTGGTAATCATAATAAATAAAATAAATATATACTAGTGTACGAGGGGTGTTCAGAAAGCAACGAGAATTTTAATTTGTTGAACAAAATATTTATTTATTCTTCTACATTTATGTTGTCGCCTTTAAAATAGTCCCCATTGGAGATTATGCACTTGTGCCAGCGCTTCTTCCAATCCTCGAAACACTTCTCAAACTCGATCTTTGAGATAGCCTTTAGTTCTTTCAGCGATGCGCTTTTAATGTCATCTACGGCTGTAAAACGACGGCCCTTTAAGGTTCTCTTTATTTTTGGAAATAGGAAAAAGTCACACGGAGCCATGTCTGGCGAATATGGAGGCTGGGGCATCGTTACAGTACTGTTTTTGGCTAAACATTCACGAACAAGCAATGAAGTGTGAGCTGGTGCATTATCGTGGTGCAAAAGCCATGAATTGTTTTTCCACAGATCCGGGCGTTTTTTTCGGATTGCTTCGCGCAAAAGGCGTTGAACTTGTAGGTAGTACTACTTACTGACCGTTTCACCTGGTGGCAGGAATTCATGATGCACTATGCCATTAATATCGAAGAACACAGTGAGCATAACCTTCACGTTCGACCGCACTTGTCGAGCCTTTTTCGGTCTTGGCGAGCCAGAATGCCTTCGCTGGGCTGATTGAGCCTTAGTTTCGACGTCATATCCGTAAACCCATGTTTCGTCACCTGTTATAATACGTTTCAGTAATTCTGCATTGTCGTTGACTTCATTTATTGACTCTGAGCAACTTCCATTCGCCGCAGTTTTTGTTCAAAATTCAACAATTTTGGAACGAATTTTGCTGCCACGCGTTTCGTACATAAAACATTGGAAACAATGTCATGACATGATCCAATCGATATGCCAACATCATCAGCGACCTCTCTAATTGTGATTTGGCGATTGTTCATAACCATTTCTTTCACTTTTTTCACGTTTTCATCGGTTGTTGATGTGCTGAGGCGTCCAGAGCGTTCGTCATCTTCAACGTCTTCACGGTCTTCTTGGAAACGCTTATACCACTCGTAAACTCTTGCTTTACTCATAGCAGAC
The DNA here is from genome assembly GCA_022606455.1 of Callitettix versicolor. Taxonomy (NCBI): domain Eukaryota; kingdom Metazoa; phylum Arthropoda; class Insecta; order Hemiptera; family Cercopidae; genus Callitettix; species Callitettix versicolor. The sequence continues at coordinate 96,900,653 of CM040186.1, read as the reverse complement.
TCACCATAGGCATTTGTTAACATTTCACACACTTTGTTACACAAAATTTGATACAAATTCTTTGATCCATTTCTTTTAACAAACGAAAATCGCCGAGCTCATAAAAAGACGTCTAACCTTAGTGGCTGTCACAGACAAAGTCAACAATGAAAACAGCTGAAAGTTTTATCATACTTCAAGGGCATGTATACCAACATAATAAAAAAATGTTTGACAATCGGACTCTCCAAGCCCGCGAAATTTAAAAATTCTCGTTACTTTCTGAACACACCTCGTATACTACATTAAATCTTTGTAACGTAAGTTATAATCGACAAAAAATAGAACTAAGCGTGATATGATTTTGCTCGCGAGGAGTGAGGATTTACCACATAAAAAAATTTTCGAGAGATTTATATATCAAAAGATTCACATGTTACCATGATGATCTTAGTGCCCTACTGCTCATTTCATTAAGAGCCAGTTAACGGTGCCCTTTATGTGCTTATGTAACATGAGGTCAAGACCGCTGTGTCGAACTGTTCAGAAGAAAGTAGTTCTACCTTTACATTGGACATTCATCCAACACTGACTGCACTGTATATTTTGATCTGTTTTGGTGAAGCAAATCATCTTTCTTTAACCTCAAAACTGTATTCCCTGTAATATTTTATTGTAACACAAGTTCGGAATATATTTATCGCCCACAGATTTAGAAAACTCTTCCAGTGCCTTGCGGATTTTGTGTTTCCTTACCACGAAAAGCGAAAGCAATGACGTGGAACAGTGAAGGTTTGTTGACCTTGAACACCCTTGATTTATTTGTTCTGGTCTCGACACAAGGTCGCGGGAAACTGTTTCTTTAAGACACAACAAAGTAATTACAGCTTGCAAAATTGATTAAAATGACTTAATAGACTTTACAGTAATTCAAACAGAAAACATGACGCTAAAAGTCAATTGTCGTTGGAATCAGTTTCCTGCGATTTAAAATTTGGATTGTTACATTTAGCGTTGCTCGATCGTGTTAAACGTTGCACAAACTATCTCACATACAATTTATATAACGACTTTTTGAATGTAACCCTTAAGCATCGAAAAATACCCGGAAAACCCTGTTCCAAACAGCAGTCTGGCTTTATTTAAAAACATTTTTGTTTTTAAATTGAGCCATGAATCTTCACTTATGTTCAAAATTATATTGAGTAGATTTTAAGAATCTACGCCGTCTTGCATAGCTCTCGGATTGGATTTTTGGGTATTCAGCTTAATGTTCTTCAACTTACGAAAAAAAGCCGCCTCGGTGGCCTAGTTGATAGCGTACTGAGCTTTCACCCAGAGGACCCGGGTTCGATTCCCGGCCAGGGCTTGGCATTTTCATACGCTATAAATCATCCCATCGTCTGCATTAGTCCAAGTGTGCACAATAGTCAGACATAAAAAAAAGAAAACTTACGAAAAAATGAAAAAAACCCCATAACCACTTGTTACGCGATCGTTAAAACGCACTTTCCTACCACGCCTTTTTCGGAAACTACTGCATTTATAAATGAATAGTAGCGGAAATAATTTTAATGCATTAATTAATGTACTTTAAAATATATTAAGGTAATATATATTAAAATATTAAGGTAAAATATGTTAGAGTTCGGTAACTCTATCTTATCTTATCTTATCTTAAAATATGAAACAACTCTGTGTACGATGTGGCGGATGTGGCTAAGACACCGAACAGTCTACTACGTTTCTGAAATGCGCACTTCAAGGTCGTGAGTTCGGGATTTGCAGTTAACGTAAGTTTTACCCTTCCCGTTATCTCAAATCCCTCATCTTTATTAATCCACGATAAAAAAATATCGAAATTATTATTTTATTACTGTAAAGTATTTAAAATAATTGTTTTATAAAATATTAAATCTGTTTTTAAAATGTTATTGTAACTTAATATTACTAGTAGTTCAAAGAACAGTAGTCCTTGCAGTATCTTCTTAACCAATTGCTTGGCCAAAATCTGTGACGCACTCGTAACCTTTTCCGCCAATTTAACCGGGAAAATGTTCCCGGACCGCCTTTTTTGGAAATTTTACGGTCTTTCTTCATGAAACGGTCAACATTATGATAGGTTTTGCCGTTCTGCCAGTAATATAAAAAGAGCCAGCAAGTACACTCGTCATAGTTAAACCAGAGGCCGCCATCTTGAAACGGAAGAGAATGGGAAAAATCTTACACATACTTCGGGCTTTATACTACCTATTTTTGTAAAAAAAATTCAAAACAATCGGACAATGCTTTTTGCCAAAACTGCGTACAATCGTAGTTATAAATCAAAGGCCGCCATCTTGAAATGGAAGTGAATGGGAAAAAATCGTGCACATACTTCGTTCGGGCTTTATACAAAGTATCAAATTTCAAAACATTAGGTCAATGCGTTTGGCCAAAAATGCGTAAAATAATCGTCATAAATCAGAGGCCGCCATCTTGAAACAGAAGCGAATAGGAAAAAATCTTATACATACGTCGTTCGGGCTTTGAACATGATATCTTCTTACCGAATTCCAAAATATTCGGTCACTATGTTTGGCCAAAAAATACTTACAATAGTCATTATAAACCAAAGGCTGCCATGTTGAAACGAGAGAATGGGTAAAAATTGTATATAATTGTATAAAAATTGTGAATGGGAACAAGACGTTCGAGCTTTATATAACGTACCTTCGTACCGAATTTCAAAACAATCGGTCAACGCGTTAGGGCAAAATTGCGTAACAAACAAACAAACAAACAAACGAAATGCCGAAAGGTCGAGTTGAAACAGTTACCTCGCTTCGCTCCGTCAATTATTATTGTTATTATTATGAAGTACACAACAAAAGCAGGCAAACTGTATCAATAACTAAAGATAACTTAGAACGATTAAAAGTGAAAAAAACAATATCGCATTACGAGGAAGTTTTACTGTTCTTAAGGACTGCATTTGTTAAGCAAAATCGTCTCAGCCAATTTGAGAAAATCAGTTTTTTAAATTTCTGAAGGTATTTTCGCCCGAAAACGGTAATATCATAAAAAAATTTCTGAACGATAACAATATTTTCTAAATGTGTATTTCATGTAATTGTCAACTAAACCGTTTTCAACCTATTATCCTGACTTACTGTTTAAACGTTAAAGATACGTTACGGACAGACAACTGTAAGAAATGGCAGAGGAAGTTGCAACGGAAATGGCAATGGCAGTGATAAGGAAATGGTGTTCGTTGAATGAACACCTACTCACTAGGAATCTCATTAACCACTGCGCACTCTTACTGCGCAACTCAAACACGGCTATATTTATCCGTTTATCTTTCTTTACTTTAATGTACAGATATACATAACAAACTTTACTCATCGTTTCTTGGAAACGTTCCCACGTCTTTTCAGCCAAATATGGTTTATGTAGGCTGCAGGCATACCTGTTTGTTACAATTAAATTGGAATTGTCATTTAGTCGGTATGTTACGAATGCCATTATGATTGTTGACAACGCAGTACGCTGAAGTGATGGAAGCGAATTTTAAAAAAGGTCTTACCGTTTTTTTTTTAAGTTTGATAATCAGCATGAAATTCAGCTTATATTAGCAACGAAATACAAAAATGAACCCTGACCTCTGTCGAATTAAATTTCTTAGTTTCAATGACATTTTGAAAATTAAAAATGCTAATGTATGCAGTTTTTGACGCTGATTACGATGGTGAAAAATCAGATTTTCAAAAAAATTTAAGACAAAAAAGTTATGATTTTTCAAAGATATGAAATGGCCGCCAATTTGAAAATGTTGATTGAATTTTACTGGTTGACGAACTTGTCCAAGCTATTTTTAAATCGATTTTTGCGTCGTTTGAATGACTAAATCTGAAACACACACGCACGCGCGTGTGCAATATTTTATACATTGTTTAGGCTATATATAAAAAAATTAACGACCCCTCAAAAACGTGATCTAGAGGTCAGGATCGACGCTTATTTCAAGTTTCTGGGTCTGGAGTCTTACCATAATGGCTGCTCCGATATTAAAATTTCCAATGGAAATTCAAAAATCGCAGCATTTGGTTGTCTTGTTGACGTGACAGAAGCTAATTTCCAAAAAGTAATAACTTGTTATAACATCACGTTAATATGCAAAACAAATTTCATAAAAATACGATAATTTACCATGACTCCGTCAGGAAACACAATTATTCTTAACGATAAAAAAAAAAAAACGGGAAAAACTTAAAGTATTTGTACAAAAATAAATATTTGTTAAACGGGATTTTTTTTAATCACACGCACGCGCGCGCGCGCGCCACACACACACACACACACACACACACACACACTATCATTATAGAGTTACGACTGTGAAATGCAGTCGTTAACAGTTTAATCGAAATACACCCAATTGCGGAGGTACATATGACTCAAGAGGAAAAACGGTGAAATTTAAAATTCATTTCCACATGAAAAACTCTGTATTACGATTTTGCTAAGAACTGTGGCTCAATCACTGAGGGAATAAAACGATGACGCCATAGCGTGTCCATCGGTGACATTCCTCCCACAAAAACTGGCGTGAATCACACGACGGACACCCACTCGCGTTATGGGAATGCAGGAGGAATATTTCACGGAGTTGCAGGCCATGTGAGCGGCACTTCCGGTACAAGTAGATCTGTGTTACAGTTCTGGAGGCACTTTCACAGCTCGCGCTATCGACCACTCAGTACTGTTAGGTTAGGTTCATGTATTTGACCATCGTACAAGAAGTCACCGTGCTAATTAATCTATTGAATCTTTAAAAATAATTTACCCAGCGGAGCAATGTCTCTGTTTCAACTAAACCGTTAGGCTTTTGGTATGTGTTCGAAGGTTTACTTGTTTTGTTATCCAGCTTTGGTCGAACGCATTGACCGATTGTTTTTAAATTCGGTACGGAAATACCTTGTATAAAGCCCGAACGATGTATGTGTAACATTTTCCCCACTCACTTCAGTTTCAAGATGGCGGCCTCCAATAACGAGTGTAACAGTTCTAGCCAAAAGTATTGAAGATTGTTTTAAAATTTGATACGAAAGTACTTTGTATTTGGTCAAACGCATAGACCGATTGTTTTTAAATTTGATACGAAGATACCTTGTACAAAGCCCAAACGACCTACGTGTTACATGTTTCCCGATTCACTTCCGTTTCAATATGGCGGCCTCTAATAATGAGTGTAACAGTTCTAGCCAAAAGTATTGACGATTGTTTTAAAATTTTATACGAAGGTACCTTGTATAAAGCATGTTTCCCCACTTACGTCCATTTCAAGATGGCGGCCTCTGATTTAAAGATGACGAGTGTACGCAATTTTGGCTAAACACATTGACCGATTCTTTTAAAATTTGGTACGGATATACCTTATATAAAGCCCGAAACGACGTATGTGTAATATTTTTTCCCAAAATTCACTTCCGTTTCAAGATGGCGGCCTCCAATAATGAGTGTAACAGTTCTAGCCAAAAGTATTGACGATTGTTTTAAAATTTTATACGAAGGTACCTTGTATAAAGCCCAAACGACCTACTTGTAACATGTTTCCCCAATTACTTCCGTTTCAAGATGGTGGCCTCTGATTTAAAGATGACGAGTGTACGCAATTTTGGCTAAACACATTGTCCGATTCTTTTAAAATTTGGTACGGAGATATCTTATATAAAGCCCGAACGACGTATGTGTAATATTTTCCCCATTCACTTCCGTTTCAAGATGGCCGCCTCCAATAACGAGTGTAGTAATTCTAGCTAAACGCACTGACCGATTGTTTTGAAATTTGGTACGGACGTACCTTTGTATATAGCTCGAAAAGAATTTTGTTTAAGATATCTTCCATTTACTTGCGTTTCAAGATGGCGGCCTCTGATTTACAATAACGATTGTACGCAGTTCTAGCCAAACGCATTAACCGATTGTTTCCCAAAAATTCGACATCGGGTTATAATTTTGAAAAATTTGTCTTATATAAATGTTTCTACCATTGAGTGTTATGAAGATTTCTACGAGATTTTTAAAAATGAGTTATCGACATTAAAAAAATGTTGTAAAACTCCTATTGTATTTAAAAAGGCTTGCATCAAGACTTTTGAAAATATTCAATTATCTCGTTACGTTCTAAGATATCTTTATACATTTTTTAAAACCACAATTTTTTCCTAAACTCTATCAATTTGTAAATTAAAATTACTGTCAGTGGATACTCTGAAATAGCCAGTGTGAAAATTTTAAATTATGAATACTTAATAGTTAATGCTTTATCCAAACAAGGTGTTAAAAAACGAACAGAAAAAGCTGTTAAGCCGAGGTGGAGAAACGAATTTCAAAAAAATAACGCAACTACTGTTACGGAACTATTCGATTACGAAACCAATTTGACCCACAAACGGATTTAGTAACCACCGAAATCTTATCCGTTTCAAAATGGCGGTCGTTTAAAAATCTTTAAAAAATCAATTGCTATCATAGTAATAAACATTAAATTCTGCATTAGTATTTTAAACTTTATTTATTACAATAACGAATATCCATCTCTAACGTATCAAAACGTGTTCTAGATCAGTGCACATTTCGTAGACCATCTAGGTCTGGATCTTACAAAAAATATAAATCCGCTAATAATACAAACACATATGTGTTCAGTATAATGATCTGCCTTCCCTAGCTTCGTCAATTCTACTTTCGTTGACGCGTTTCGGAGAACCTCCATCTTCAAAAACTATATCTATAGGCCTACTCTTTTTTTTAAGATGGAGGTTCTCCGAAAAGCTTCAACGAAAGTATTGACGAAACTAGGGAAGGCAGATCATTATACTGAAAACAGTGATAATAATCCTAGCAGAAAAGAAGAAGAATATAAAAAGAATATAAACACAAATTCGTGTGTGAAGTTTTAATTAATACACAAAAGAAACATAACCTAACATTTTGACTTGTGTAGTTCAGGAATGGATGATCTGTCACTGGTGACCTTGATGACCACACCTAGATGTACCAACCGATGAGGCTAATTTAGTATGGTAATATGGATGGTAAACACAGAACTGTTTCACAACGAGGGGGCAAACGGACTGAAGTAATTGTGAATTTTAAAAGTTTTGCTTTTACTTTTATCTATATAAAATACAAAGTGAGCACGTTGATTTGGACGGCTCTATTCACTCTCAGGCTTAAATCAAAAAAGAGTTTTTGAATTTAGAAAGTAGGTCTTGGTTTGTCAATATCTCGGACCATTTTTTATTTTGAAAAAGGTATTTGACAGTTGAAAATTCTCAAAATCGGTTTCAACGTTGTTTCCTCTAATGTACCGTACTCAAGCAAACCGTTTCAATCTTTATTTTTCCAAAAAATCGATTTGAGAAGATATTGAAAACGAAATAGAAAACCTGGTTCATCGTAAGCCCTATTTCTCTCACATTTTGGTCTTACACAAAAAGAAATTTTTAATAAAAGTAGAAAAAAATCGAAAAACCAAAATACATACTGACGGCTATCGGATTTGTTGGGACTTGCATTTGAAAATGCGTTATTGGAGTAGCCATCGTGGTAAGAACCAGGCTCGGAACTTTGAATGAGCGCCGAGTTGAAATTTGTTAACATTTATTCGTTATCTTAGTCCGATTCGTTTCAAACTTGGCATAAAAATAGACACTGCTTAATGAGCTTGCGGCAAGTTCATTAACCAGCAAAATTCGTTCCACAGTTTCAAAATGGCTTCCGTTTCAAATCTTTAAAATTCATAACTTCTAAGTTTGTTTTGAAAATCTGATTTCACATCTGTAATCAGTGTTAAGAACTGCAAAAATTAGTTTGTGATTTTTCAAAATCCGTTGAAATTATGAAATTGAATTTGGCAGAGGTCAAGGTTTACTGTTTTCAATGCACCGAGCGGAAATGTAATGGATTATAATGCTAATACTGTATGTTGTAATGCAGATTGTGATGGTGAGATCGGAATTAAAAAAAAGTATGATAAAAATATTTTTGGAAATCCGCTTTCATTGAGTCAACAAAGACAGCTGTGAGCAGAGATTGTTTTTTCTATTTTATTCAATAAAATGTCAATTGCTTTTATTACAAAACTGTTTCACTGGGTTGAGTTATAATTTGCCTCGTATAAGCAACATCTGCTGAACCGATTCTGAGAAATTAGGGACACTGTCTGGGATTTGTTTTGCGAAATATATCACTTTAATTTAGTTATTTAAACTGTTACCATAGAAAGTAATATTACAACTTTATTATTTACAATTATGTTTCAATTAACAGCTGTTATGAAAGTTACACTTTTGCTACCATAGAGACCAAAGTTAGATCCTAATTATGTACTGTACTATCATTAGCCTACCATTAATTCTTATTGAAAATTGCTTTTTGTAGCTTTTCCTAAAGGCTTAATTAAGAAAAATATATCGCGTTCTCTTAAATTCGACATCAATGACTTAATAAGCCTTAAACCATCTTTTACAGTCTCTTAAAATCAATATATGAGCCTTTCTCTTAAATATCGACATCATATATATATATATATATATATATATATATATATATATATATATATATATATATATATATATATAAATATATATATATACATATATCCCCGCAGGGGTTGCAGACTAGCTGCACCTATTGAGAGGATTTAGACGTCCCTCGCGGTACCCGAGTCTTAACACACACACTTACACTTACAACGCTACACTTACGACTTTAACACTTTACACTCACACTTACATTTAGGCAGGCGATAATAGCCTCAATGTGCTCTTGCCTCTTAAAAAATATATATATATATATATATATATATATATATATATATATATATATATATAGTAACCGTTATTCTTTTAACCGTCAGTTTCTATTAGCCATCAGACTGATTCTTTTATTTGACATTTTTAAATAGTCTTCCATAGTAAATAATTTGTCTAGACAAAACAAAACACTGTAACTGGACACAACTTATTTATAGCGTAGACGATGGCAGCTGACACTAATTGCTACCCTAAGCAAACATTGATAATCGAAAAGTAAACGATCCTATCATCTACTGGAATGAGACGGAAACACTTCAAACAGTGTCAATAAATTAGGAAAAGTGCATGTATATTTCTATTGAAAGATAAACACTCTCACACTATTCACGATAATACCATTCAGCGTATAAGTCGATCACTTAACAGCCACGTGTGTATTATAAGTGGTGCAGGCGGTGCTCTCGCATATGAGTATTTATCAAAAGGTTAAGTTCGGATAAGACCTACTTATGTAAAATTTGTATAATAGATAGTTAAGTGTTAAATAGAAAATTGAAGATTTTTACCAAAATTTCCAAAATACTAATAAAACATTCTGTGCTACAATATGTTATTTTTATCGATCACCGCCTCGGTGGCCTAGTTGATAGCGTACTAGGCTTCCATCCCGAGGACCCGGGTTCGATTCCCGGCCGGCATTTTCGTAAGCTATAAATCATCGCATCATCTTGCAGTAGTCATATATGTCAAAGGCCTTCTTAAAGGTCAGTGGTCAAGTGGCAAGGTCAAGGGTCAAAGGTCAAGGGGTCAAAGGTCAAGGTCAAAGGTCAAGGTCAAGGTCAAGGGTCAAAGGTCAAGGTCAAAGGTCAAGGGTCAAGGTCAAAGGTCAAGGGTCAAAGGTCAAGGGTCAAGGTCAAAGGTCAAGGGTCAAGGTCAAGGTCAAAGGTCAAGGTCAAAGGTCAAGGGTCAAGGTCAAAGGTCAAGGGTCAAAGGTCAAGGTCAAGGGCAAGGTCAAAGGTCAAGGTCAAAGGTCAAGGGTCAAGGGTCAAGGTCAAGGTCAAAGGTCAAGGGTCAAAGGTCAAGGTCAAGGGTCAAAGGTCAAGGGTCAAGGTCAAAGGTCAAGGGTCAGGGGTCAAGGTCATGGGTCAAGGTCAGAGTCAGGGAAAAGGACAGGGGAGACAAGATCATTTGGCATACACCCAAGTATTATGTAAGTCCTAGCAGTCGTCTAAGGATTACATCACCACTCGACAAGCATTCATGTATGACATAACCAAACGTGTTGCATGAATTATTGCAGGAAAACGTAATATATCTCCAACACATGATGCCGCTTTTAAGAATGTATTTTTAAAATAAAAAATTATAATATTTATTTATACATGCATTCAAATTGTTCGTATAAAAACCGGTAACGATCTGATTTCGGTTACATAGGAGGATTAGAAAAGTGTCTGTGTGTATATATATATATGTTGGTGTACATTAATATTTTATTATGGAGTTTATATTAGATTTTCAAGGTTTTAAAGATTCTACCAACGAATATATAGTTAAAGAATTGTCTCTTCTATCAATCGATGAGCAGGTTTATGAGTTACAATTATTTCAACCACCAATAAGATTCAATCAACTACCATCAATTTGAAAAAACAAGTAATTTGGTTGGAGAAACACTATCATGGACTAGCTTGGAACTCAGGTATTAGACCTTACACAGATTTAAAGGATATTTTTAAAGGCATAAACTTAAGTGGTACAGTGTACGTTAAAGGACTCGAAAAACAAAAATTTATTTCAAATTTATTGTCTAAATTTGATGTTACAGTTTTAAATTTTGATGATTTTTACTGTCCAAATTTAAACGTGTTGAGAAAACAATTTTGGAATGAAGCAATATCAAAACCGTGTATTTATAATCATAGTTCTTTTAAAAACTGTGCATATGTAAATGCAAATGTTTTATTACAGTGGTGGAAATTAGAAAAGTTAATTAAAGATAGACTTGAAACTGTTAATTTAGCAATAAAAAAAGCATATATTAAAGGTTACAAAGGTATGCAAGAAGAACTAATCAATTTCCTACCTAAAGGGTTTTTATTATACCATTACGAAGATGTAGAAAATATTTACGATAAATTACCAATACATTTAAAAAATGATTCCGACATTAAAAATAGTTTTCTCTGCGAAGATCATAAGTCTCTTAATATGTATAATAAGGCTGTTCAATTGCGTAAGAGCGGTTGTTTTTATTGCAATACAAAGTTTAAAGAGTTCAGTAGCCAAGATGATGGGTGGACAAGATGATGAATGCTGTTCTATGTTTAATTGTACAAGAAAGGATCTGGTGAAGTCAGGATTTTTCGTACACAAGACTATAAGTGTGTGGTGTGCTGTGGTTGCGGTTGGTCATCGGAAAATAAATCGCATTCAATAAAATTAATAAACAATTTACATAAACTAATAAACCCAGATTGTGCACTTAGCAGGGTTACCCCAGGCGATGTAATTAATTACGCAGACAATAAAGTGAACGTCAGAGAAGTGGAAGAAATATTGCGTGATTCGTTCATAAATTGGCCGAAATCATCACCCAAAACAGAGGATTTGGCATCAAATGGGTTCTATTACACCGGCGATCAAGATAACGTTGTTTGTATTGAATGCGGCGTTACGATTGGCGACTGGCAAAAGAAGATCGTCCCGAAATAGAACATAAACGTTATGCACCATATTGTAAACTAGCTAAATTGTTACAATAAAAATACTTTACTGTGTAAATTGTTTCATTCATTTCTAGTGTTCACCTTGACAATGAATGTTAGAATGGAATAGCTAAAGAATTACACAAACAGGTTCGTAAGAATTTTCCTAGGAGGTATGTGGAAATAAAAGGCCTATTTGACCTATATCAGGCTGATATTGTTGAGATGATACCATTTGCTAAAATCAATAAAGGATATAAATATATATTAGTTTTAATTAACTGTTTTAGTAAATACGCTATAGCAGTTCCTGTAAAATCAAAATCGGCAATTGATATAGAAAAAGTTTTAAAACCGATTTTAGATAAATATCCTATGAAAAATTTGCAAACAGATAATGGTAAAGAATTCTATAATTCGAGAATAAAATCTTTGCTAAGTAAATATAATATTAATCATTATTCAGTTTTTCTGAAAAAAAAGCATCTATTGTTGAAAGGCTGAATAGAACTTTAAAAGGAAAAATGTGGCAAAAATTTAGCGAACAAGGTAGTTATAAATGGTTAACTCTACTTCCTTTTATAATTAATCAATACAACAATACGGTGCATAGAACGATAAATATGAAACCTATTGATGTGAATATGACTAATGAGAAAACAGTGTTGGCAAGAATAATAAATTGTAGAAAACTAGCACAACAAAAAAATATTAGGTTTAAGACGGGTGACAAAGTTAGAATCAGTAGATATAAGAAACCCTTCACGAAAGGTTATTTACCAAATTGGAGTAACGAGGTGTATACTGTGTGGCAAATTAAACAATCGAATCCCGTTACTTATATTTTAAAAGATGAAGGAGGTAATATCATACAAGGACGTTTCTATCAAGAGGAATTAAGTAAGACTAAGTACGGAAATACGTATTTAATTGAAAAAGTTTTACGTAGAAAAGGAAATAAATTGCTTGTCCGTTGGCTTGGCTTCGATAAATCAAGAGACACTTGGATCGATAAAAGATTTGATATGAAATTGGTAAAACAAAAATTAAAATTACCAATGTTAAACTTTGACAATATAATTTTTTCATCAAACATGGAAAATAAATCAAAAACACACGGAGATTTATTACCAAATAATATCAGGTGTATAATTTGCGGGCCCAGTAGTTCTGGGAAAACAAATTTAATGATTAATTTATTGGTTTCACCAGAAGGGTTATATTTTAAAAATGTTTATTTATTTTCTAAATCTCTAAATCAACCGAAATATAAATTTTTAGATTGTGTTCTAAGCGGTGTGCCTGAAATCGGATATTTTCCATTTTCAGAAAATAATGAGGTTCCAAGTTTGGAAGAAATTAAATTAAATTCGGTAGTTATTTTTGATGACGTATCATGCGAAAAACAAAATAATATTCGAAATTATTTTACAATGGGAAGACATTATAAAATAGATATTTTTTATTTATGTCAAACATATAGTTATATTCCGAAGCAATTAATTCGTGACAATACAAATTTCATTATAATATTTAAACAGGACGACAGAAACTTGCATCATATTTATACAGATCACGTAAATTCCGACATGACATTTGAAGTATTTAAACACCTATGTTCTGAAGGATGGAACAGAAACACTCACGCTTTTGTTGTGATCGACAAAGAAAGACCTAAACAAAAAGGAAGATATAGATTTGGATTTGATATTTTTGTGCAAATTTAAAAAAAAAAAAAAAAAATGATATTTATTCTGGAAGGTAATATTGGAGCAGGCAAGAGCACTTTCGCTTTATTATTACGGTGAAAATATCTTGGATATGTTCTACAATGAATCGAAACGGTGGACGTTTACTTTTCAAACAATAGCGTTATTGGATAGTGTTTTTAATGAACTTGAAGCAACAAAATATCTGCAAGAAGGTTATACAGTAATTTTGGAATGGTCAACATTTTCAGTAAATAAATTGTTTTTCCTTTACTTCAAGAATAATTAATTAATGTATATTTGTTTGTATGTTACATTTTAAGTGTACTATTCTAGTCATTTAGAGAGAAAAAAATAGACTTATTATGTAAATAATTAAATAATATGTAATAATTAATTGTAATTTTAGGTAAATGATAAATAATACACTAATTAAAAAATCAATATTTATTGAGTTACATTATTTTCCTTAAAATTCCTTACAATGGTGTATACTGTACAAAGACATCCTGCAAAATTAAACAATAACACGATGTATTAGATGGAAAATTTTCATAGGCTTCGATTTCAATTTTCACATTGAGAAATACTGATTTCAAAGTGTCCACCTGTTTTGAACAATCAATTACAAACATAAATGTTTAAGCTGTAAACGTATCACAATCCACAAGCGGTTGATCATCACTTCCTTGGTAATAGGATAATCGGAATCTACTGTATGTGTCGTATAAAAGTGTCTTATTACCATTAAGGTCGTCGTATGGATAGTATTGCGAATTCAAATAGAATTTAATTTTTTTACATAACACATATCAAAATGTGATACAATAGCGGTCTCGTTATCTAATTTATCAGTTTGAAAAGCAATAATTGCCGCTCTTGGTTTATTCGATGCAGAAGATGTTTTCACAGTCCACGATACAGTCACAGCTTGCGGAATCGAGGGATTTACATAAAGATCCCACGTTCTGTAGATAAGTGAAATTGGGCTGTCGCTATTTGTTTTTCTAATAATTTTAATTGCACTTTATCATCTACTTTTAAGTAAGGCATTTTCCACAAAATTTTATTTATAGTAATTTTGAAATCTTCTTTTGTTGTTTGTGTTTGAAAAATTGCATTTTTATCTGAAGACGATCTGAGCAACACCAATTTGTTTCACATTTAAAATTATACTTTTATAGTCTTCGCCAAAACCTAATAAAAGACGTAAAGGTATACAATATGTAAAAGACCCATCTTGTGTATAGGGCTGACAATCTGAGGCCCACCCGAAATTTCCTAAAATATTTTCTTCGCCGCGGCGTAGAGTTAAAAGATTTTTCATCAAAGTAGTGATGCCGACATTTTTATTTCTGTCTATTTCCGTACCGCTCAATTCGTATCGTATCTCTTGAAAACAAAACGCAATAGCGTTGTTTACAAATTTTGTAACACTATCCGGCGATCCATCGGCTTTTGTAATTTTCCCTCAATTAATAGATAGCTCTTGCTGGGCAGCGTGTAAATATCTTGTTGATGAACAGGAATTCGAATTTCGTCACTGTTTCCAAAAAGAATTTGACGAATAAGGACTGTGAGAATGATATTCATAGTCAGTGATTGCGTCATCAGTATAAACTTGAGAATCGATATTCAGTATGTAACTCATTATTTTCTTAATTTATATCCTCGAATTGATTGCAGAAATTTACGATTTTCCAATGTTAACGAACCGAGTTTTACTCGTTGAATGACGTTCTTGTTTCTGTTTTTTCCAATTCGTTGCTGCTGTAATATTTGTCAATTTTTGGCGCATGCGGCGCTGTGAATACAAAACCCATAACTAATCGGCGGCGCTTTTCAAATGCAAACGAATAATTATATTTTCTTGTCTGAAATTTACCAGTTGGCCCGATTGATCTTCCAATTTAATGTGTATTCTGTTGAGCGTTCCTTTTGAATTGATTGGCAAGTAAATTACGTGCGAAGGTTTTTCAACAATTTTGAAACCCGGTTCGACTACAGGATAAAACTCGTGGAGTACATGACCTTCAACACCGTCCTTGTAAGAATTTCTAACAATGTCGCACACGAGGCGTATGACGTCCACTTTTATTATAGCCGCCTGCTTCGGCGACATGTGCCATTGACCGGCTTCCAATACTTTGTTCGCGTCTCCGTCGAAACCCAGCAGCTCGCCTATACTGTCCTTCTTGAAAACAATATCTTCGCTAGAGAAAATTTCCGTTTTCAAAGTATTGTTATTCGCTTTTATAGTAATTTCCGCGTTATTATTATTTTTTTTTAATTCTTGTTTTAAGTAGTCCTGTATATCTTTGATTTTGTAGGTGCCTTCGGGTGAAACAATTGGCGATTCAGAATTTTTACCAAAATAAAATTTATCGTTAATATTTGGTATTGAATTATAAGTCATTAAATCCACTAAACCAAGTTCCCATTTTGAAGAAGAAGTTAAATCTATTGGCGGAAAGAAATCACATGTTAAAGACGAACTTTTACCCGACATACATATCATTATTACGACTATAAAGCGAGAAAATCTAAACACAAATGTCCGCAATTTACAGAGTAAATATTTTTCTGGTGGGCTATATAATTGAAACTGATGTTTACACCCGATGATGATGATGAATTAAAATACTTTACTAACTCTGTTGGGGTCTCAAATTCCCAAAACTATCAAAATATTTCACATTATTGCCTCTTTTCTTATAGCAAACCCAGTGTGTTCCGGAGTCCTTTGCTGTTGTACAAATTCACTACCGCCGATTCGTTATTCCTCACCTTTTGGGTAAAGCGTCACGCATAAAAACCCCTCTAAAATATGGAATTTTTAATTTATCTGCATACATTAGGATATCAACATTGGATAGAGGTCTGTTCGGAATCGAGTTTTTATTATTTTTTTTTTTTTCGTATAACAGCCTCTTCCTTTATAAGGGCGTATATATAATCCTTTGCCTTCTATTTTTCTGAGTTCCTTTTTCATTTCCGTTAACATTTTAGTAATCTTTTAATGTTCTTTTTCGGCTGTCGTCGTTGTCGTTTACACTTTACTTTACATCGTTGTTTTTAGCGCCACCACCAAATTTTGTTTAGCTTTCATAATATTTGTTACAGCCCACGCAGCCGCTTTTTCGCCTAAACCACTGTCTGATGCTTTGACTCGTTCCCAAGCCGAATCGGCAAGCCTCCGGTCTGCAATTGCACGTCTCTCGGTGTCATTGTACTGACTGTAGGCTATGTCGTGTTGTTTGCAAGCGTTATCCAATTTATTGATTCCCTGATCGCCTCGTGCTAATCTTTTGATAGGTTAGTCCCGGGGCCACAAAATTGGTATCCAGGTATGTGTAACTCAAACGGTAAAACGTCAATAGCCTTATTAATAACATCCCCAATTAGCCCTCTTCCATGATATTTACGTCGAACCGTCATTATGATTTTTTTTCAATTATTCCGTCGGGTAAGGCTACGCTATACTCTCTCATCCAATCTGCATAAGGTTTTGGAGTTTTGCCAAGTTCGTGTGTTCCGCGTAAATATGTTACATAAAGCAAATTCATCAACAGTCTTAGTGTTATGACATCATCAAAACTTTCCGTCTTTACATTCGTTAACCTTCTATTCTTGAAATCTAAAACCAAACTGCCGTCTGTTTTCATATACACATTTCCCTTTAAATATTTCAAATTAACAGCATCACCGTCTTCTTCGGGATTAGCAATATCTTCTAGTTTCTTATTTCTAAATGATAGATGGAAATTCTTATTTTCACGTATTATTTTCGGAAAATGATATTCTTTTAAAATTGTTTTGTCACAACGTCGTTATTTTCGGAAGGGGTGCTATATTTCTGATCACCATTTGTTTTCCATTAAAAATACCATTTTCAGACGTTAAACATTCCGCCCTCATTTGTTTTAAATTAACAGCATCCGCAACGTCTAACGAGTCTTGAACATTGCATAACCTTTTATTTTCGATATCATAGTTTCCCATTTTTGTAAGCTGAAATCCTCGGCCAGGTGGTCCTCGAATACCGCGACTTCGTTTTAAAAATCTGGAATGTCGGCCAAATTTATCTACACTCATTATTCTTCCTTAATAAGAACACCGGCTTCAACTAATTCCTCTAAAATAGAATTTATTTCATTCGTGTGACCTGTATTACCCGCCTGCTGTGAAGCGTATAATAGTTGTAATCTGTCGCAGAGTTCGTTTATGTCGTTCCAGTATACATATTGCGGTTTTGAATCTGAATATATCATATGCGAGCCCAAACCGCTTCCAACGGATGAAATCAGTTTTGAAATTATATTTTTAAATTTTCTACTTTTACTCGCTCTCACTTTTCCATTTGCAGAATAATTTTGACGATACACATTAGTTTCGAGTAAAATATTTTGTACGCAACTAAATCTTCTTCTGAATAAATAAAAGAATCAGGACTGCTCATAATAATCAGCTCATATAAACCTCCGTTCCTATATAACGCGTACCGTTAATAATTAAATCGTTTTCTATTAATTCGATAACTTTATCGCCTAATTTAAAATCATTTCCTTCTATGCGTATTCCGAATGTTTTATCGATTTTCTACCTCCTTTTATAAATCTTGTAAAGTAATATCTAGATATGTGACCGGAAAGACTTTGTTTAAGTTTTTTGTAATTCTATGGCGGCCTTCAGGCGTTTTCATTAGATCTTCTCCGGTTTCGGTAGATTCATAAACGTCTTCATTTACCTGTTGTAAGGGTAGAACAGAAGGAGGTATATCCCTTGTTTCTGAGGAGGGTGGTAACGAGGGTTGTTCTGCAGTATCTGTTTCCATTTCGTTATCAGAAACGTCTTCATCGTCCATTGACCTTTCGTAATTTAACATAGGACGTCTTCTACTCTCTGTTCTAGATGTATCCTCATAATCGTAATCGTCTGCATAAAGATCCGGATTTGTGTTTTCTAATTTTTTCTTTTAGCGCCTTGAGTGGGATTAGGGGTTACCCGTTTTCTCGCTTTATTTTCTGGATCAAGATATTCTTCCAAACTTGTCCTAGCCAAAGTTTTCTTTTATCGCCTTGATCGTAATTGGACGCTTTTCGTTTTACAACAAAACCCGAAAAACATTCATCATTTTCTTCTTCTTCTTCATCGCTAGACTCAAATCTATTAAGTTTAACTGGTGTGCTTACTCTTACGCCAGGTTTATAAATTTTGGGTATATTCGGAATTATATTTTTTACATCACCACCACCAACACCGCTTTCATCACCACCTGTTAACTTTTTTAAAGGTTTAACTATAGGTGAAAAATTTTTCCAAAACTCTTCAGATTCAACAATATTACGCGTTAAAGCCAGATGTTTTGCTTTAATACTTTTTCGTAACTTATTAATTTTAAAATTATTTCCTCTGGCGTTTCCGCTGAAATATTATCACTTTCACTCTCCATAATGACAAGTTTTTATTTTGAAATCTAATTTGATACTGAACACTTTTTCTATACACTCTGAAACTAGGATACTGAAAATAAAACAAGAACAAAACCTTTTCAGCAACCTGTCTTAAATACTGAAATTCTCGAGTAATATAATTTACACACACGTTGCTATTTCAACCAGTATTATATAAAAAGTGTGTACGGAATTATTGTAAAATAAAACAAAGAGGTAAATAATATATATAATTTTATTTCTTTAATACTAATTTTTGTAATATTGATATCCATCCCTCGTCCCCGCCGTCTCCGTCGCCTCCGCTGCTTCCGCTGTCTTAACCGCCAATGCTTCTTCTTCCAAATCTGTTGGATCTGTTGTTGTCTCAATCGTCATTGTCTCCACTGCTTCCGCTGTCTTAACCGCCAATGCTTCCTCTTCCAATTCGGTCGGATCTGTTGTTGTCTCAATCATCATCGCCTCCGCCGCCTCCGCTGCCTTAACCGCCAATGCTTCCTCTTCCAACTCTGCCGGATCTGTGGTTGTCTCAATCATCATCATTTTTGAAAGTTAACTGATGCTGTCTGGATGGAAGTTGACTGACGCATGTAGTACGCGAAAGCCGGCAATATATAGCGAGAGAAAACTACGTCATATTGGAACCGCTCCAATAACCTGATTATATATTCCCTATCTGTATTAATTATTCTTGTCGGATATTAAGTGTGAGTCAAGATTTGATATAAAATATTTTCACTATTTAAACATTTTATCCCGAAAATTGATAAATCGTTTTGTTTCACTCTTTCTATCGAATTAGTAAATTCATTGAACTCGAAAACAGAATCATTTTTAAAAACATACAATAAACCGTTAATATATCGAAAAAACTGAGTCTGGTGCCACCGGTAGACCTTTAAATATTTTATAAGTAGCTCTATATCTCCTAACCGAAAAATAATCTTCATTTATTTCCATAAAATAGTTATCATCGAAAAGAAATATGATTTTCCTACGTAAGTATTTACTAATCCTTGGAATCGTATGTTGTCTCTCCCATATTTCGATTGTATTGTCACAGGATATCTGTTTAAAGTTGTAATGAAGGAAAATATAACATATATATTTGTCGGTTTATAAATAATACAATTTGGTCGTTAGGTCTCTGATAGAGAAAATCTATTTTTTGAAAATTTTGAGGTAAAAACTGCAACCAATCTGTTATGTTGCGCGCATCACTAATTGTTTTATCGCTTAACTGAACTATCCAAAACCATTTTTCAAAAAAAAATATACAACTGTCGATTTATTACTAAAAACGTATTTAAATTTTTTTAAATTACATAATTTTGGTACCAATGTTGTTGTTGTTGATGTAATAGTATATGTTTTTTAGGAACAACTGGGGTCTGTGTAATATTTTTTCTTGCCATACAGGCTCTGTATCGCTAAAACATCGTCCTTCCAAGGTGAATTCTGTCGGTGTAAAAGGGATACATTGTTGAATTAAATTCGTTAGAATGCGAGAGGCCTAAAGAATGTCCTATTTCATGAATTAAAACAGGTAATAACGCAACTTGATCGTCGGAACATTTTTAACATTCTTTTCAAAACACCAGTTTTCATCTTGATCAATATGAATTTCAACAAGTGTTCCATATGATGAAGGAAAAAACGAATGACCTAAAACATGTCCCTTACCATCAAAATCATATCCACAAAAATGTTTACTCTTTTGATACTTATGTTTACCTCTTTTATTTGAAATTAAAATATCGCTATTAACTCTGTCGTTAATAAAAGTTAAATCGCAATATTTTTCCCATGTTTTAAAAGCTAGATCGGCTATATCTGTGTAGGAATTATTAGATATAGCATAATTCCATCTTAAAATTTTCTTTTGCCATTTACTGATTGTTTTGAAATCGAAAAATCCGTCTCGTACACCGCATCTCTTTTTGTTCATTAATTCTAAAGTCTCATTATTTAAATTTCCATCTGGTGTAATATTGTAGTAGTCTTGAAATCGGTTTATAGCTGTTGTTAAATTGTTAGAATCAATATATTCTAATTCTCTTGTATCATTATTAGTTATTGATGAAGCAAAATATCCATAATTATTTAGATATTCTATCGCAAATAAAGTTTGGTTTTGCGATTCAACAAAAACAAAAAAAATTGAAAATAATAAATACAACATCGTGTTCACGTAACTCATGATCAATTAAGAATGAGCTTTGAACGTTTGCCAACAAGGAATGAAAACCGTGAGTAAGTCATATCCGGTTGTACACATGTTGAGAAACAAATTCTTAGAATGCGGCATGGCGGATTTGGAATTCATTCTTAAAAGAGGCATCATGTGTTGGAAATAAATTACAACGTTTTCCTGCACGAGTTCGTGCAACACGTTTGGTTGTGGAATGTATTTCAACTTATTAACAAGGAAACTATTAAAGAATTACAAACACAAAATAACTAATATATAATTTTTTATTGATTACATTCAAAACAATTCTACTAAATCACATAAAGACCATGCTTTTGCATGTTTTTCTTTTGGTACATCAGTCTCTTTCCAACCGTCAATAATTGTCTTGCAGGATATACAGATGACAGAATCCTTCACACCTGTGTAAAAAAGTCCGGCTTCAACCATATCGTCGATATTAGGATAAGACTTAGGCCAAGTAGAAAATGTCTCTTTCATTTTGTTTTTAATTTTATAAATTGATACATTACAACTTAGAAAATGGCTGCCGACACAATGCATTCTTAAAAAATCGTTTAAACACCTTAATAATAATTTTTTATTCGCTTCACAATTGTTTGAACAACCGTTTGCATTTTCAAATAAAGTTGATGATAACATTTCGGCAACATGATCACGATTTGTACCCGACATATTTTTAAGCACACTATTCAGACCCGGTATAAAATCCATAATTTACACCATCATATATATGCACGGACACTTATCTGATCTTCCTATGTAACCGACATAGGATCGGTACCGGCTTTTATACGTACAATTTGGGTGCATGTGTAAACGCTTGTCGACTGGTGATGTAATCCTTGGCCGACCGCCACAACGTAGATAATACTTAGGTGTATGCCAGATAATCTTGACTCTAACCTCTGTTCCTCTTGCCCCTTGACCCTTGCCCCTTGACCCTTGCCCCTTGACCCTTGACCCTTGCCCCTTGACCCTTGACCCTTGCCCCTTGACCCTTGACCCTTGCCCCTTGACCTCTGACCCTTGCCCCTTGACCCTTGACCCCTTGCCTTGACCTCTGACCCTTGCCCCTTGACCACTGGACCTTTCCCCTTTGACATATGACTCATAAGAAGGCCGAAAACATATATTTCCTAACTACTATCTGCATTAGCCCAAGTGTGCACAATAGTCGGACGTCAAAAAAAAAAATTATTGATCACCGAAACTAAGGGTGGTCTATGTGTGTTATCCGTCACTTCAACGGTCCTGAGAATGACGGTTAATCCACCCACACACACACACACACACACGTGTATATAAAAATGGACGGAGGAGCGGAAGAGGATCCATGGGGACAGGATGAGGGAGGTGTGGAGGATTAGAAGGAACAAGACATGAGGTCGGAGTGCTTTGCGTGATCCAACAGGGTCTATGCGCAGATAATAATAATATATATATATATATATATATATATATATATATATATATATAAAAGAAAGTTTGAGTTTTCCAATATTTATTTCTTTAGTTAAACTGAAGGTGTGTGAGGCTTCTTGGCACACTATACGTGTTTTTACTTTCCAGCTCTTACAAAATTAACAGGTTTTTTAAGGTTTTGTAAGTAACTAACGAAACACATATGGTAATGTGACAGAAACACTAACCAATAAAGTTTTACAAACAATTACAAACTTAACTATTGCAACGGTTTACCTTAGCAATGATTGTAATTACAAAATATAATAAATGGGCATAAAACCGGATGTGGCTCCAGCCTGCACGCCCACTATACAGGCTTAGCAGGGCTCCATGTTTCCTTCACCTATTAGGTCCAATCAAAGGAATCGAGCTAGTGGGCAGAAGAGCTTAGGCCGAATACTGATGCGGCCGAAATTCGACAATCGCATAATCGGGGTTTCCTGTCGTTAGGCCCATTCTAGATATCCTCTTGTTAACGCCGATAGAATTGATGGTGTCGGATTCCGCAATTAATCGGCGCGTTTCAGGACGTCAACTGACTACAGCTGTAAATCTTGATCAAAATTTGAGCGGCGATATCTTGATCTGACCTTGAAAAATAAATCTCTGAGTTGTTAGCAAGACTATTGCGTTTTCGATTTGTCACTTCTTACTGTGCGAAATAGAAATAAAGTAGGCCTTATTGTGATCGTGAAAAAATTGTTTTTAACTGATCTAGGCAATACGTGTTCAGGTCTTCAGAACCCAAAAAAGTTTATTTCTCTTGGGCGGTTATCTATCAGTCAGTCTGCGGACATCTTTGAAGACTAAACTAATTGATCGATTTTGACGGAATCTGTCATAGAAGTCTGGTTTTTGAAACCATTTTTTCTGTCAGTAAAGTGCTCCTAATAGAATTTTCTCAAAATCGGCTGTAACGATTTTAACACATTTACCTTAAAATGCACTCTATCAGGATCCAAATGCAACGAATGGGTCGCAGTATCCCGGAAAAATCCAGATTCGATGTAGAAAAAAACAGAAAGCTCTATTTAATTTACGTGTGGTTTCGGAAAAATCAAAGTCAACAAATAAAAAAAAATCAAATCAAAAATCAAAATCACACTTTATGTATCCGAACAGTTTTTTTTTAGTCAACTTTTCGAAGGTTATTTTGTCCCAAAATGTAAGCTATAGGGTTTTTTTTTTGTTTAACGTCCGACTATTGTGCACACTTGGGCTAATGCAGACGATGGGATGATTTATAGCGTATGAAAATGCCAAGCCCTGGCCGGGAATCGAACCCGGGTCCTCGGGGTGAAAGAACAGTACGCTATCAACTAGGCCACCGAGGCCTAGTTGTATATAGGCTACTAGCAAAATTTGCAAAAACACTGAAGTTAGGCCCATGTTATATTTTTCATAGATACCTCTTGAACTTAGTTTCTGGGGAAATAGTAATCAGTATGTTTTTGGAAATACCCAGAGACCGAATGTCAAAAGCAGGTAAAACAATATTTTTTGAATTTAGAGAAGACATGTAAACCAATATTGTATTGAAAAAAGTATAAAAAACAATCAATCAACATACATTTTATATTTTCCGTATTGTGGGAAAGCAAGAAAGACAAACTGCAGCAGCTTTGCAACTGCACTATTATCAGCGAAGGCGGGACTGGATGACTTCCGGTACGTCATATTCACTCACACTTCCTGTCAGTGTTATCTTTATTGCAAGCTATTATGGGCTACACTCTGTACATTTCCTCTCACATGACTGCACGTCATTCTTTGTTATGCGAGGTGCTTGGACATAATCTTTTTTCTTAATAACTTTAACCGTTGGCGAATTTTAATTTCAAAATCCGTTCAAGCGTTTCAAAATGACGGTTCTGTAATTCAAATCTTAAGAAAATCATAATGTTTTATGTTGTTACCTTGAAATACTTGAAAATATTGTTCTGTCTTAATCAGCGTTAAAATCTGCATAACCTGGATTTAAATTTTGCATTTCTCTTAAACCGTAAATGTCATACGTTTTAATGGCCATACATACGAGGTGTGGCTTTTAAATAACGAGACTGACGCTGCGGCGGAACAGGTGCGCATGCTCCAACCACCATTGACCGTCAGCTGTTTAGTGTGAAGCTTTCTCGTATATGTTCATAACAAAACATAGTCCATAAGTACATTTATTTTGTGCTATGGTGTACTTTTATAACAAAACTTGTCGTATTTTTCCCATTCTGTAAGCAGTATGAAAATGGAAATGGTGCAAGAAATTATGATCAATTACTTTATGAACTCATGATTGTTTTTAGTTCAAAACCAAAATCAGAGATGCACAAAATTACAAAAATATCATTATTGCAGCTTCCAATAGAGATGAGTCATTCATTGTTCAGGCTCGGAGAGATTTGTCAGCCATTGAAGTAATAACCCATAAGACGATTGTTAAACGTAAAACCATTCTCTCCTTCACTGACAGAGCCAAGCGAGGTCTCTGCTTCAACTCGACCTTTCAGCATTTGCTTTGTGTGTTTGAACAAAAAAAAAAAACGCAGTTTTAACCAAACGTATAGACCGATTGTTTTGAAATTTATTACGGACGTAACTTGTATAAGGCCCGAACGACAAATGTGTAAGATTCTTTCACAATCAATTCCATTTCAAGATAGCGAGCTCTGATTCAACAGTGAGAGTGTTGTTGCTAGCTGTTTCCTATAATACTGGCTGAACGGCAAAACCTATCATAATTTTGACAGTTTCGTGCAAAAAGAGAATACAATTTCCAATAAAGCTGGTCCAATAAAACGTTTCGTTATCGTTACGGTTATTGGCGGGAAAAGTTACGAGTGCTGTCGTGGAGCGCTCTGTATATTAATTAAGAATATACTGCGAGGTCTCCTGTTCTTTGAACTACTATAATTATTAGCATACATAAGCCGCCTCGGTGGCCTAGATGACAGCGTACTGGGCTTTCACCCCGAGGACCCGGGTTCGATTCCCGGCGAGGGCTTGGCATTTTCACACGCTATAAATCATCCCATCGTCTGCATTAGCCCAAGTGTGCACAATAGTCGGACGTTAAACACCAAAAAGCCTATATGCACAAACATTTTAATACAAAATATTTTTAAATTTTATTAAAAAAATACGTAGGTAATAAACAATTTTAACGACCCCTCAAAAAGTGATAGAGGTCAGGATGTGAGCTCATTTTAGGGTTTCGGGTTGTCAAGTAGGCGCGATGAAGAAGAAAGTCGATGGCCACTTCTGGGACGGGTAACCGCCAGCGGCAGAGACCGCGGCCAATCGTATATTGCAGTGCCGACTGCCTCGGTCACGCTGAATGTTTAAGTAAAATATGGGCCTTTATTCCTTCAAAGTACTAATATGGTACTCCCAACCCATCCTTATCCCCTCTGCAGAGTTTGCATGATACGTATAACAGTTGGCTCAGTCCTGTTTGTGAACCACTGGATTGAAGCCCCATAAAATTACTGATAAACGTGATACCATTTTTTCTATTCTATTTTAGTAGTTGAAAGAACATCAGACCTCGCAGTATATTATTAATTAATACACACAACGCTCCAAGACAGCGCTCGTAACCTTTTCCGCCAATTTAACCGGTAACCGTAATATTTACGGAACATAGACTATCACTGGAACAAATCTATTGGCAATTTCGTGCTCTTTCTTCAGGAAGCGGTCAAAACTACGATAGGTTTTGCCGTTTAACCAGTATTACAGTAAATAACCAGCAACTACACTTTGAATCACTACCCTACATCTTGAAACGAAACTAAATGGAAAAAAATCTTACACATACGTCTTTCGGGCTTTATATAAAGTACAAAAATTCAAACCAATTGGCTGATGCGTTTGATTAAAATTGTGTACATCAATCGTTAAATTAGAGGTAGCCATCTTGAAACGTAAGTAAATAGGAAGTGTTACATATAGGGCTATGTCATTAGCACATATCATCGTGGTAAATTTCAAAACAATCTGTCAATGCGTTTGTGTAAAACCTCGTAAATCAGAGCCCAGCATGGGGTGCAGACTAGCTGCACCTATTGAGAGGATTTACACGTTCCTCGATGTACCCGAGTAAAACACTTACGATACTACAATTACGAATTTAACACTTTACTCTCACACTTACATTTAGGGAGGCGATAATAGTTTCAATGTGCTTTTCGCATTGAAAAAACAATGTAAATTAGAGGCCCTCATCTTAAAACAGAAGTAAAAGTCATAGCATTTTAAAGTTGTGATCAACACCCATCCGAATGGTTTTTGCGTTTACCTAAATCTAACTGTTTCACAATTTTAAAAACAAAATTTACAATATTTTACTTGTTCTGTTAATCTGAAACATTTTCAATATCGGAAAAAAACGCAAACACTATTCGGATTCGTTATTAGTCACACCTTTAAAATGAGATGTTGATCATAATTCTACGAAATAATATTTACGTCAAATGGTTTTACGTTCGACATTAGTGTTATGGTATATCAGTAAAATAACCAACATGCCCCGCCGAGCCGTCATTTATGAGTAACTACAATCAGAATTAGGTTATGTTAGGTTAGAATAGCAGTTCTCAAACGTTCCGCTTCTTAAACCCAATGAAACCTTATTGGTAATTACCTTGATTCTGTAATACACCGAGATCTCACTGTACAGGAAATGAACGCTATCTATCGGAAGGAAATGAACCATGTACGTTTAGGTTAGCTTTTGAGATTACAGGTTATTTGGTAATGCATGAATCACTAGTTGCATTAATTGGACATCTCATTCGAGAGGAAGATAAATTATCGATTTATAGACTCAAGGATGGGCAGGTGGTAGAAAAACGAGTTCAGAGAGCTCTGGTGTCGGGTTTTGGTACTACGTGTACATCACCTTTCATTGTGACATCATCTTTAACATTGGGTGGGAGCTGTATGTAATATAGGCTCAAGAGTTACAGTAAATAATTTAAAAACAATTTGATTGTATAGATTTAATATACATTTTTACATTTAATAACAAATATAATATTTGTTATCAAATTTTGAAAGGAAAATGAGCTATTCTGAAGAGTAGCATTTGGTCCATTAACATGTATTTATTTTGAGAGAGTGTATATATATATACACACACACACACACACACACACACACACACACACACACACACACTCTCTGCTTCTCTCTCTCTCTCTCTCTCTCTCTCTCTCTCTCTCTCTCTCTCTCTCTCTCTCTCTCTCTCTCTCTCTCTCTCTCTCTCTCTCTCTCTCTCTCTCTCTCTGTGTGTGTGTGTGTGTGTGTGTGTGTGTGTGTGTGTGTGTGTGTGTGTGTGTGTGTGTGTGTGTGTGTGTGTGTGTGTGTGTGTGTGTGTGTGTGTGTGTGTGTGTGTGTGTGTGTGTGTGTGTGTGTGTGTGTCAGTGCGCTTGAACGTACCGTAAATACGACTTGATTCAAACATCACATTAATTGTTTTATATTTAAAAAAATGTTTATTTATACCTATTTGTCAAGTTTATACCTAGCTAAATCTGGTAATGTATCTAGAATACCAAATACGTTTCGAAATGGCCGCCAATACTGTTCAACCTTAGGAAAATAGCGACTATTAATAATAATTACTATTTTATCTTACATTAAAAAAACATTTTTCATTCGAATCGGCGTTAAAATCTACTTACACTGGAATTACAAATTTTATATAAAACAAGAAAATGCTAATTTACGCAGATTTTAACGCTGATTGCGACGGTAAAATAAGATTGTCAAAAAAGTGTAAAGTAAAATTTTGGTTTTTTTTACATTATGAACAGTCACCATTTCGAAACGATTCTTGCCCGTTATCGAAGTTGCCCAAGCAGTATTACCAAAATTTTGAAGTAAATCAAAGCAATATATAAATGAAATTTTTAACAACCTCTAAGAAGGTGTCTAAATGTCAGAGTCGGCACCTATCCTGACCCTTTATGATCTTAACCTGATGGTATTAGTAGCTCATTTTCAAATAGAAATTCTTTAAAAGAATTTCGCCAAATCGAAAAATCAAAATAAACACCGATACCGGTCGAGGATTTCTATTTTCATCCTAACCTAATTATTTTCTTTCGAATGTGGTACAGTGAGCTGATTTATGAGCACAATATGATGAGCCGATTTTGAAAAATTAGACCGATTTGTCGTTTAGTTATCTTTACATCATGAAAAAATAATCCTTAAGTACTTTTATCTGGTTTTTATACTTCAAAATAATATGCAAATAATGCAAACAATAATTTTTGCAAATCATTTATCTGAAATGTTTTCTTAACCCTCTGTTGCAGTCACCGCTCTGAAAGTTTGAGAACAGCTGGCAAGACGTTAAACAATACAGTACAATACACCCGGTACCACTGCACTACACCCAAGCACCTTGGTCATACCTTTTGCGCGGTGGGCTTTTTCTCAGCGACCCCGAGCTATAAAACCAACAAACAGTGTTAGACACACAAACATGAATTAGTGTAACATTTATCATCAGTGCAACATTGATATATTATATTCTTAAAATACAAACGTTATGTTATATTGTTAAAACAAACATAAACAACATATATTTTCTCATTTATTTTCTTACAATACAAAATGTAAATAACTGCGTTACGTATCTGTCTTATTGACGTGATAGAAGCGATTTTCTAACATTAAAAAAAAATTTTTGTCTTACAATCATTTGACACATCTCACTTTACCATCGCAAACAGCCTTAAGATCGGCATAAATTATCACATTACACTGAAATACGAAAACAAACCTTGAACGCCGTCCGAAACATTTTTGTTTCAACGAAGTTTTAAAATTCGAAATAATAATGTCTGTATTTTTAACGTTAATTACAATGGAGAAAACACATTAAAAAAAATAATGAGAGTAAAATTATGATTTTTTTACTGATTTGAAATGTCTGCCATTTTGAAACTGTTGAATGGATTTTATTGGAATACGTCCACGTTATTACCAAAATCGCTTTTATTCTAAGTTTGAATCAAAACTGATTAAATTATAAAAGTGAGTGTGCTAAAACACACACACACACACACACACACACACACACACACACACACACACACACACACACACACACACACACACACACACACACACACACAAATTAAAAAGACCTAAAAATATTTGCAATTTATGTAATAAGCCTACTGTATTTAGTTCTTTGTCTTAAAAGTAATTTAAAAAAATAATAAAGTTTGAAAATACGAATGTTAGAGAATTTGTTTTGGAAAATGAGCTGTCGGAGGTTTACAAAACTGTTAAAATGTACGAATTTTGCACATCTCAGTACTTCCTCTCTATTTCGTTTGGCCTCAGAAAGTAAAAAATCTAGATATTCGTAGCGTATGCTAAATACATTTTCTGATTAGCGTAAATCGACTTTATTTTAGAAGAAAATATGAACATACTGTTTGTCTCTGTAAAAAAAAAACATGATTTTTTAAGAAAACTTAACGTCCGCCATTTTGAAAACATACAAATAAAATCCCGATATTTGGTTAACTGGTAACGCAAACATAAAATAGTTTAATAGCAAATTGAACACATTCATTTCATACAATTAAAATTAAAAACACGAAACAAACAGATGTTTTCCTAAATATCAATCACGCTGTAGAATTTTAAAAGAAAACGAAATTGATTTATCATTAGGCCTACTAATTAAAGAATTTCAATTTAAAATTATTCCAATAAATTCGCTGCAGATTGTTTAAGAAAACAAGCCAGTAGCAATTAAATTTTATTTAACAGTATAATTAAGTGATAAATTAGCCGAATTCTGTTACAAATTGTGCCTAATCATGGTCGTGCGACCTTGGCGAGCCACACGTGTTTGTAACAGCTGATAGGCCCGCCTTCAAGTGTCAGCTGATCTTGTACTTTATGTCAGCTGTAAATAAGCGACGCTCTAATTGGGGTGTCATCGCTACAACACACAAATCAACTTCGGAATTGTTTCCCATGAATAATTTTCGGTTTTAAAAGCTTTTGGAACGCTTTGATGTTAACCTGTTAATGTTTACGGCTGTACAAATGGCTGAAACGTCCTTAATTATAATCTTGTTGGATGTGCCATAGGTTTTTGATAATGTCTGGCGACAACGGAATAAGTAAGTCGCGTACACTGAGTTATGGTTGATATTTCTACTTTTTGACGTAATTTCATAGTTAAAGTAAAAAATTAAAATTCCGAACTGAATACGTTCATGCAGAAGAGACACAGGGAAGTGTTCTAGGCCCTATGCTGTATTTACTGTATACATGAGATATGTAGAAGACAGTCACCTTTGCAGACGACACAGCTGTAATGTCAGTCACAATACGCCATCTTGATTCCGTTAACAGTAGACAATAAAACTAAATGATAAGAAATCGGTCCTTATCAATTTTACAAACCGTAAAATAATACCAGTTCCAGTTTCTATCTAGACGCAGGTAATATATGCGAACTCAGCAAAACACCTTCGCATGGCACTTTATGCCTTGTATAAATACCGAACGACATATGTGTAAGATATTTTCCTATTCATTTCCGTTTCAAAATGGCGGCCTCTGATTTACAATAATTAATGTACACAGTTTTAGCCAAACGCCTTAACCGATTGTTTTGGAATTTGATACGAAGGTACCTTGTTTAGAGCCCAAATGACGCATGTGTAAGATATTTTTCTATTCACTTCCGTTTCAAGATGGCGGCCTCCGATTTACAATAACGTAATGTACACAGTTTTAGCCAAACGCGTTAACCGATTGTTTTGGAATTTGATACGAAGGTACCTAGTTTAAAGCCCAAATGACATATGTGTAAGATATTTTTCTATTCACTTCCGTTTCAAGATGGCGGAATCCGATTTACAATAACGAATGTACACAGTTTTAGCCAAACGCGTTAACCGATTGTTTTGGAATTTGATACGAAGGTACCTTGTTTAAAGCCCAAATGACATACGTGTGATATATTTTTCTATTCACTTCCGTTTCAAGATGGCGGCCTCCAATAACGAATGTACACAGTTTTAGCCAAACGCGTTAACTGAATTTGATTGTTTAAAGCCCAAATGACATATGTGTGATATATTTTTCTATTCACTTCTGTTTCAAGATGGCGGCCTCCAATAACGAATGTACACAATTTTAGCCAAACGCGTTAACCGATTGTTTTGGAATTTGATACGAAGGTACCTTGTTTAAAGCCCAAATGACATATGTGTAAGATATTTTTCTATTCACTTCCGTTTCAAGATGGCGGCCTCCGATTTACAATAACGTAATGTACACAGTTTTAGCCAAACGCGTTAACCGATTGTTTTGGAATTTGATAAGAAGGTACCTTGTTTAAAGCCCAAATGACACATGTGTAAGATATTTTTCTATTCACTTCCGTTTCAAGATGGCGGCCTCCAATTTACAATAACGAATGTACACAGTTTTAGCCAAAAGTGTTAACCGATTGCTTTGAAATCTGATACGAAGGTACCTTGTTTAAAGCCCAATTTACATATGTGTAAGAGTTGTCCCTATTTGCTCCTATTTCAAGATGGCGGCCTCTGATTTCACGAAGAGTGTAAGCAATCACCTTTGCAGATGTTACAGCTGTAATGTCATTGATAAGACGCCATCTTGATGTCACTAACAAGTAGACAAATGAATAAAAAATAAAACTAAACGAAATCGGTCCTGATCAATTTTACAAACCGTAAAATAATACCAGTTCCAGTTTCTATATAGACGCAGGTAATATATGCTAACTCGGCAAAACACTTTGGCATGACATTTGATGTTAAACTTTAGAGAAAGGAACAGGAATTAAACATTCAAGAAGATGCATTCTTAGGTCAACAACTTTCGTTGCATAATAAATTGATGTTAGGTTATACCAGTAGTTCAAAGAGCAGCAGACCTCGCATTATATTTGTAATTAACATACAGAGCGCGCCACGACAGCGCTTGTAACTGCTTCCGCCAATATAACCGGTAACCGTAATATTAACGAAAAATGTTACTGACAAACTTTAATATTTCGTGCTCTTTCTTCAGGAAGCGGTCAAAATTACGATAGGTTTTGCCGTTCCGCCAATATCACAGGAAATAACCAGCAACTAAAATCTCAGAGTTGAATCAGAGCCCGCCATTGTGAAACCAAAAGTAAATTGCGAAAAAATCTTACACATACGTCTTTCGGGTTTTATACCAGTTATTTTCATACCAAATTTGAAAACAATCGGCCAGAATGGGTTTGATTAAAATTGCGTAAAATCAGAATCCGCCATCTTGAAACGGAAGTAAATAGGACAGACTTTACACAAACGTCGTTTGGACTTTATAAAAGATATATTCGTACCAAATTTCAAAACAATCGTTCAATGCGTTTGGTCAAAAGTGCGTACAATCTTCGTGAAATCAGAGGCCGCCATCTTGAAATAGAAGTAAATAGCGGAAAATCTTACACATATGTCATTTGGGCTTTAAACAAGGTACCTTCTTATCAAATTCCAAAACAATCGGTTAACGCGTTTGGCTAAAACTGTGTACATTCGTTATTGTAAATCGGAGGCCGCCATCTTGAAACGGAAGTGAATAGAAAAATATCTTACACATATGTCATTTGGGCTTTAAACAAGGTACCTTCGTATTAAATTCCAAAACAATCGGTTAACGCGTTTGGCTAAAACTGTGTACATACGTTATTGTAAATCGGAGGCCGCCATCTTGAAACGGAAGTGAATAGAAAAATATCTTACACATATGTCATTTGGGCTTTAAACAAGGTACCTTCTTATCAAATTCCAAAACAATCGGTTTACGTGTTTGGCTAAAACTGTGTATATTCGTTATTGTAAATCGGAGGCCGCCATCTTGAAACGGAAGTGAATAGAAAAATATCTTACACATATGTCATTTGGGCTTTAAACAAGGTACCTTCGTATCAAATTCCAAAACAATCGGTTAACGCGTTTGGCTAAAACTGTGTACATACGTTATTGTAAATCGGAGGCCGCCATCTTGAAACGGAAGTGAATAGAAAAATATCTTACACATATGTAGTTTGGACTTTACACAAGGTACTTCGGTACTAAATTTCAGAACACTCAGTCAATGTATTTGGCCAAATCAGCGTAAGAAACAAACACACTAACCAAAAGTTCGAGTTGGAACAGAACCTCGCATAGCTCGCTCAGTTAAGCATCGTCTTAAACCAGTAAGAACTATGGCACTAAATGGTAGGTTGTACTTAGAGGTCAGGTAACAGATATAAAGTTTTTTAAAGAAAATATTGAGTCAAATCTGCAGCGCTCCGTATGCGAGAAACAACAACATTCACAGCGTATTCAAAATTAATGCACTGCTGAAAAAATAGGTATATTTTTCTTAAAATACAAGATATTGGATTTTGACAAAATGTACACAAGTGCGGCCATTTCTCATCGTTAATAAAAATCTGGAAATACTGACAAGGACGAAGCTAATTGAATCGGTGACAGGAGCCCGACTAAAGCAAATCTCACTTCCTTTCGACTCCTCTCAGTAGTGTTCGACTCGGTGGCCTAGTTGATAGCGTACTGGGCTTTCACCCCGAGGACCCGGGTTCGATTCCCGGCCAGGTATTGGCATTTTCATACGCTATAAATCATCCCATCGTCTGCATTAGCAAAAGTGTGCACAATAGTCGGACGTTAAAAAAAAAAAAATTCTTACAAAAGATTCTATATTTTGTTTAATCGTTTTAGAATTTCTCCTTTCACAATCAGTTCAAGCAATTTTACCGTAATCAATTTTAAGTTTCTGGAATTCAGTCTTTCATTTATTTGATCTAACCTCCAAACATTACACAATGTATTCTGTTTATTATAAAAATAATTCACTATTGTTAAAATGCGTTCCACTTCATTGTAATGTGAAAAAAACTTGTGTGAAACAGCTGATGAGGCCCGCTTTCAAGTGTCAGCTGATCTCGGTCTTTATGTCAGCTGTAAATAAGAGAGAACTGATTGGGTTGTCGTCGCTACAACACACAAATCAACTTCGGGATGGGCTTAAATAAGTAAATTGTATTTAAAAAAGAAATTAGTATCGCCCCGGGTCAGTGTTTATGAATATGTCCATTAACTAACTGTCAAATCGTAAATGTCTTTATTTCATTTTTTTTTTATTATTTTTTTGGTGTTTTATCGTCCGAATATTGTGCACTCTTGGGCTAATGCAGACGATGGGATTTATAGCGTATGAAAATGCCAAGCCCTGGCCAGGAATCGATCCCGGGTCCTCGAACCCTGGCCCAGTACGCTATCAACTAGGCCACCGAGGCGGCTGTTTTTATATCAAATTAGGTACTCTTTCTTTAGTCATATCCATTCAAACTTTAAAGTGTATACAAAGCACATTATTTAAAACGGAATTATCTTCTGAATCGGATTGGGGTGGGGTAATGTACGTATTGTGTAGGTAGTTAATAGTTAAAGTGATTTTTTTTTACAAAAAAGAGTTTGAAAATAATTTTTGAAAAATTAAAGACACTGTAACGCGGGCAAAAGTCAGTTCGTTTCGTCCCCCCGCACAGACTTCAGGTAACAATCACTTTTTTGGAGGGTTTTAAAAACCAGCCTATATTCAAACAAATCTCAAAATATTTTTTGTTAACGATCACCAAACTTTTCATACTTTACACAACATTGAATTATCTGAACGTAATTAGTGAACACGTAGAAGATAACTTACGAATAACTTTATTGTATAGGCTCTAGAAATATGTATAAAATCGAGATTTGTAATAATAACTTCGTAATAATCATCAATTAATCAACCCGAATTGAAATTCCACAGTTTACACTTATCCCATTTTATCTCTTCGTGAAGGATGCACTTAAATCTTTCAACATAAAACTGCAAAGCATTTAAACATACGCGACATTTTATTGGTGACCTTGAATCTCAGGTGACCCGTCAAATGACCTCTGTTCACTTATGATATTGAAGTGCAGTTACTGAAAATATTAATTTTGTTTTGTATATTTTTTTAGTGACTATAACTAAAACGTTGCCAGTGTTTATATCCCTAGCGTATAAACTGTAAGCAAAATATGAAATTTGATAATTTGCAAAATGTGCCAGCCATATTGCTTATTGTACTTGGAAAATACAAAGGTTAAAATCTGTTTCACAAATAAACTTTTGTTTTATTTTATATATATATATATATATATATATATATATATATATATATATATATATATATATATATATATGTATATATATATGTGTGTGTGTGTGTGTGTGTGTGTGTGTGTGTGTGTGTGTGTGTGTGTGTGTGTGTGTGTGTGTGTGTGTGTCTTACTTTCACTTTGTTTTACTGTAAGAATAAAAACAGAGAAAGTATAGTTTTTACGAAAAATCGAATTAAAATTTAAATGATCATATCAATTTTCAGATCCCATAACTCAAAAAATTGGGTTCACTTATAAATATTTTTGAGTCAAAATCAAAAAAATCATCACGACACGCAGCTGTCTCGCTGACGAGTTTCAAGCGAATTTCCAAAAGTATATTTCTCTAGTTAACCTTTTTGAAATTTCGATTTTACCATAATAATAACCATAAAAATCTCCATATAGTATAGTAGCTTTTAAACTTTCAATTTACACTGAAAATTACGAAACTGAAACCTGACAGCAGGCAAAAATATTCCTAATCTCAAAGGATTTTAAAAACTCAAAATCCTGATTTGTGCTCTAATTAACGCTGATTACAGAAGGAAAATCATATTTTCAAAACAATTTTAGACAAAAAAGTGTGAATTTTTTTAAGATTAGAAATTACCGTCATATTGAAACTGTTGAACGAATTTTGCTGGTTAAAAAACTCATCCACACTATTATAAAACAAAATCCGACACTATATATATATATATATATATATATATATATATATATATATATATATATATATATATATATATATATATGTGTGTGTGTGTGTGTGTGTGTGTGTGTGTGTGTGTGTGTGTGTGTGTGTGTGTGTGTGTGTAATTTTCGTTCGATTTGATTCAAAACGTGGCATAAAAATCGATTATGATGGTAATAGATTGGACACGTTTAATTAGCGAAATTCGTTGAACAGTTTAAAAATGGCGGTCACATTAAATCTCTAAAGATTCATAACGTTTTTGCCATATATTTTTGAAAATCTGTTTCACCATCATAACGAGCACTAAAAATTGCATAAATTAGCATTTTTAAATTAAGAAATGTTGGCGGCTGTTTTTTCATTTTTTATTTTCATTTTTGCATTTTAGAAGTTTAAAATGCTAATATATGCATATTTTAATGTTGATTATGATTTTGAAATCAGAATTTTGAAAAAGGGTAAGATAAAGAAAATACTTTTGGAAATCGCTTCTATAACGTTAGCGATACAGCTGCGTGCCGTGATACGTTATCCTCTGTCTCAAATAGCCAAAATGTTTCAAAACCTACCGAGTTACCGTTTAGAGGCTGGAGGGTACATCGTCTTCGACCATCTGGCGCGTCTTATTTACCAACAACGTTTAAAAGATAATATCATTCTTAATTAAAATAAAAACGTATTACTGGCTGATAAATTTATTGTGACCCACCTAAAGATGACTATTGTTCGAAATCACCACCTATCCAAGCGTTGATTAATTCTATGCATACAGAACCGTCTCCCGCTGTGTATCCTTTACCGCGATCTCTGCATGACCTCTACCCGTGAGCCTGTTGCAGTGTATTCTGCGTTAACCATAACCGTTGTTTAACAGTAACCGGGAGTTTTAATATTTTAATCAACGGCCGCCACTGTGCCCCGCAGCGAACGAGCAATTCAAACCCAGTGGAAATGTTGTCAAGTTAACGTTAGGAGTGACAATACTTTGACACAAACCAGTTTTTGTGGGTTTGATTCGTTAGAAAAGATGGGATGAAGAAAAACATCGGAGGACTTTGATGAGTGCACAAAGTAGTGTAAAACATTGTATTCATAATTGCGGCACGCATCTGTCTCGCTGACGTGATGGAAGCGGATTTTCAAACAATAATAACATTAAATATCGTGAAAGCTTAATTCCATTATTTACATTGGTGTATTTACAAAGTGCAGTTCAATACTGTTTTTTTTAATATATTTTATTATTATTTTAAGGCACATTGAGGCTATTATCGCCTCCCTAAATGTAAGTGGGAGTGTAAAGTATTAAAGTCGGAAGTGTAGTGTT
The DNA here is from genome assembly GCA_022606455.1 of Callitettix versicolor. Lineage (NCBI taxonomy): Eukaryota > Metazoa > Arthropoda > Insecta > Hemiptera > Cercopidae > Callitettix > Callitettix versicolor. The sequence goes on along the minus strand of CM040186.1, from coordinate 96,863,047 downwards.
ATAAGCGTAAATGTGTGTTAGATTCGGGTACCGCGAGCGACGTCTAAATCCTCTCAATAGGTGCATCTAGTCTGCACCCCCTGCAGGGTAGTTCAGTACTGAACAGTGGGTAAAAAGCTTGAACTTGTTCGTTGCTCAATGAGTTCCATTTATTGGTTAAAAATGTGTATTTATTTATTTTTTCTTAACGTCCATACTTATGCCAATTAGATTAATAAGGACGAGAGATCAGCGTTAACGGTAAGGGTGAAGCAACAGGATTAACTGCGGCTAGAACTAAAACCCTTAAGGTGCGCAGTTCAGACGCAACAGACTGACCGGTGACCGGTAGTTTAGGCACATCGACCACCGAGTCCCCCCTATATTGAGAGAGTAATATTTTTGTGTCTGATAGCACTTTTCTTACTATATCACGCTTAATAAAGATATAGACTTATCGCGCATGCGTAAATGTTTATTTCGTCATTGGAGACAAGAGATCATGCGCACTGCTCAAGGATAGTCAGTCCTGAGGCAATACATATTTAGAGAATACAGTTTACGTTTTAGAATATACATTTTCTCTATAAAATTTTACAGCTGGTTTCGTAACTAAGCAATCATCTTTAGTTGTAAGTTAATTTCGCGCATTTCTGAACACTAAACAGAGATTTTTTAAATTTAAAAAATAATACATACAAAGATATTACGTTAACGTTGTTTAATTATTTCCTCAAAAAATCTGGATGGTAAGCCAATCCCCGAAAATTCGGCTTAATTGCTCAAAATATGTCGATCAGATTTTGCTCAAATTTCGCTCATTTATGAATGTCCGTAACTGACATAAAGGAGAATTACGGTTCTGGAGTAAATCGAAATATTCGCAGCACGTGATGGAATAGAATTTTCAAAAATATTTGTCTTCATTAAAATTTTTTTTAAATCTAATTTTACCGTAGTAGGGCCTATTTAGAATTAAAATCTGCATTCAGGTGTTCAGAATTTACTGTAAAAACTTAGTTTTCCATCTATCCAGTAATACAAAAATACACAAATTTTTAAACAAGTACGATAGTAATTTCGGAGCGTAAACATTTCCGTTATACTTTACAAGTTTAAAAATAACAGAACCAATCTCATTACTACCAATACTGTCCAATGTCTTCGAGAAACTTTTTCTGAAAAGACTTAAGGTTATCATAGAAGACAGGGAGCTCATACCGGCGCATCAGTTTGGTTTTCGGGCAAAACATTCTACGATTGAACAAGTTCACAGAGTTGTAGAGATAACAGAAGAAGCCTTGGAGAAGAAGAAAATTTGCTGAGGCGTATTTCTCGACGTGGTGCAAGCATTTGATGGAGTGTGGCACCGTGGGCTGGAGTATAAGCTAGAACGGGACCTGCCGGAGCAATTCTACAGGATTATGAAATCATACCTTTGTGAGAGACATTTTCGGGTTAGATACGAATACGACTACTCACAAATTAAAACAAGCAATGCAGGAGTACCCCAGGGGCCTGTACTGTACCTCATGTATACTCGAGACATCCTAGTTAACACGAATGCCACAGTGGCGACCTTTGCGGATGACACAGTGGGTGACAATATTTTGGAAGCAACATAGAAACTACAGAATGCTACTAACACAATAAGTCGATGGACGAAAAAATGGAGAATTAAGCTCAATGAAACAAAATTTATACACATCAATTTTACCAATAGAAAGTATGAACCAGTATCAGTAGTATTAAATGAAAAACAAGTAGCATATGCAAACAATGCAAAATATCTCGGGATGACACTGGATACAAAACTCCACTGGAAAGAGCATGTAAAAAATAAAAAAAGAAGAACTAAATCTCAAATTAAGTAAAATGTATTGGCTCATTGGAAGGAATTCCAAATTGTCAATAAGCAACAAACTACTACTGTACAAACAAGTGTTACGGCCAGTGCACCACTATGGGGCTGTGACATAATACAATTCTTCCAGAATAAAATAATTAGGACGATTGTCAATACCCGGTGGTATGTCAGTAATGACAACCTACATAAAGTCCTAGGCATTGGACCTGTTGCAGAAATAATCAAGAAGTTCTCCGTTAAGCATCGTCGACAGTTAGAACAGCATAAGAATAAGGAGATCGTACAATTGCTGTACCGGAACAAGAAGAAGGCTGAAAAGGACCAAGCCAGTGGACTTCTCAAGTCAGGGGGAACAGCTGTCGGGCTGCAACCCAGCAAACAGTGAAATTACATATGAAGATAGAATTACTAGATGGGGCGTATCTCAGTTGTAATAATGTAAAATAACAGAGATTTTATTTTAATAATTTTCAAAACTGCAACAGATTAAAATTTGAAAACTCACAACTTTAATATTTAAAAGAGATACAAAAGTTCACCAATTTAATGAAAAACAAAATTATTTTTTTACAATTTTGATTGTAGCTGAAATAATTTCTTAATAACTGTCTGGAATACCGAATTAGGTTATGTTTCCGGGTTTTGTCCATAACTCGGTTAACCTTTTAGCTAGAATAAAAATTTAAAAAAATTATTCGTGCATTAAAAACTTTTTTTTTTTTTAATGTTTTGTAAATTTATTGTAAATGCATACATTATATGCATTTCTTGCATATTTGGTCCTATCCGAAGTTTGATACAGGAATTTCTGGACACTGTACATTAGCATTTAAAACGTTCAAACCAGAAATAAAATGATCCTAACCGCAGTCTCAGATTTATATTCATATTTTCAAGGATACTTAAACATTTAAAATGCAAATTAATGCCGATTTTAAAACATCTAAAATCAGATTTTAAATGGCCGCCATTTTGAAACTGTTAAACGGATTCTATTGCGTAACGTTATCACTACCAACACGGTAATAACACGGTACGTTTTAACACGGTGTACGTACAAAATATAAAAAAGTATGTTGATCGCGCAAAAAAAAATCACTGCAAATCTTCCGATTTTAAAAACGTGTTTCTGTTTTTTTTTCTGTGTTTCTGTTGTGGAGAAAACGTTTCTGTTGTGTGTATCTGCACTTTTCTGCAGAAAAACTGAATTGACAGATAAAAACGAAATATGACAAGGTGTGATTTTCCCAATTTCTATGACAGTGTTTCATTGACACAATACACTTACGTTTTCAAACCAGTTTTTGGTCAGAAAATCTTTTTAAATTAAATTGTATCTTCACAAAATCGGAAGATAAATTTAGTTACGTCTGCATCTTAAACATCTCTCAAAAATCGGTTCTAGAACTAGAAAAAAAGTAAAGAAATTTTTAACTTTAAAGTTCATAACATAACCTAACCTAACATGACTAAATTTGAAATAAAAGATTTAACAGTAATTCAGCAGTAAATAGTAATTAATAATAGCAGTAAATAATAATTTTAAAAACCCATTTTGAAACGTCAAAAATTTTTCTGAGGAATGAACTTGTTCAGTCTATTGCTAAAATCGATTTTTTTGCTAACTGGACCAAATTAGACCAAAATTACAAACGTAAGGCTTCTAACACTTTCATATAGAGATCTATTGTTTCAATGAAATTCACTACGATTTGTATTTTCTGATTTTGTCTTCAACAATAGTTCTCTTAAATTCAAAGTTGTTACACTGAGTTGAGTTAAAATATTTCATATTTGAACAAAATCTGTTCAAACCATTTTGAATTAACACAGATTTTTTCGATTTTACCGATTATTTTCGGGAAAACAAGTTTTGTTTGAGCGCGTTTAAATGATTTCAATTCGTTTGAGAAAGTTTGAGCCTACGTTACAAAGCGGAGCAAACAAAACGGAAACGCATATAAGGCCTAAACGACAAATGCATCCTACAACCGTATAACCTTAAAAAGTTACACACCTCGATATTGTGCAACTAGTGTTCACTTGGCAATGGCGGAGTGATTTCCAACCCACGCGGATGAATAATTAACCGATACAAGCAGTAAATGCTTGTGTAATATGAATGCGACCGAATAAACAAGTCTCAGGAGAAGGAGGGTAGTAAATCTGTACGAACGTGACTATAAATAACCTTCTGCGCATCCAGAATGCGCAGATCAGGAACTAGGCAGTAAGTATTCACAAATGAACATTTTTCCTCACTATTTAAATAGATAGTTTTTGTGCCTTGAAAAAAATCGATTATGAGAGTTCTTGAGTTCCAAAGCATTGTCTGTCCGTCTTCATGTCTCTAATTGAACGATTTTGATGAAATTCGGCATGGTTTGTCCAAATAACGAAACAATTTTTAATTTAAAAACAGTTTTTTTGTTCCCAATTTTGGTCAAAATTTTCAAAACTCTAAATTTTTCTCATTTAATTTTAAGTCTTACGGAAATAATTACTTTTTATGTTAATTTTAATCTGACTTCACCGTTGTAAATCAGCGTTAAAATCATCACAAATTCCACTGAAAAACGAAAATGTACCGTATTTTCATGTAATTAGAGTGTTTAAAATATTTTGATTTTAATGCTGGTTATAAAGGTGAAATTATATTTTCAAAAAAACTGTAAAAAAATATTGGGAAAACGATTTAATCAACGAGAGAGCTGGGTGCTGCGATTGCTTTCCAGCCCACACAAGCACATCTACAGATGAATATTAATACATAATGTATTAACAGCTGCTCAAGGTCAACGCTATTGTTCCAATAACAGCTGACTATAAATCCCTTGCAATTAATACCACTAACAAGCGGTTAGAAGACCGGTAGCGATGTGACAAGCCCTGTATTGTTCGCGTATTGTGGCAAGCTGACAAAGCTATTTGAAAATGAATTTGATTCAGTTTTAAAGGAGGTAAAGTAGACTATAATTCGGAAAATTATGGCAAACAGTTGTTTTGTCACTTATCCAAAGCTGAACATTAATGGTGCAGAGCCATCATGCGAACATTTTTATAGCCGATTGTTTTTGCAAAAACATGTTTCGGAAACTAGAAGCAAACCTGGAAAAACCATTCATCAGATTTTGTTTAAACGTTGGTCATATTAAAGAATAATAACTGAAGACAATGAAAGAAATTTAAAATAATATCTCGCTGACGCGTTGAAAACGTTTTTCCAAAATTTCATCATCAGCATTAAAAAAACTGAATGAATTTAAAACTAATATATGTAACTTTTACCTGCACTTATTAGCATTTTCAAATTGCTCTGAAAATACGGAAATGAACCCTGACCGACGTCATATTAAATTTTGTTAATTTCAACCGATTTGCATTTTTTAACGCTGATTACGATTGTGGAATTAGTTTTTTCAAAATTATTTTAAAACAAAACTGTTATTAATTTTCATAGATTTGAAAATGACAGCCATTTTTGAAACAGCTAAACGAGTTTTGCTGGTTAACGAACTTGTCCAAGCTATAAAAATATCGAGGTCAGGATCAGCGCTCATTTCAAGACCCCGGACATGGGTCGTACTATGATGGCCCCCCAACAACTCATTTATCATTGGAAATACGCTAATAAAAGAGATTTACAGCTGGTATGTAAATTGAAAATCTGATAGTGATTTATTGAAATGTTCCCCTCCTGATTTACTCAAAAATCGTAATTTCATTTCATTTACTTTAAATCTATTGTAGTGATGAATCTACATCTTTATATATGGCAAAAATATCATCAAAATCTAATGAACCGATTTTGAGAAAATCAGTTGATTTAAAAAAAATGTTTGTTAGCTAGATCCCGAACCGGACTTTTTTATTACATGGTCATCAGTTTTATTTGGGCGCTTGTGGTGTATTTTTGAGGAACATTGTGTAGAAATAATAGAACGAAACAAATGTGTAAAGGCCAATGTTATGCACCATTTACTTATTTGGACGTTTGTTAGTCTGTCTTCGTGTGTATGTGGTAAACAAATGTGAATAAATCTTCATTAAAATGTGTAATCTACAAGAGACAACTTCATTAATTCTTTCCGCTGTTGTCTCATTAGCCTATTCTAAGGAGAACACGAAGATAACTATGCACGGGTAGGATGTGAACAGGCTAGACTTAGAGTTATTTCGGTTTCAAAATAGGACTGCTCGCAATTTTAAAAAAATTAGGTTGTAATAAACGCACGTAATAATTCTGTAGGACCTATGCTTAAAATTTGTTTAAATTTTGTAAAACAGTTTTTTATAATAATAAAAAAATAATTACATAATAAAAAATTTTAAAAATCTGTTATTGAACCAAAAATAAAAATCATGTATTATGTTTTCTCTTCCTTTTTATTTTGATTACGACAATTTGTTCGAAAACACATTGTCGAAAGACAAATTATTATAGCCAGTTTTCAACATAATCTTAAACTTATTATAACATATCAGCTGTTCATTGAAATCAGCTGATCGTTACAAATTAATTTTAAACAACTGATCTTTTACTACAACTACCATAGCTAGTTTTTAACAACATAACCTAAAACTATTATAGCCTATCAGCTGTTCAGTGAAATCAGATGATCGTTATGAATTAATTTTAAACAACTGACCTTTTACTACAACTACCATAGCTAGTTTTTAACAACATAGCTGTAAAAGTTATTATAGCCTATCAGCTGTTCAGTGAAATCAGCTGATCGTTACGAATTAATTTAAAACGACTGACCTTTTACTAAAACAACCATAGCTAGTTTTTAACAACATAACCTAAAACCTATTATAGCATATCAGCTGTTCAGTGAAATCAGATGATCGTTATGAATTAATTTTAAACAACTGACCTTTTACTACAACTACCATAGCTGGTTTTTAACAACATACCCTAAAACGTATTATAGCCTATCAGCTGTTCAGAGAAATCAAATGATCGTTACGAATTAATTTAACACCTGACCTTTTACTACAACTACCATAGCTGGTTTTCAACATTTCCTAAAACTTATTATGTGCCACGTTTAAGGTTGGTAGTGGTGTTGGATTTTGCTGATTTCATTAAACAGCTGATAGGCTGTAATAACTTTTAGGTTATGTTGTTAAAAACTGGTTATATTAATTTGTCGTGTTAACAAACAAATTATCGTAATTAAAATAAAAGAAAAAGAGAAAATATTATACATGTTTTTTATTTTTGGTTCAATAACAGAAATTAGTTTCGTTCTGTTATTATAGCCTATCAGCTGTTCAATGAAATCAGCTGATTTTTTACTATAACTACCAATATAAATTTGTGTACTCGCATCACGCGACGCGTAAAATCTATCACAACCGAGCCCTAAAACATGATACATATTAAAAGAAAACAAAAGGAAGAACCGACGAACAACGAAACGAGAAGACTCTTGGTTGTTCAATGTTTCTTGGTTATTTTATTCAAGGACAAATAAGAACAATACCACGAGATTTGTAAAGGAGAGTTCGGAAACATTTTGGATAGTTTGTTCTGTGGTTTAAAGTCTTAATGCCACTTACAGTAACATTATGATGTATGGGAGGATCATACATCAGTAACGTATGGGAGGATCGACATAACATACGGAAAAGACAATATCTGTACGTAAATCCGAAGCTGCGTACTAGTCCGAATTCCAGCGAGCATTTCATACTAAGCAAGTCGCAATATGAAACGAGTAGTTTGGGTCCATTTTAAATTAAAAAATTGATCCGCTAAATATATAATTTGCGACAGGTTAATAAATAACTTGTAACGTTGGCGATTAAGATAAAGACAAACAAATCGATCACATGCTTTCCACTCGTACCAACGCGAGCGAGGAACAAAGCAGGGATATTTGGCAATCTGCGCATCTGAAGGACAGTGATTTATTTATACAGGTTGGCCAACCTAAGTGCGCCATTTAAAGTGTGACGGTCATTTATTTCGCCGAATAAACAATGCTGTAGGTCTCGTTCTAGATCAAATCGGTTCCTAGATTTGTCAAGAAAAGATTAAAGTGTTTCTTTTAGTAAGCGTTTAACAGATAAGTCGGGAAATTATGACAATTTAAGTGTCCGAATCGATGTTTAAGCGTTTTCAAACTAAATAATGAGTTTTCATTAAAGTAATGAGCTATTAGGTCACAACATCAGAACAAATTATGAGACGTTTTAAATAAAAAACATTGTATACGGAATGTATCTGAAATTTTGTCGATTATTTTTTGGGAATCAAGTAAACAAAAGCGAATATTCATTTGTTTGAAACAAATTCAGTTATCAGCCGTTTTGAGTTTGCAGACAAAAAACATATTTTTGGAAACAAATTGCATATCAAGTCCAAATTTCGAAAATACAATTTTTATGCGACTGTGTAACACGTTTTTTTTAAGGGAATCGAGTTCTTAACGTTGAATATATATCGTATAATCGTTAATCTAACGTTTAGAATCGCTTACAAGTCACTTAATCGTACATCATATACTTACACTAACTGTTAATCACAAACAAACTGTTACGTTACAGGAAAACAGTTAGAAGAGTTGAAAAGAAAATTGTGCAAAACAAGATTTGGACATCGATTCTATACCAGCTTTCAAATCTTTTTACCTCTGTAGGGAAAGTCCATGGGTTGACGGTAGAACAGTTCAAAGTTCCTACCTGCAACACACGTAAACAAAATAAATAAAACTTGAACACTTTATCGTAAAATACAAGTTATATTTAAGCACCAGGTAAATGTTTCGGTATTGAAATTATTTTTGGGATATAATAGGCAAAAAATAAACTTTGTTAGGAATAAATTTTTAACATTGGTTTTATGAAACACTTAGCTTTATCGCTATACGAATTAGAAGTATGGAGGTTGTGAATAAATGTTACTAACATTTATATATTTCTTTTTACGAATGGTGAAATAATCTTCATTTTTTGAGATTTATTAAAAAACAGTAAATTTTATTTTTACAAATTTGGTACGCTAACGCGAGTCATGAAACTTCAAACACTAAAAGTTCAAAGAAAAATAGAGACCTCGCAGTATATTCTTTACTAATTGCTTTGCTCCACTACTGCTGACTATCTCGCTCGTAACTTTTTCACCAATTAAACCGGAAACCGTAATAGTTCTAGGAAAAATGTAACCGGAGCAAAATTGTTAGAATTTTATGCTCTTTTCCACTAAGCGGTAAAATTGACAGGTCTGCTCTTTTGGTCAGTATTACAGGAAGCAGTTAACAGCTACACTGTTATAGTTAAAAGAAAACAGCCATCTTGAAACGGAAGTGAATGGAAAAAACTTAACATATGTCGATTAGACTTTATATAAGGTAATTTCGTGTCAAATTTCAAAGTCATTAATTAACGCACTTTCACTAAAACTGAGTACACTATTTATTTCAAATCAGAGACCGCCATTTTGAAAAAGAAATGAATGGGAAAATATCTTATACATATGGGCTTAGTACAATGTAACTTTTCACCAAATTTCAAACCAATATGTTTGACATTGTTAAATCAGATTCCGCCATCTTGAAAAGAAAGTAAATGGGGAAACGTCTTACACATACGTCATTTGAGGTATCGTATACAAGGTATCTTCGTATCACATTTCAAATCAATCGGTCAATGCGTTTGGCTAAAACTGCGTACACACGTTATTGCAAATCAGAGGCCGCCATCTTAAAACGGAAATTAATGGGAAAAATTTCGCACATTACGTCGTTCGCGTTTTATACAAAGTATCCTCGTAGCAAATTTTAAAACAATCGGTCAATACGTTTGGCCAAAACTGCGTAACAAACACACAAACCAAATTCCGAACGGTTGAGTTGAAAGACAGACCTCGCTTCGCTCTGTCAATATTCGAAATTTTATCAAAATCTGTTGCAAAATACGGCATGAAATATGCCCTTCTTTTAAAGTTTCCGTACGTATTTGTAAATTTGAGCAAATGTTTACAACCGATTTTGAGAAAAATCGATTTTTAACCAAAAAATTGCTTTAAAAACTTAGCTATAAAAAGTCCTGAAATATTACTCCGGGTAAACCAGCATTACGTAAAGAAAATACGATACATTTTTTTTGCCTCAGTGACCTGATGACGTAACGATCCACCACAGATCACGTGACTGGATTTTTTCACGACCGCTAAACTTTCTTCGCACTTCTTACAGTAAGAACGTAAACCAACACGTACGCCTCTTGAATGCCCGTTTAATAAGAAACACTTAACCACCGCACCGGCAATTAGTGAAGTTTCCACAATAGGAAATTTGTTTAAAACTATGTCAACGTACCCAGCTGCATAAGGCAAAGTCAGTCAGTTATATACAAAGAGGTGACAGCGCTGAAATAAATATCTCAACCTAACCTAGAATCTCAAGCTACGAGCACTTTCCTTTATTCATTTGCACATTTATTTGCTAATTTACATTACAGCCAGATAAATCATGTCTATCATGGTAAGACTCGGGGCTAAAAGCACAGATTCTGATCTAGTAAATATCTTTTTGAATTGTATTTGTGTGAGTCTTTTTTAGTACAATTGCATTCGTAATTTTGGTACAATTTGATTTAAATTTAGCCAAAAAAAAAAAAAAAAAAATTCTGTGACAGCTTGACCAGTTCGTTAACCAATTAAAAATGGCAGTAATTCAAAATGTACATAAAAAATATAGTTCGTATGTCGTATTACTTTGAAAATCGCATATTACTATCGTAATTAGCGGTAAAATCAACATAAATTAGCATTTCAAATGTCCAGGTTCATTGAAAATTTAATGACGCTTTACTCGACTGACGTCGGACGTGATGTCTTCCCGTCTGTACCTCTGCGCTTAGATTTAAAATTATTTGTAATGAATTTTGACGTTTATATTTGATTATATTTTGGTTTTCTTCGTTTCAATGTTTCAAAAATGTTTTCTGAAGTTCTTTTTAGAAAAAAAAACTGTAAAATATGATTTTCACAAATCCTAATCCAATGATTTTGCTAAAATGTTCAAAAATACCCAAACACAAAGTATGATTATATCCTGAAAAAATCGGTTAGAAGGCTATCGAAGAAACCTGAAAATCGTGACAAGAAATATCGTTTTGAAAGTAAATCGATAAAAAAAATAAACAAGACAGCTTTTAAATTTAATACACTCCCATATAAAATGTTTCAGTTGAAATTCTTAACGAAATTTCAGAAAATGTTTTAAAAATGATTTTGTGAAATGTGACGATTTTTTTCGTTTTTGTTTGACAGTTCACGCACTCTATTTTTTTTTAGCCACGGTAATCCAACGTTTTATTTTAGTTTTGAAAATTACTTGATCAAAATCGTTAGAAGCGATTTTTGGAAAATCCATATATATGACATATGTCTTATATCATATGTCAAATATGTCATATATCATATGTCATATTTCACATATCATATGTCAAATATGTCATATTTCAAATATCATATGTCATATTTGAGTTATAGATGTTCTAATAATTAATCAACTATAAAATTATAATCGTAATAATTAAAAAAAGACTACACAGATTTTCTTCAATCTTTTACGCAATCTTCCAAACTGATTTCGTTCAGCAACTCATTGGTTTTAGCCAAACTTATAAAATTTACATTAAATGCACATTTTTTTAAAATTTCAAGTTAATGGAGAAGTGTTCATAAATTACGTATTAACTTGACATTTTATTCTTTTTCAAATTTCGTAACACGTGTAATTTCGCAAATGCAAATCTATCAGTAACAGTGGTATTGTCTTATCACCAGTCTCCAGTTACGTCGTATTACCTTTTCAACGCTACAGTGTTGTTACCGACAAATGCTTGTGTTTTACATTCTTGATTTAACCTTAAAACAATTGGTTAAGTACAAAATCTACTTCCAAATAACCTTCAAACGTTGATTTAATAATTGCCAGTAAATCTTAAAACCTGCCAACAAGAACTATTCCAAAACAACTTGATAACGGGCAGCGTTCAAGACGTAAATGCCGCGTGTATAAATAGAACCAAATTTTGGCAACGGGGGGCAAGTCCGGGTGAGTCAGCGGGACCGACATTGAGTGAGCTGGGCAAGCGCCCAATCCGTCCAGGTGTTGTCAACAAAAACACAAGAAAGTGAGTTTGGATTTTCCGCGCGAAAAAAATCACTCGTCACTTTTGTAATTTATTTACTAGCTATGGTGGCTGAATTACTTTGTTAAATTAAAAACAGTTCTAAATATTTGGGGGGGGGATAAATTGTGGATATTTATTTTGCTTTTAGAAGCACAACAAGACGTTCCCAGAATTTGGAGAAAAGAAAATGGAAAAACCAAGGTTTAAATTTATATATTGCACATTTATAGATTTTTTTATTATTTCAATATACGGAAGCGATGTGATGTGAAAAAAATATCTTCCCATTTTGATGTCCGTCCGTCTGCACATCGCTTCGGACTAAACCGTATTGATCGATTTTGATGAAAATTTGGCTTGCACGTCTGATTCACTAGTATTTGTTTTGCTCATCTCGTGACATCTTTTAAAAAATTCCTCCGAACACAAATATTTGGGAATCATCTACTGATGTGTTAATTGTTGTATTTGTAGAATACTATCAAGCAATTTAATTGTTTTATTTGTAGAATACTATCAAGCATTTGTATCTACCATTTAATTGTTTTATTTGTAGAATACTATCAAGCATTTGTATCTACCATTTAATTGTTTTATTTGTAGAATACTATCAAGCAAAGTATTATCATAAACGTTAGAAACTCTGTTAAGAAAATTTCATTTTTAGCAGTTTTCGACTAAGATTAGTTTCCAAAAAATTAAGTACCAGTTAACTGGGTGAACTAAAGAACTAATACTTAAAAAGATCTATCAAAATGTCTTAAGATCGATTTTTTCATGATAGCAATAGTTTCGCGCGCGCGCGCGTGTGTGTGTGTGTGTGCGTGTGTGCGTGCGTGTGTGTGTGTGTGTGTGTGTGTGTGTGTGTGTGTGTGTGTGCGCGCGCGCATATATATATATATATCGGCTATGATAACCTTAACGGTTTTTCGCCGGAATATATATATATAACGGTTTTTCGCCGGAATATATATAGCCTATAACGGTTTTTCGTCGGAATATATATATATATATATATAATATATATATATATATATATATATATATATATATATATGAATCACATTGAAAACCGGCGTGGATGAAATATTGTTCCGACGTTTTGCCAAAATCGCATCGTTGAGGTTTGTCTCGCTCCAAGTCTGAAATCGAATATTCCTAAAACACAATGTACATTCCCCACTGATTGTTGTTCATAAATATTCACGAACAATCATAAAACATTATCTATTGTTTCATTTTTATTGTTCACAGAATGTTCTCAGAATATTCATGTGCTGACTGGGAAACATATACATTATATATCTACATCTTAATTTAGGCAGTTACTTAGGCATTAAATAAATTACAGTAGCACGGCCCACTCCAGCTGAGAAAAGACTGCTTCAGTAGTCGACCGTCAGCTGATACTACCCACAGCTGATTTTATAACCGGATATCATCTTAATTCCTGTTAACATCTGGAAAACTGAAACCCGCCTAGACACGAGGCTAAATCATACGTAACTCTATCCGCCTTGAGATAAATTTTGCAAATACTGTGCTGTGTTTGTTTAATGGCGAATTCTGATGGTGCGAACGCGTTGCACAAACTATCTCACTCAATTATTTCCAGACCATTAAGGAATATTCTGACAAATTAACAAAAAAAAATCGTTTCATTTTTGATCAAACATGAAGAATAACAATTCAAGTCAGCGTACGAAATTTGAAATTTAAAAAATCGTTTTGAGAGTAAATCGATAAAAAAATAAACAAGACAGCTTTTAAATTTAATACACTCCCATATGAAATGTTTCAGTTGAAATTCTTAACGAAATTTCAGAAAAATTTTATAAAATGATTTTGTGAAATTTGTCGATTTTTTTGGTTTTTGTTCGACAGCTCACGCACTCTTTTTTTTTTTAGGCATAGCAATCCAACGTTTTGTTTTAGTTTTGAAAATTACTTGATCAAAATCGTTAGAAGCGATTTTTGGAAAATCCATATATGTCACATTTCATCAATATCGTTCATTGATGAAGAAAACTACTATATACAGAGTGTTTCAAGCGAACCTTGACAAATTTTGGTAAATGTATCAGAACAATACAAGAAAAAAATGTAACCTTGATTTTTTGTTAAAATATACACGGATAGTTAGGGGACAAAACTTTGAAGACATTATTTGTTTTTACGTGTCAAAATGTTGACTATTATGCGGTGATTTCACTTCAAAGGTTAAAATTTGTAAAAAATGTTCTTAAAAATATTGTCATTTAACATTCTTTCACGTGAAAACTACCCAACCAATTGGGCTACAATTTTACCAAAATTGTAAACTTTTAACAGAAAACGATTATATCCAGAACTTAAAAGCATAAAATACTGTAAGGTAACCCAAATTTCAAAGGAAAGTTTAAGGGCTTAAATTGAATTACAATACTTTTTTAATTGTATATAAACAATAATTAATAACAGCTTGATGCAATAGGTTAGTTAACACTAAAAAGCACTTAACATTTTTTTGTATTGATCTAAGAATCCATTTGCTAACGTTTGTCGTGGTTTCCGTGAAACACTCTGTATATAAAATATCCAACTTTTATTTTTGCATAAAACTAAATTTTCACGTATTTGAGACCTACAATAATAGATTCCACGAACCCAAACCCCTCAAATGCCACCTTTTGGGTTGATTCCGTCAGAAAATTTGGAGAAAATCCTCAACAGCCCATATTTATATACTAATATTGTTGATTTAATGCTTTCTAATTTTCTTGATGCGTGGGATAGCTCATTCAGTTTCCGACGATTACAAAATTGATAACCGTCCAACTAAATGCACCTAAATGAATTTGTCGTTTGTAAAGGAAATATAAATTCAATCCAAGAAATAGAAACACTTCTACGAAATAGCGTTAAGTCTGCCAAGGAAAGAATGGAGCGCGTCCAATGTGGCGCGTGTGTCTGCCAATATCAGATAAGCAAGCTGAGAAATAGTGCAAAATTATTATGACAAAACTTTCTCTTATAGCACAGGATCAAAGCTTAAATGAAACACTTTTAAGCTCCCAAAATTAAGTTCGGTAATGGACAAAATTGGTTGAAACGTACTGCACAAACTTTCTCACATTCATTTGAAAATAATCGCGGCACGCAGCTGTCGCGCTCGCTGACATGAAGGAAGTGAAATTCCAAAAGTATATTCTATCTATAATTCGTTCTACAACGTTCTACGCCGTCTTCCGATCTCCAACCTCCACCGATCGCGGTCCCACCACAGGTCTTCTGTTAGATCCCTTTTTTCTATTTCCTTTTCGACTCCCTCTCTCCAGCTTAGTCACGCCTTCCTCGTTTTCTTTTTGCAGGTGTTCGCCATTGCATGATTTTTTTGGGAATTCGCTCATCCGGCATTCTTTGTACATGCCCGTACCAAACCAGTTGTTTTGTTCTTATATCTTCTACAATTGTATGCCTTACGTCCATTATCATCCGTATACTTTCATTTCTCACTCTCTCCTTTCTTGATCTTCCTGCCGCTCTTCTCCAAAAGTCCATCTCAGAAGCATTCTTTCTGTTCTGCTCTTAATTGGCCATACCTCACTACCATATGTTATAATGCTTTTTACAATTGTGTCATAAATTCTTTTTTTATTCTCTTTGAAATGTTTTGATCCCACAACACCCCGTTCAGCATAGATACAGCTCTCCTTCCAAATACTATTCGTTCTTTAATTCCTTCACTAATGTACCATCTTGTGACATTTTAAGTCCTAAGTACGTATAATTTTGAGAATGCTGTATCCTCCGTCCATCTTCTAAAATTATGTCGTGCTGCCGTCCTCCAATGCACATGCACTCCGTTTTCCCCAGATTCACTTCAAGTCCCCACTTACTGTATTCCTCTATTAATTTGCGAACCATATATCCGAGCAAAAGTATATTTACTTTTTAAAAATATTCTTTTGTATAACTTTTTTTTGAAATTCTGAATTTACCATCATAAGCAGCATCAAAATCAGCAATTAAACTTTAAATGAAGATACATAAATGAACCCTGACCGCCGTGAAATTAATATTCTTAATTTCAACGAATTTTAGAAATAAAAAAATATGGTTTGTGCTGTTTTCAACCCTAATTAAAATGATGCATTTAGAAAATGCATTTTAAAAACAAATATCATTTTGAAACCAAAATTGATTTGGACGTGAAATTTTCGAACACATCACATTGAAGTAAAATTGGGAACGAGCGCGCTAACACTTATATTAGTATATGTA
Organism: Callitettix versicolor; assembly: GCA_022606455.1. NCBI lineage: Eukaryota > Metazoa > Arthropoda > Insecta > Hemiptera > Cercopidae > Callitettix > Callitettix versicolor. The sequence goes on along the minus strand of CM040186.1, from coordinate 96,846,783 downwards.
AATATAATATATATATATATATATATATATATATATATATATATATATATATGTGTGTGTGTGTGTGTGTGTGTGTAGGAATTTTAACGACATTTTAAAAAGTGAACTAGAGTTCAGGGTCGGCGCTTATTTCAAAATTCCGTGTCTACGTCTTGACATGATTTGCCCTCCAAAGATGAAGACAAAAAACTACTTTTTACTTTCTTTAACATAAAAGCGCTTGAAAACAAACATTTTTGAAAATAATTAGTTTTGAAATATGGCCACACTACACCTACATGCTAACCTTCATCAAAATCGGTATCCAGTGATGGAGAGAAATTCAAGGGACGTAAAAACGGATTCATCCTTACAAAATCTCAAGAACCACACTTTTACAATTACCACACTTTTTATACTTAACATAATGAGGAAGTAAAAACCGGGAAATTAGTATAGAAAACTAGTTTTAGTTTATGCTTTTTTTTATTTTATACCAAATTATTTTTTAATTTTCCATGACTTTTAAATAATTTTGGCACTCAGAAAAAATGTGTTTTCAAATATATCGGAAAGAATAAACATTTTTTTGTCTAACAAAATTGTTTTTTATTTAGAGAAACAAAATCTAGTTTTGGGGTGGGTAGAACTGGAAATTCAATCTAATAATCTGAATTTCTTACAACCTATAATCGAACGATGAATTAGAATCGAAGGAATATGTTTGTATATAAAAGAACGAGAAATGATTAAAAATAAATGCAGCACGCTGACGTCACAAATGAATTTCGAAAATATTCATCTTTATCTTGACCTTTTTGAAATTGTGATTCCACCATAATAATTACCATTAAAGTCTTCATATATTAGTATTTTAAACTGAAAATTACAATGAAAATAGGAAAATGAACCATGACCGCCGTCAACAAATTTCTTAATTTTAACAAATTTTGAAAAATCAAAATGCAGTTTTTAACGTTGATTACGATGGTGAAATCAGATTTTCAAAAATATTTAACACAGAAAAGTTATGAATAAAAAATGATTGCATTTTGAAACTGTCAAATGCATTTTTCTGATAACTAATTTGTCCAAGTTATTAATATAATCGATGTTTGTACTAAGTTTGAATCAAATCAGACCAAAATTGTAAATGTTGGCGTGCTAAAAACACACACACACACACACACACACACACACACACACACACACACACACACACACACACACACACACACACACACACACATACGTTAAAAATAAGTTTATCTCGAGGCGGGATGCTATAAATTACGAGTTTCGTTGACGTTGACCGGTATGCGCCCTCTGACCTCCATACAGGCGTGCCAACCATCTGCAATGCCATTTTGTTTTTTCACTTAACGATTCGCTCGTAAATATTGCCAGATTCAAAAGGCTGTGACACTGAACAGAAAATTTAGACGCGTATTAATACTTAAGTAGGGTTATAAATAGTGCGTTAACGATTTTACAATCAATTAAATTATTAAATTGGGAAGCTGAGCATCGTAATAAAATAAGGTAACGATAAACCCCCACCCCAAAAAAAGACAGCTAACAATAAAATTCGAAAAACATACTGATGAAATTTTGTTTACTTATGGAGTTTGTTATCGAAAATCATTGTATAACATCTGAAGTAGACCTAAAAGAAATTTACAGTTTAAGAATACAAAATTTTAAAAGCCATCGGCCATATGATGAGTTTTCACTTTTTCAATTTACTTATAAATTTCATTCAGTTCAATTTTGATACACTGATTTAGGACTAAGTTACGAACATATTATAATAATTTTATTAAAATCTGACGATTTTTAGAAGTCATACCTACTAACTTTTTTGTCGATTGCTTACGATAAGGACTTTTTGAGGTTATACTTTAAAGTACTTTCTTTAGAGTCCCATTTAGAGAAAACCCTGTTTTTGTTAATTTTCTTCCTCACTAATCGAAAAACATAGAAAGTGTACTGATCTTGGAAAAAATTGATCTTGAGATGAATCTATCCTATTTCTGGCTCTATTAACTCGTGAAAAGTTTTATCTTTCGTTTTTCCGTTTGTACTCCTAGCTGGGACAAAACTAATTGATCGAATTTGAAAATTTCTAGTATGTAGGTAAACCTATGGTTCTCGGAAATATTTCTTGTAAAAAAATGTTTCTGTCAAAAACCGTTCCAATGATTTTAATTATATTTTACCCAAATGTAGGCCATACAAAACTTTGTATCTTAAATAATATTTTCGAAAACTACCGAAAATATTATTTTTTTCGAAAAGCCAAATTTTTCAAATTTTTACCGTAATTGAATTTTGGCGGTGTAGCAAATTTTCAATAAAATAACTAAATATGAACTGAAAATAAACCCGGTCAGCCGTTGTGTTTATTTTTGGTTCAATTTACTCTAAAACTTTAAATTCATTTAATGTAGAGACCTGAATTATGTATGAATAGAATTTGATCAAAACCTGATGTATCAATTTTGAGAAATTAAAAATCCAAAAATGGATTTTTCTGGCAAATTGATTGAACGTGTCAAAGTTTTACAGAGCTGAAAACATTTTTATCTTGAAATACTTCAAAATGCCAAAATTTCAAGTCTGTAATTTACCGGGTAATACGCTAAATATTTTCAATATATAAACAACAATAAATCAATACATATCTACTGACACACACTGATCCATACTTTTGGCGCATGAAAAACTTCAGTCTTGAAGAAAACCCCAAAACCACAATCATCATTTGACAGCTAAACCATTTGCAGTAATCCAAGTAGTTCACTTTCACTTTGTTATATTAAAACGAGTGGTACAACGGAACACTTAATCACTAAATAAATATAAGCACAAAATGTATTACTCGTACTACAACAGGCTCTCCCGAACTTTATCTGTCACGTGACTTGTAAGTTCAAGTACAGTCGCAGACCGCCAAGTTTAAAGGTCAACTCAAACAGCTGATTACACATTACGCTGAAACGTCGCTGTCCCGCTGAATTTCTTGCGATCTGTTCTAGATTTTTTCAAAAAATCTAAATATATTTTCTTAACACAAATTTGTTTATACGGTATGTTACCTTCAATTTTATTTGTCACTAAATTTTGTGCTTAAATAATGACAGCGCCAGCTGTTTTACGACGTCTGGAAACGAATCCTGAAAACTAACAATTAATTTTGAACATCACGCAAACGGAAATTTCGAAACCCAATAATCAAACTTAAAATAAAAAAAAAACATCACAACATAGCCACCGAACCACATATTTAAATAATTAGGATTATGACATATTTTCTTCTGTCTAATGGTATCTGTGAGTCGGTTTCGAAACCTCGATCTTTCATCTTCAGGCCGTAATACAAAATGTCAAATCCCTCTGTCAAGGTCGTCACAAAAGTAATAAAACATTGAAAATACACGTCACAAACACTAAACGCAATTGTACACGATTTGTATTAAAATTCACAACGATAAAATTTGGTTTGACCAAACATTACTGTCGTTACATTCCGGATTGCGAGGTCTTCATCGGTACTATCAGTTGCACCCCCAGTGTTATCAGTTGCGATTATTTGTTTAAATAATTTATCCTTAAAGTCATGTCATATATTAAATTGGATTTTAATGAAAGTTTGTCATTGAGGATGTTATTGAAGTTTGGTTTTTTATTCTTAAAATCTCAAACTCTTCAATCGCATCCATATAATTGCTTTTATTACATAAGTGTAATATCTCAATGTTGATATGGATGTCTTCGAATTTATGGTTTTTATCCATGAGATGTTTGTAGATAATTTCCTTTTTTAAGTTTTTGTTCCTCAATCTTTTTTTTTGCAGGAGCGAGAGATATGTCTGACCGATTTAAAACCTTGTACAATCACTACATTTAATTTTATATAGGCCTATAGTTTTTTGTTAAAAAAAGCAATTGAATGTTGAACAGTTCAGTCTCAGCGAAATACGTTCATCAGCAATATTTAGGTTTTGCAGCATTTAACGCTGATTACGATGGTGAAATTAGATAAAATAATTTGTACTTTTAAGATTTTAAATTGCCGCCATTTTTAAAAAGAGCTTTGAAAAATGACCTTTTGGAGGGTAAGATCGAGACTCAAAATCTTGAAATGAGCTTCGATCATGAACTAAATCTATGGGTTTTCATATGACAATTCTTTTGTGTAGGAAATGTGGTACGACTGCTGATTGACCATCCTTAAACAGGAAACGATTTGAATCCCCAGGCACTCTCTGGCGTCGAGGACAGACTATGGAACAGGGCAACATCAACCGATGCATTTCACAGATCTAAAGACCTGAATTTGGATTGAGAAGGTTGAATCTGTGGACTATCGGGCACAATATAACTGAGTACTGGCTCTTCAATGCAAAAAAATGATCTAAACTTTAAAATGAACTCAAGCCATTATTTTAATAGATCACATTTTGAGGTGTGTGTGTGTGTGTGTGTGTGTGTGTGTGTGTGTGTGTGTGTGTGTGTGTGTGTGTGTGTGTGTGTGTGTGTGTGTGTGTGTGTGTGTGTGTGTGTGTGTGTGTGTATGTATGTTTTATCACTTAGCTTTAGAAATTTTGTTCCGTTAAATTCAAACTTGGCATGCAAATTTCTTTTATTTAAAATTTGCTACAATCTATTTAGTTTGAAACCTTCTAAAATATGTCCAAAATATAATGGAAAAGTGGGAATATTTTAGGTTTTTATAGCTCTGAACTATAGTTTTTGTTTAGGTACTTGTGAATTACATGTGAGCAACACTTTATAGAAATAGTTTTTTTTTCAGAAAATCCGAATTTTAACATTTTTTTATCAATAAGGATTTGAAAAAAAAACCTTTATTGAAAATGTTTTGAAAAGGTAATCGGCTATGGGCAAACCAGAACAAAAAAATAAATCAAAATCAGTCATTGTCCAGTATCGAGTGATGTACGGAAACAGAAACCAAAGTAAACCCATTTTTTGACTTGAAAACGTAAAGAGCCATCAAAATATCAAGATCGATTTTTGTTTCGGAATCACCAAACTTCCTTTGTACTTCGTACGGCAAGAAACTAAAAATGGTTTTTTTTATTTCGGGTGCGAACACTTGATAAATATGCAGAGTCCTACGATTTTGCAACTTCCTGTTTAGACGCTAGAGGGACTACATGTTTTCGCGCCAAAACGCACGTATCTTTGGTGTACACCCACGGACCCTAGAAGTCTTCCCCGAAGGTAACCGTCACCGCCCACCTGTAAAGTTGCACTTATTTCAGAGTTGTTTTTCAACCACGACCTTCCTAACAGTGCGGTAAATATGTTGCTATGATTTCTTACTCCGCTGCATTTTACTGCCACATAAATCATCGCAACCTCTACCCACTTAACACTGCCTCTGGCCACGTTTCAACCTGGAAGTTGCATACATGCATCTACTTTCTCCCGGCAAATGGGATCATATGCGTAGAAACGTCATTGCATTAATGGTTTACCAGGGGGCACGTGTTAGATTAAGCACTATATAAGTTTTCAGTAAACACAGCCTTTTGAATAACAGTAATCGTTGGGGTGAGGGCGGTAGTTGGAAGGAAGGGAAAACATGTTTAAAAAATAAATTGAAAAGCGATCGATTTGAAGTAATAATCACAAATTTATGAGTTCTTGTAGTATATATATTTCAATATTGATAATAGTTTTTAATAGCAATTTTCTTTAACGGATACAAACATGTTAGTTGATTTAGTTACCCTTGAAAAAGCTACATACAAATGTCCGTGAGTAAAGACTGTATTTGGTAAATACAATCCTGCTCTTTGAAGTGTTTGTCCCTGCGACTTGTTTATAGTGATAGCAAAAACAATTTTAATAGGTAACTGTCTTCTAGTCAATTGAAAAGGCATGTTTGATAACCTCTAACTGTATTTTGACATTTTAATTGTACTTCGTATTTTATGATGTCCGTATTAACAATAGATAAATGCACGATGGAAGGAGAAATCACAAATATATTTGTGTAGAAACAGTGTCCAAAACATGTTTTTTGTATTGAAATGCTTGTCCCGGCTTGTACGATGGGCAAGGATAGGGGACCACATAACCTATAAGTTTAATGACTTTTAAGTAAATATTGAAATTGTTCTAAGCACGTTATGCAAAAAAAGTGGCATTTGTTGTAATAGAATTATCTATTGGCGATTAATAAGTTAGCTTCACAAAATATACAAAATATTGTCTAATTTATGTCACGCATGCGCATCCATCATGGCGTTTTGCCTGTGACAGTTAAAAGTGTTTTTACGTTAAAGTTTTCCACAAACAGTAAGTTTTAGCGCAAAATCGTTTTGCAATGTCAGAAACCGCTTAAAAAATCTTTCTAAAGGCACATTTATGCCTGTACGAATAGTATGTGCTGAGAAAAAGGATGTTGACTGGAGAAATAATATATAATGATCTGAATTCTTTGTCTTTTTTAACCTGAAATCCATGACCAGGTTCACTATTTTTCAGTCTTATTGTTTCACTGTACAATACACAGAGAAAGTATGGTGGTCGTGAAAAATCTTGAGATTTCCATAGGTCTATCCATGTTCAGATCCCGTGAGACAAAAATTGGGGTTTTACTTGAACGTTTGCCCGAGCTGGAAAATAAACAATAAATGAACTAAATTTTCCATGCAGATCTGGTTCGCCCATATCACGAGACCATTTTTATGGTCAACAATTATTTTTTTAAATTAGTTCTACTGATTTTACACAAATTTTGATCGTTAAGCGGTCATTCCACTGAATCCGTCAGAGTACGGCACGTCGACGTAGCCTTTCCACTAGCTACGTCACACATCACACCAATACGTCGCCATCAGTCGGTTATCGCGCCGGATTCGACTGATACAGCTATCTCTTGGAGTACGGCAGACTTATTGAAAACATGGATGAAGAAATACTCATTGCCGAGATAGGATTATTACTTGAATGTTCATAATTTAGTTAAATATTACTGAATATTGAATTCATATTATTATTTTCAGTAAATAAAAGTCAAATATAAAGATTACAGGAAGTTGTTTTTATTGCAGGTGCAAACAAGGCCCCTGTTGTATGACAAAAACGGGCTACAAGAAAAAATACAAAAAAGATGAATGTTGAAAAGAGACAACTGCAACAATTGGTGTACTCTTTTGAAAGTCGTATTGTTTTCCGAATTTTTTTCGATCAGAGAGTACCGCATATCAAACTGTCCTTCACTCATTTGTAAATACAAAAAGTAACGATCGGAATAGTTTTCCAGCTCGTCGCACAATTTGGTAAACTCGCCGCTTAAAAGTCGTTCATTTATTATCGGATGAACGATGCTTTCGCTTGTTGCCAGACATATGTTTTTCTTTAACAAAAGCTAAGCTGCTTTTCTTGCTAACATCGTACGATCCATTCGAGAACCAAACACGTCAGACGCACGAAGTGGACTGGCTGTGGCACGGCAACTCGACGTTCTGCAAGTACGATCCCTTCGAGAACCAAACACGTCAGACGCACGAAGTGGACTGGCTGTGGCACGGCAACTCGACGTTCTGCAAGTACGATCCCTTCGAGAACCAAACACGTCAGACGCACGAAGTGACTGGCTATGGCACGGCAACTCGACGTTCTGCAAGTACGATCCCTTCGAGAACCAAACACGTCAGACGCACGAAGTGACTGGCTATGACACGGCAACTCGACGTTCTGCAAGTACGATCCCTTCGAGAACCAAACACGTCAGACGCACGAAGTGACTGGGTATGGCACGGCAACTCGACGTTCTGCAAGTACGATCCCTTCGAGAACCAAACACGTCAGACGCACGAAGTGACTGGCTATGGCACGGCAACTTGACGTGCTGCAAGTACGATCCCTTCGAGAACCAAACACGTCAGACGCACGAAGTGGACTGGGTATGGCACGGCAACTCGACGTGCTGCAAGTACGATCCTTCGAGAACCAAACACGTCAGACGCACGAAGTGGACTGGCTATGGCACGGCAACTCGACGTGCTGCAAGTACGATCGCTTCGAGAACCAAACACGTCAGACGCACGAAGTGGACTGGCTGTGGCACGGCAACTCGATGTGCTGCAATATTTGACGTCCGTTTGACGGATTTAGTGGAATGACCGCTTTAGCCTATGGGCTCAAGTAAATAGCGAAAACTACCAAAAAAACCCTGACCGCGGTCGATTTTTTTTTCTATTTACTCACCGTAAATTTCCTTTAATTTCCGTTTTGTTACACTGAAAATTTGTTTAATTTTCAGAAGCGATTTTGAGACGTTAAAACGATTTTCTTGTCTTTAATTTCGGAATAAAAATTGTTTGTGGTAACAATTGAATGTTAGATTAGTTAGTGTAATGTTTTTTGCATCATTTATGCCGTTAAGCCCGCTATGCCGGTCACAAGCCCGGGGCCTGTTACCAAGTAACAGGAAGTGGTGAGTGATAGAGGAGTAACACCTCTCTAAAAAACCTTGGTCCATCTGGCTCCGGATGGTAGTACCTTGTAAGGGCCCCTTGCCTAGGGTTACAGGTGTGAGCCGGTCAACGGTATTGCAATGATCAAAACAACTACGGATGTACTTACCCCAGGTGGCAGCCCAGCTGTGCTGGAAAATCCACCCTCGACAGAGGCAGGCCCCACGGATTCTGGGGGGGGCCAAACATTGCTTATGGATGACCCTTTTAAGAGAAGTTCAAGAATGATAAGATCTCCTAGTGATAAAGTTAGTACAAACACAGGGGACAAAAATACTAGTTTGTTAAGAGAAAATCATGAACTTCGATACAGGATTCAAGAACTAGAGAACATGGTATTAGATCTAAGACAAGAAATGAAGGATTTAAAAGTCTTCTTAAAGAGATTCAGATAAGTGGTTCAAATAAGGAAAATAGTGATGAAAAACTAGAACACTCTGTATACCATACAGACGAAGAGGATCTGGCTCAAGAAACAGAATGGATTATCAAGAAAAAGACCTAACAAAAAAGGAAAGCTGTATTCTCTCCAGAAATACAAGAGCAAACGTGTGAAGAGAAGATGAGTCCTTCCCGCCAAAGTAAGGAAGACATGATAAAACATTCAAAGGATGTAAGAGCTAAAATGAAATTACAAAACCTCCGCCTATAAATATAGTTGGGGTAGCCAGTTACTCGAATTTGCAAACAATACTGCAAGTTGCTTCAGATAAAGACTATAAATTAACTGCTCTAAACAATAATGTTTGGAAAGTAAACATGCCAGACTCTGACAGCTACAGAGCTGTTACACAAAAATTGAAGAGCGACAACATACAGTGGTACTCGTTCGAAGATAAGAATGAAAGGCCAATTAAAGTAATGGCTAGAGGCTTACATTCATCGTGTGCTAAAGATGATATTATTGACAACTTGAAACAACAAGGTTTCAAGATTCTCGATGCAGTCAATATCTTGAAAAAGAAAAAGTGAAAACGAGAATGGTGAGATAATAACACAAAGGAGAGGTCTACCTTTGTTTATGTTAACTTTGACAACAAAGAGATTGTTGATAACATTTATAATATTAAATCAATTCTTAACATTGTGGTAAAAATTGAGCCCCTTAGAAGGAATCTCACTCTAATACCTCAGTGTAAGCGATGTCAAGGGTATAATCATACTCAAGGGTACTGCCAGAGAGACCCAAGGTGCGTAAAATGTGCTGGGAAACATCTAACTGCGGTGTGCACAGTGAGTAAAAATAATCCTCCAAAGTGCGTTAACTGTTACGGTAAACATCCAGCAAATTATCGGGGCTGTGAGGTTGCCAAAGAATTGCAGAAGCGCAGAAATGGTGTATTAAGAATTAAAAATCATATTCAAAGGAATATAAATAGTAGGCCTACTATACAACAGGAATCCAACAGAACATCTAACAGTACGAGTAACGACACTAGTATGGCACCGACAACATATGCGAAAGCCTTAGGTAGAAGTTTTTCCGGAACAGCAACAATAGAAAAGAATCTGGAAATCATATTAGAAAAACTAGATGAACAAAGACACACAAATAAGTTAATATTTGAAAGAATAAGCAAGGTAGAAAGCAATATGAATAAAAATAAGAAAAATGAAAACATGAACCATACTTTTGCGAATAGCCACTTGGAATGCTAATGGACTTTCTCAGCTAGCCATGGAGTTGGAATTGTTCCTCATTAATGAGAAAATTGATATCTGCTTGGTGTCAGAAACACACTTCACTAATCAATCCTATTTTAAAATCAGAGACTTTGCCTTTATCATGTGGATCATCCTTCAAACAAAGCCAGAGGAGGCTCTGCTGTCCTTATCAAAAACAACATTAAACACTATGAAAGTTTTGAAATAAAGCTAGAAACAATGCAAATTACAACAGTTGCAGTGAAATTCAAAAACAAATACTTTAATATATCATCTATATATTGTCCACCTAGACATAATCTAAGAAGGAGGACTATTTAAAGCTTTTTTAATACACTAGGACATAATTTTATAATAGGAGGTGACTTCAATGCAAAGAACACTTATTGGGGTCACGATTGACTACTGCAAAGGTAAAGCATTATACGAATCGGGGAGAGAAATTAAATGCGATTTCTACTCCACCGGCAAACCAACTTACTGGCCATCGGATTCTAGAAAGATCCCTGATCTTCTTGATTTTTTCATCGCTAAAGGCGTGTCGGATGGGTATGTGTGTGTTGGTGAAAGTTATGAGTTGGCTTCTGACCATTCTCCAGTTATTATGACAATAAGTGGGAATATAATACAAAAGATGAACTTCCTAAGTTAACAAATCTTAAAACTAATTGGGATGATTTTAGAAAGGAGTTGAGTTGTAGAATTGAACTGCAAACATCTCTTAAGACTCCTGATCAATTGGAAGACGAAGTAGAGGCTTACATCCACAATATCCAAAAATCAGCTTGGAATAGTACACCTTGGTTATCCAAACCTAAGAGTAATATCACATACCCGATAGAAGTACGGGATTTGATTCAGAAGAAAAGGAAAATCCGTAAAAAGTGGCAGAAAACTCGAGTGCCTCAATATAAATCTGAGTTAAATGAACTGAACAATAAACTTAAGAGATTATTGAAACAAATTAAAAGCGAATCCATTTCTAGATATCTTGAAGGGCTATCGTCAGATAAGGATAGTGACTACAAAATATGGCAAGCCACTAAAAGCATCAAGAGACCTAGAAACCATATTCCACCAATTAGGAAGGTTGACAATACTTGGGCAAGAAGTAATAAGGAAAAAGCTGATTTGTTTGCTGCTCACCTAGAGAACACATTCAAACCATTTGAGGCGCAAGCAGCAGGTGAAACATTAATACCAATAGAAAAGAACGACCTAGTGGATATTGGTAAAGTAACATACAACGAGCTTGTAAAGGTAATAACAGGTTTAAAAGCTAATAAAGCTCCTGGTTATGAATTAATAACTGGAAAAATTGTTAAGGAATTACCAGAAAAGGCTGTTCGAAAATTATTACATTTGATAAACGCCTCTTTTAGGCTAAGATATGTCCCAAGACAGTGGAAAATAGCAGAGGTTATAATGATACCTAAGCCAGGAAAAGATCACAGGAGAAAGCATCTTACCGTCCCATCTCTCTTTTGCCAATTATCTCAAAAGTCTTTGAAAAACTCTTGGTAAAACGCCTCAAACCTATTATTGAAGAGAGGAACCTAATCCCACATCATCAGTTTGGGTTTAGAAGTCAACATTCGACGATTGACCAAATACATCGGATTACCAATGTTGTTGAAAGAGTACTTGAAGAGCGTAAAATCTGCTCATCACTGTTTCTGGATATGGCACAGGCTTTTGACAAAGTCTGGCATGAAGGCTTATTATATAAGTTACAAAGAGATCTTCCAAACCAATTTTATGAATTACTGAAGTCATACATGTCAGAAAGATGCTTTAGGGTCAAATGTGATGGTGAATATTCTAGAATAAAGGATATAGCTGCAGGAGTTCCTCAAGGAAGCGTATTAGGACCTATTTTGTTTCTGTTATATACAAGAGACATACCGCAAGATTCCGATACAGTAATTGCTACTTTTGCAGATGATACTGCAATTTTGGCCGTTGGGGATAATGTAGAGGAAGCAAAACTGAAAATTCAAAAATCTATTGATAAAGTCAGTATCTGGATAAGGAAATGGAGATTAAAATTAAATGAATCTAAATCAAACTACATAAACTTTACCAATAGAAAGATAAACCCAACCAATATTGAACTAAATGGTCACTCATTAGCTCCTGTTAATACAGCAAAATACCTTGGGATGACGCTTGACGCAAAACTTCATTGGAAAGAGCATGTCAAGAAGAAAATAAGGGGTTAAATATTAAATTCAAGAAAATGAATTGGCTGCTTGGTAGGAGATCTACACTAGACCTACACAATAAACTTTTAATTTATAAGCAATTACTCAAACCTGTTTGGACTTATGGAATACAGCTGTGAGGGTGTAATGAAGAAAACAAATGCTAAAGCCGTTCAAGTATTCCAGAACAAGGTTCTGCGTAGTATTGTTAATGCACCATGGTTCGTGCGTAATGATGACCTGCATCGTGACCTCAGGATGAATACGGTTTCAGAAGAAATAATGAAATACGCAATCATGCATAAAAACAGACTACAAAAACATGTCAATCCTGAAGTGTTGTGCTTGTTGAATAACACAGATGATGTTCGCCGTCTTAATAGAACAAAGCCCTTGGATATTAGTGGACGATAATAAATAAAACAAGAGTAACACATGAACATTGTGTTTAAAATTTATGGGACTCCATTACTGAATGGTGATCCAAACAAAGTGACATCGTAATATCAAATGTAAATTACTTGTTAAGTGTAAATTCTTAGTTGTAATTGTTATATAAAAAAAAAAAAAAAAAAAAAAAAAAAAAAAAAATTTATGCCGTTAGCTTCTGAATCTGAATTTTTCATGAGATAACGGATTCGGGTGCCTACGGGGGGCACAAGCACGTACATTACTGCAAAACTTAAAAATCTTAATTTTCAATACTTCCTCTACATTAGGTACCATCGTGCCCCATCTAGACTGTTGGCGCCGGGGACCAATACAAACTGCGCAAATTATTAACGAGTACAAACAAAACAATCAATTACTTGTGACTCGGGTAATTAAAGCCAGCAGCCTTGTAAGATGACGGGTAGAGACAGGATCGAGTGGGAAGCTTAGGTTAGGTTAGCGTTGGCAGAGTAAACACTTCAATCATAGATTCGCTTTTATAGGTCACGATCAGGATTGAGTTCGGTTGTGGTCACGTCTGCTCGAACCCAGCATGCAATCTTATACAGGGTGAGGCGATATTTACTCTCAGTTACTGATGACGAAAACATTTGATCATTGTAAGTCACACTGCACTTTCTCGCAAACCATTACGAAGTGAACTTTTCAGTGCCTCTCTTTAATCTACTGATGATATCTCAATATCTTTAGGTGATTACAAATAAACAACTTTTACAAAAAGTAGAAATAGTTTTATGCGAATCAATAAGAAATTGTTAATTTTACAAAGAAAGTTCTGTTTAGAAACGCCTTCTCTCGGTAACTATTGGTAGTACGAAAAAAAAAAAAAAGCTATAATTTTTCATAAGAAAATAATTTTTTGTACTTCTAATACTTTTAATACTATTTGATAAAAAAAACGGGGCAAAAAACGACGTTAAACCCGTTTTCCTTTTAAAATAATTCCACACGTCGACCACGTGTAAAACCTCAACGATTTTATTATTTTTAATAACAATTAATGAAACTAATATATAAGAGAAGCTTAATTTAAACCGCCATGTTTCGGTTAATATTCGAACTGCGGAAGTAAAAATAAACCAAGCGACAGGAAACTAAAGACAGTACAATTTTTCTAAGAATAAAATTTTGTGTGAGACTAATACTATTAGAGATATTTACGAAAAAGAGAAAAATTCATTTTACACCCCTTCCACCCCTATAAAAAGACCACTCAGGTCCATTTTACGTCAAACTGTTTTAAGCTCGAACAAAGGCAACCTTAGAGAAAAATTTGGTAATTCAAAGATCTTTTTTTGATTATAACTTTTATGCTATTAACTTTAAAGCGCCATATCGTGGCTAATATCGACACTACAGCAATAAAAAAACAAAACAAATTAAAGATAATTTATAAGTTATAATTTTAGTAACAGTAAAATTGTTCATATCTTTAATATTTAGAGAGCTATATGGCAAGAAAGGCTCGAAAATCATGTCACCTTTTAAACCCCCCCCCAAAGTCAAAATAAAATAAAATTTGGACAAACCGTTGTAGTCAGCAAACTTTATGTAATTCTCAAAGAACATTTTGCTACCTTTGAGCGTAAAAATGCGATTAGGCCATTTTTTACGGGTTACGGCCTTTCCCCGGCTTCGTTTACTAGACTATTTGTTAAAATTCATGCGTGAAGACTCATAGCTCAACTCGGTGTTTACAAATTATTCTTTTAGCAAGATTTATGACTAAAATGTGAGCGAAAAATAGCAAGCCGATATTAAGAAATTGGGGCTTTTAAATTTTTATATCGTAGATTTTTGTTTTCTCCAATATTTTGTTAAAGGTAGTTATATTTAGTAAAATTAATAAGGATATTAAACGAGAGGACATAAAACAAGAAAAGCAGCACTAGAAGAACGCTACTGGTCAGTCGGTGTACAATGAAGAACAGGAAAGTTAGGGAAATGTTGCAGATGAAGATGCACTAGGAACAGGAGACCGAGGAACACATTTAGATTGGCAAAAGTAAGAAGGCAGCGCAAAAAAAACGATAATGTAGGTGAAAAGGTTAATCGAGGGATCCCGACGTTTAGTGGTACAAAAGAATGCTGCTGATAATGATGATGATGATAGCGGAGATGGTGACGAGAAGAAGTGGTAGTAGAAGAAGAAGAAGAAATAATAATATCGGTTAAAACGTGCAGCGACGTTGTCCGATGCCAAGATTCCACTCTTCCCGATCTTCCCACTGTCCGATTTGTAAATTTCGATCACTCATAGCTTTACGGATTCCTTCCATCCAGCTCTTTCTTGGTCTTTCTCTTGCCTTTTTTAAGATCGGCACCAACTCCATTGCTTGTTTCGGCAGTCGCGCTTGGCTCATCCGTTGGACATGACCGTACCAAATTAGAATAGAAGAAGAAGAAGTAAAAAGGATAAAAGAAGAAGTACACAAAACAAAAGATAAATTAAAAATATTATCAAACGAAAAATTTTCAAAATTATTTTAATACCTGCCATTTTATAAGTAAGAAAGTTGATTAAACTCCATTAGATTATAAAAGCAGTGGTAGCAAAGACCCCATTACACGGCACTTACCCCTTTAATATGAATTCAACACAACTAAGAGGTCTAATCAATTGGTAAAAGTTTTCTGAACAGGATCAGTCACAGTTCAGACATTTTACTCAAATTTCAATCTTAAAATTTACGTTTTTATTGGCCTGTCAACCCATTGTCTTCATGCTATAAAATACAATGGACAAGACAAGAATTATTATTGACATTTCACAGTAAACCTATGGCCAATAAGTATTCAAATGGTTTTTGAGATTTGTTCATGATTTTAAACATGTTTCAAACAATTATAAAACAGGAAAAACAATAAATTTCATTTTTAAAATGTTAAGAAATTCCGAAATGTTTTTACTTAGGTAAAAATGGACACGCCCAATAGACATAGGCTTACATGGACACAGTTACATAATGCTGTATCGATCACAACTGTAGGACGAAATATAAATTAAAGGGAGAAAAGAGATTTACGTTTCTTGTGGAACATTAATCCATTAACAGATTGAAGGAAGTCAGGCTGTGCTGGATCGATTTCTTTTTTTTTAATCGAAAAAAAGGCTCTCATATTTCAGCACGAGGATCTGTACAACATCCGCGACACTTAAACGGTAAATTACAACACTTGGCACTCACTTCTCCAAAATAAAGGTGACGGTAATTCTCCAAAAATAAAAACTTTCACAATAATGTTGTGTGATTGATGACGCATATAAACCGAAACTGTTTAAATATTAAATTTTTTTTGTAGAATAATCCATAGGGATGGTGCAAAAGAACGCAATAAATATGGTACGTATACATATCTAATTTGAATTTACTTAAATGACCAAAATTTCTCATTAGTACGAAACCGCTTCAGACGCTTTATAATTTTCATAACAGTTTTGTGCTTTCAGGTAGGCCTACTAAAAGGTTTCAAATGGAACAGTTTTGTGCTTTCAAGTAGACCTACTAAAAGGTTTCAAATGGAACAGTTTTGTGCTTTCAAGTAGGCCTACTAAAAGGTTTCAAATGGAACAGTTTTGTACTTTCAAGTAGGATTACTAAGGTTTCAAATGGAACAGTTTTGTGCTTTCAGGTAGGCTTACTAAAAGGTTTCAAATGGAACAGTTTTGTACTTTCAAGTAGGATTACTAAGGTTTCAAATGGAACAGTTTTGTGCTTCAGGTAGGCTTACTAAAAGGTTTCAAATGGAACAGTTTTGTGCTTTCAAGTAGACCTACTAAAAGGTTTCAAATGGAACAGTTTTTTGCTTTAAAGTAGGCCTACTAAAAGGTTTCAAATGGAACAGTTTTGTGCTTTCAAGTAGGCCTACTAAAAGATTTCAAATGGAACAGTTTTGTGCTTTCAGGTAGGCCTACTAAAAGATTTCAAATGGAACAGTTTTGTGCTTTCAAGTAGGCCTACTAAAAGATTTAAAATGGAACAGTTTTGTGCTTTCAAGTAGGCCTACAAAAAGGTTTCAAATGGAACAGTTTTTTGCTTTCAAGTAAGCCTACTATAAAAGGTTTCAAATGGAAAAGTTTTGTACTTTCAAGTAGACCTACTAAAAGGTTTCAAATGGAACAGTTTTGTGCTTTCAAATAGGCCTACTAAAAGGTTTCAAATGGAACAGTTTTTTGCTTTCCAGTAGGCCTACTAAAAGAATTCAAATGGAACAGTTTTTTTGCTTTCAAGTAGGCCTACTAAAAGATTTCAAATGGAAGTTTTGTGCTTTCAAGTAGGCCTACTGAAAGGTTTCAAATGGAACAGTTTTGAATAAACTTTTTTTATTTAACTAACAAATTTATCTCTACTATTAACTGAAACAAAATTCTGACGCAAATTCCAATCTACTTGTGAATACTTTACTACGGTAAATGAATTTTGAAAAACAGCTAGCTCAGACGTCAAAAGAAGAATTACATCATGCTGTATTTCAATGGAACTTTGATTATTTTAATTTTTATGACATGTAGAAATTATCCTAATAGTAAGTGTATCTACATTCACTAATTTTACTTTGGGCGTGTACTAATAAAATGTAAAATAGCCGCCTTATTTGAAATTAAAGTAGTATACATTGTACTCCTAAACTCAAAGGGAAAGCCTATCCATTCGCATTATTTCAACGCGAAATAATCTACAATAGCCCTACACTAATAATCTTAAAATCAAAGTAAAAGATTAAAGATTTGATCTTAAGAACAGTATACAATCCCGGTTGTGTAAACACTGGAACACTTGATCGACACGGATCAAAAAAGAACCGTAAAATCAAAATCAAACAGTTTAAAATAGACATACACGCCATAAAATAGATATTTACCTCACATAAAAAATAAAAATAAATGTGAAATAGGTAAAATAGAGGTGTACCCTCTAACCTAAAATTCAAATTTCCTACAACCCATTTCTTAAACAAAAGACAAAAAAAGATCGTATAATAATTTAAACTGAAAAAACTGGGAAGTATAAAATAGTTTACCAGTCTAACCATAAAATACTCTCCTAACATCAAAACAGAATAATTACATTGCACTTTGCATATTAAAGTAAAATAACCATTAATAAACTTCTAAATTTAAACTAAAATACCGTAGTATAATACATTCCTTACACCAAATACACGCCACCTTCAAAGTAAAATAGTACAGGCTATTATATATTCTAAACAAAAGTAAAATAGCTTTCAGTACAATCCATTCTTCAAGTAAAATAGCCAACAAACTCCTAATAGCCTACTGTTATTCTCCTAAAATCATGCAAAATACCCTAAAATACGCTGTAAAATTAAAGTAAAATATTAAACACACTCCTAACATCAAAGTGAACTTTGCTGTAATGAACTATTAAAAACAAACTGAAATTACCTATTATAACGGACTGTAAACAGGTCTTTAATACTCTTCTAAATTCAAATTAAAGTAGCCTACACACTCCTCATACCATCAAAATACTAGTAAAATAGCTTTCAATACATGCAACTAACAAAGTAAAATAATCTACAATACACTCCTAATATTAAAGTAAAAATAAATAAATACAACAAATTCTTACATCATAATAAAATAGGCTTTAATACACTTCTAAACACAAAGTAAAATAGTTTACCTCGTAAGTAAATTAGTTTACAATATACTTATTAAGTAAAAGTAAAATTGTTATGAAAGTAAAATAAAATTGTATTGTCAAATTAAATACGTAATCAGTATTACACGCACTTAACCTCAAAAACTAACCTTTTTTTTAGGAAATATTCCTTTAGGCCGGTTTCCTCCTTGCGAAGGCATCTTGTAGCACACAAACCAAAACAAACAGTCGTCGATAGCCTAATGATTTCAAAAGTCGTTATTTAATAAGAGTCGTTCGTTTCGTTAATTTTCGTTCCACCTCGTGGCAAATCGCACGTTGACTGGTCACCAAAGGCTGCCAACATGCGGGTTATATTTCTTGACGCGTATGAGGCCGCGCGATTGGCCGGTCGTCGCGCGACGGTCCAATCAGAACGCGGAATGATTCACAGTTCACGCTACCGGCTATTTCTTGAACTTCGCTTCTTGTTTATAAATAAATTTTGCGGTAAGGGATGTCGCGACAATTTAAAAGCGTCAACAGCTGATGTTGCCGGGAATATTATCCGCTAGTTGGAACGTTTAATTTCGGGCGTTTTGAGAATCCGTTGATGCGAAACATCTTGTGCTAGAGTTCTTGGAACATATAATCTGACAATTTATTGGCTGAATTTGGAGATTCTTTATTTTTTTCTAAGCAAATTTATTAACTAACCAGGAAATATATTAAATAATTACTGTACGAAGCTGTCAGATGGAAGCAATTTTAAAAAATATCACGTCACATTACAATTTTTTAATAAATTTTTTGGTAAATCTGATTTCACAACTATAATCAGCGTTAAAATCAGTGAAAATACATTTTTCACCAAATTTGATTTGATTTTAAAAATTAAAAGTGCTAAACTCATGTATATTTTAACAATGTATTTTTTTTTATTTTAAGGCTAAGAGCACATTGAGGCTATTATCGCCTCCATAAATGTAAGTGTGAGTGTACAGTGTTAAAGTCGTAAGTGTAGTATTGTAAGTGTAAGTGTATGTTAAGACTCGGGTACTGCAAGGGACGTCTAAATCCTCTCAATAGGTGGAGCTAGTCTGCACCCCCTGCTGCGGGGTTTTAACAAAGTAAATCATTGGTAATCATCAGTGTTGGATTCAGATATTTCAAAAAGTTCAAAAAAGTTACGACTTCTTTTTTCTTTTCTTAACATCAATACTTACGTAGACTTAGACTTGCCAGTTGGACTAATGAGGGCGAGGGATCAACGTTAACGGTAAGGTGTATTTCTGCGGCTGGAATACACAACTTTGAGGTGCGCAATTCGGAGACGCAGTTGAAACCAACTAACGGAATTTGCCAGGTAACTGAATTGTCCAAGTTATTGCCAAAATATTTTTTTTGCAAGTTTGAATCAAATCGAACCAAAATAACAAACGATTTCGGTAAAACACACACACACACACACACACACACACACACACACACACACACACACACACACACACACACACACACACACACACACACACACACACACACACACACACACACACACACACACACACACACACACACACACACACACACACACACACAATATTGCGCGTAAGCGCGAGCATGTGCATATAAATATGTAAATATCGATAGCTCATTTTCCAATAGAAATTCATTACAAATACTACAAAAATTATTACGCTATGTTGATGCGGGAGGTAGGGATAGGCAATGATCAACTAAACAGCTGATTT
The DNA here is from genome assembly GCA_022606455.1 of Callitettix versicolor. Classification (NCBI taxonomy): domain Eukaryota; kingdom Metazoa; phylum Arthropoda; class Insecta; order Hemiptera; family Cercopidae; genus Callitettix; species Callitettix versicolor. Next base: position 96,826,606 of record CM040186.1, on the reverse strand, counting down.
TGCACCACAGCTATTCATTCAATAACCTGTTTATCTGAGATTACGTTTATTGCCATTTTCCACGATGAAATAAACAATAGAAAACAACTTATTGTCAGTTGTATTTTAATTGTTGAATTAGAAATTTATGCGACTCGCCATGATGATTACAGACAATAAAAGTGTTAATTGTACGACAAGTTTAGTGATTAAGTTGTATGAGCTTAGAATTTTTTTTTTTTTTTTTTTTGGTTGGTGTTTAACGTCCGACTATTGTGCACACTTAGACTAATGCAGACGATGGGATGATTTATAGCGTATGAAAATGCCAAGCCGTGGCCTGGAATCGAACCCGGATCCTTGGGGTGAAAGCCAGTACGCTATCAACTAGGCCACCGAGGCGGCTATGGGCTTAGAAAGTGACTAGCGTTGATAGCGTACTAGGCTTTCATCCCGAGGCCTCCGGTTCGATTCCCGACCAGGGCTTGGCATTTTCATACGCTATAAATCATCCCATCGTCTGCATTAGCCCAAGTGTGCACGATAGTCGGACGTTAAAAAAACAACTTAGAAAGTGATATGAATAGTTACTTCGAATGTAATGCAAGTATTGCAGACGTGTTATTTTAGAGACAGGAAGCAAAGCTCACAGTTTTAAATACAGGTCAAAAATACTGATTACTGTAAAGAAAGTGCAAAAAAACTGACTCAATTGAATTTAAAAGTTGTATAAAACGAATTCCCTAACGACCACACAAAACGTATTGGTTAATACAAAATATTTCCAACTTCGGAACTACCGACAAAAACTAGATTTACTAATGGGGAAAATCTAAGAAGCAAATGAAAAAAATTGAAAAAAACACGGTTCGATTTAAGTTAATGAGATCGAACGATCAAAATAGTAGTCTACAAAAACCAAACAATATAAGTCCAGTGATTCAGCTATGTTTCATAAAACATGATTTTTTGCTTCTACTTTTTGTTTTGTTGTTTGTTTTATTTAACGTCCATACTTTATGCCATTTGGAGTAATGAGGACGAGGGATCATCCTCAGGGTAAAAGTAAATGAAAGGAAGTAACAAAACTTGAGCGCAATTTAGAGACGCAGTAGACGACCAGTGCCTTAGCCACATCGACTACAACTATAAAACTTCATTCATAAAGTCATAAAGGTCGAGTAATGAGGACGAGGGATCATCCTCAGGGTAAAAGTAAATCAAAGGAAGTAACAAAACTTGAGCGCAATTTAGAGACGCAGTAGACGACCAGTGCCTTAGCCACATCGACTACAACTATAAAACTTCATTCATAAAGTCATAAAGGTCGAGTAATGAGGACGAGGGATCATCCTCAGGGTAAAAGTAAATCAAAGGAAGTAACAAAACTTGAGCGCAATTTAGAGACGCAGTAGACGACCAGTGCCTTAGCCACATCGACTACAACTATAAAACTTCATTCATAAAGTCATAAAGGTCGAGTAATGAGGACGAGGGATCATCCTCAGGGTAAAAGTAAATCAAAGGAAGTAACAAAACTTGAGCGCAATTTAGAGACGCAGTAGACGACCAGTGCCTTAGCCACATCGACTACAACTATAAAACTTCATTCATAAAGTCATAAAGGTCGAGTAATGAGGACGAGGGATCATCCTCAGGGTAAAAGTAAATCAAAGGAAGTAACAAAACTTGAGCGCAATTTAGAGACGCAGTAGACGACCAGTGCCTTAGCCACATCGACTACAACTATAAAACTTCATTCATAAAGTCATAAGGTCGAGTAATGAGGACGAGGATCATCCTCAGGGTAAAAGTAAATCAAAGGAAGTAACAAAACTTGAGCGCAATTTAGAGACGCAGTAGACGACCAGTGCCTTAGCCACATCGACTACAACTATAAAACTTCATTCATAAAGTCATAAAGGTCGAGTAATGAGGACGAGGGATCATCCTCAGGGTAAAAGTAAATCAAAGGAAGTAACAAAACTTGAGCGCAATTTAGAGACGCAGTAGACGACCAGTGCCTTAGCCACATCGACTACAACTATACAACTTCATTCATAAAGTCATAAAGTTTTTTTTTTTTTTTTGGTGTTTAACGTCTGACTGTTGTGCACACTTGGGCTAATGCAGACGATGGGATGATGTATAGCGTATGAAAATGCCAAGCCCTCGCCGGGAATCGAACCCGGGTCCTCGGGGTGAAAGCCCAGTACGCTATCCACTAGACCACCGAGGCGGCTTAAAGTCATAAAGGTCGAGTAATGAGGACGAGGGATCATCCTCAGGGTAAAAGTAAATCAAAGGAAGTAACAAAACTTGAGCGCAATTTAGAGACGCAGTAGACGACCAGTGCCTTAGCCACATCGACTACAACTATAAAACTTCATTCATAAAGTCATAAAGGTCGAGTAATGAGGACGAGGGATCATCCTCAGAGTAAAAGTAAATCAAAGGAAGTAACAAAACTTTAGCGCAATTTAGAGACGCGACAGACGACCAGTGCCTTAGCCACATCGACTACGACTACAAAACTTCATTCATAAAGTCATAAAGCTTGACCAATTCAAGAAGTGGCAAGTGATAGTTATATTCTTGATAATTTGACAATTTGCTCTTTCATAAAATTTGACAATTACACGTAAAGATGTCAAACAATCCTGACAATAATTTTACAATAATTTGTAAGTAATATTGTTTACAATTCTTTTACAACAGACATTTTTCAGCGCCCAATTGTAAAGTTGACATATTTGTCAATGTATTTTGTTTACAAAAAAAAGACTATAAACATATTTTTTAAATGGCCTCCAGCTATGTGGACAAACAGAAACGAACAGCTATTTA